>VXBJ01001571.1:381721-411145 GCA_013400055.1 Nycticryphes semicollaris
GTCTGCAAAGCACCCATGGCTGCCTGCCCTGCGCACCCGTGGGGGGGCTGCTGATGGAGGGGGGTGGTGGTGCTCTGGGACCCACCATGGCCACCCCTGCCAACCTCATGCCAAGACATGAATGCAGCCCCCCAAGGCAGGGGGAGGATGGAACAGCGTTCTGTCACCTCCTAAAGGAACCTGGTGATACCCCTCTACACCCTGGGGACCCCTTGCACCCTTTCTCTCACCCTCCCCCCAGTTTAGATCCAGCCACGAAGCAGCCATGTGATAGATAAGGCTGGGGCCAGACCTGTCCCCACTCCAACCTTGCTGGGCAGTGATTCCTGCCCACCGCCAAGGGGAGAAGCGCTAGTTGCCCTGGGGTTAATTGCAATCACAGCACAGCCCAGAGCAGTGCCACAGGGGCTGCCTCAGTTTCCCCTTGGCCAAGCACTGAGCCGGGCTTATGTTTTTGCAGGAGAAAAGCGTTCATGGTGTATTTTGGTATTCATGGTATATTTTTGCAGCAGTGTGAGCTCAACTGGCAGCAAACCAGCAGCTTGATGTCAGATTTTACCCTATTGCAGGAACTGGCACAGCCCGGATCATCCTCTCCCCTGGCCACTGCATCCCCAAGCCCAGGCAAACACTGGCCCTGGGCAGCCCATCACCAGGAGATAAATCCTACCAGGTGCTGACCTGTTACATCCCTAGGCGGGTGGCCAGGAATGACATGCCAGCACTGCCAGAGCTGCTAATGAGGCCAAAAATTAAGTGTTGGGCCAGGAGGCATCTCTCTGCCACATCGGCCACCAAGCCAGGAGGCTGGTGGTGGCACTGGCCTGGCAAACCCACCCGTATCCCCAGTGCCCATTGTGGGACTGGCAAGCTGAAAATGATTAGCAAGGGGAAAAAACAAAACCACTCAAACCACCAGTGTTCTTTACAAAATACACAAAATTCAAATCAGTGACAACAATATACAAAAGAAGGAAGATACAAAACGTGCAGAATTGTCCTGTTTGCACCCATATAGAAAAGTGTCCTGTTCTGGAGCAGGTGCTGGCTCGTGAGGCCACCGGCCCCTGTGGCGTGTCCCTCCCCACCCCTGACCCGAGTCCCGTCGCCGGACATCCTGCGCCCGCGGCGTTTCTCCTCCGCTGGCAACGTCGCTGCGGCTACTGGGGAGCTGACAGAGGGAGACAATGGAGGGGTTGAAGGGGGTCTGAGCCCCTAAAGCTCCCCCATGGGTGCTTGAGGGTCCCAGGGAGGTGGGATGGCCATGTTGCCCCTCTTACCCATTACTGCCCTCTCGGGCGCCACGTCCTCCTCCGTCTCTTCTTCCTCCCCATCAAAGTACTCCTCATCTTCTTCAGCTGCAAACAGGCAAACAAAGGTCATCATGGGGCCATCAGGGAAACTGGTGGGGGCCACCGGGTTGGTGGCAATTGGTAAAGGGGCATCAGGGGGTTGGGGGCTGAATTACCAGGGTCGAAGTCCAAGGCACGGATGGCCTCGGTGAGGTGGTCCAGGCTCACTGAGAAGGTGTCCATGTTCTCGTAGCCATGCTCGATCTTCTCCAGCCTGCCACCCTTGGAGGCCTCCACGATCCTGGGCAAAGAGAGCACAGCCATGTCCCTTCCTGTCCCCTCACTGGGCTGGGGGACCATGGGGTGCCAGGGTGGGGGCCATCTGCAGGGCAGGGACTGGGGATCACTGAATTTTCTGCAATCTGGGCACTTACGTTTTAATGAGCTGCTTGGCGTTCTGCAGGGAGGAAGAGGAGAAGTGAGTGAAGCCACACAGCAGCCACTAGGATGTCCCCGAGCTGGTGGGACTCCACGTGGGCACCGGCAGGGAGTGGGGGGAGGTTTGGGGGCCTCACCATGAGGAAGGCAGCCCCTCCAGTCTCCTCCATGGCTTGGATGGCCGTCTCCACCAGCCGACTTGACTTCTCCAGCTGCTCCTTGTATCGGTGGATGAGACCCTGGACAAAGCCCGTCTTGTCGCCTTGTTCGTGGGTGATGCGCTGCAGCAGCTCTGACTTCTTCTCTTCCAGCACCACTGCCAAGGTGTCAAAGCGAGCGCACAGCTCCCGCTTGGCTGCCTCACTGTTCTCCTGTGGGGGACAAGGGGCAAAGGGATGCCACATGTGTGTCCCCCAGCACCAGCAGCATCCCTCCCAGCTTCCTCCCGGCCATCCCAAATGCTCCCCACCCCCAGGGCTGAGGTTTCACCCCCCGCCCCAGGTTTTTCACAGGCTCCTTTTCCCCTTTTCCTCACCTCAGTGCTTCGGCAGGAGTCCTCCAGCTGGGAGATGATGGTCTGGATCCGGTCATTCCCTGCCACCAGCATGGAGATGCAGTTGTTCAGCTCGGTCTGGGCAGGGGGGGGAAGGAAAGGAACAGCTTGAACCCCACTGGGGACAGGGATGTGGACACATCCCATCCTGACATGGGGACAGGCTGGGCATTGGTCGGCCCCAGCTCCACTCCCCCCATGTCCGCCTGAGTGACAGACACCCTAAATATAGGCTGTCTCCTGGGTGAAGTCACCCAGGGGTCTATTAATACCCCATGAGTGGGCCCCTGTGCTATTTGTGGCCATCCCAGCTCAGCATATCACCCCGAGACCAGCTGTGTTCCCTGTGTCCCCCCCCCCGCCTCAATTCTTCTGGCACCTTCTGGCCCTGGAAGATGGTTTGCAGGGGGGCGACCTCGCAGTCCTTGTGGGCACCAAAGACCTTGCACATGGAGCAGGTGGGGATCTCGCAGGTGATGCAATAGATGTTGATCCGCTCGTCCTCGTGCTCCTTGCACATGGAGTGCTCCCCCTTCTTCAGTGGCCTGCTGGAGAAAGTGGCATGACCCCGGTGATGTTCCCATCAGGGTGACAGCCCCGTTGGGGTGATGTGCCCACTGTAGTGACATCCCTGCTGCGATGATGTCCCCATCGCACCATTGTCCCCACTGTGGTGACATCCCCACTAATGCTGCACAGCCACCCCAAAATCAAGTCCCCGGGAAAGAGGCCAGATCCTGGCATAACCCCACACTTGCTCCTCTGGGCATCTCCCTAAGATCCAAGACCAGTAATCACCAGTTTAAACCAGTTTGGCACTGGGAATGGCAGGTGGGTGGGTGGCCCTGGGCCCACAACCCAGGGACACTGCACAAGTTCCTAATTTTAGCCTTGGGCTGCCAGGATTTATTGTTGTCACCCAACACATGACTGGGATGGGAGCACCCAGAAACCCCTGAGGGATGCCAGCCAGGGGCTGCCTATGAATCATCCCCTCTGCAGCAAGGGGGGACACGGGGACAAGCCAACTCTTATGTCTCACACCAACCCACTGAGGCAATGACAGGGTTGGCCCCCCAAGCCTTCCCCCCACTCCCCCCTCCAGCAGCCTCAGACACCTGCCACGTGCCATCGTCCCCGTCCCCATGGCTCTCAAACAATATTTACAGCATTTCAGGGAATTTGGCCGGGGTCACTACTCTGCCTTGAGAATCTGTGACCCCTTCGTATCCCCCCCCAGCTGAATGCTTTTACCCAGTGGTCCCCTGCCGCTAAAATTGTCCCCCTGCCCCTTATCAGCCAGCAAGGCCGCTGTCACAGGCAGAGCCTGGATTTGTCTCCCACACCTCTTATCTCCCAACGAATGCTCCATCTGCAGAGCATGGGGTGGGTAGGACCTACCCCACTGCCATCACCCCCCTGGGCCACCCAAACTGCTCTAGTTGGGGGGGATTTGGATTTGGGGAGGAAGTTTTGGGTCAGGGAGGAAGTTTTAGGTCAGGGACCATTAATCCAGCAGAAAAGCCTCCCAATTTCTTGCCCAGCTCCAATCTCCTGAGGTCTCAAAGATGATACTGGGGCTCAAGAAGTGGCCATCCCCACATCCCCATGACCTCACTGGAACACAGCACAAGCAATCGGCTATAGCTGCCCGTGCCTACCTGGAGCACTCCTGCTTGTAGATGTCGATGATATTCTCCACCAGCAGGTTCCTCTGAAGCCCATAGACACCGTGACGGTCCAGCAGCACCTCATGGCGACATGATGGGCACCGGAACCGACCCCCCGAAATCACGCTGCCCCGGCTCTGCCAGTATGGGTTGGCGGCCTGGGAGGGGGGAGATGCACATTAAGGCGGGGGGGAGGCGGTCCATGAGCATTCCTGCAAGCATCCCAGTGACCTCCAGCCCAGGCAGGGGAGGGGAACTGGCATGGGGACCCCCCTCTCACCTGGAAGACGTCATTGGCACACTTGCGGCAGAGGTTATGCTGGCAGGGCAGGATCACCACTGGCTTGCTGAACATCTCCAGGCAGATGGGGCAGATGAGCTGCTTCTCCAGGCTCTCCATGGGGCTGCCATCCTGCAGGATACCGGCTTGAAAATCCATTGGAACAACAGTGCA
The DNA here is from genome assembly GCA_013400055.1 of Nycticryphes semicollaris. Lineage (NCBI taxonomy): Eukaryota > Metazoa > Chordata > Aves > Charadriiformes > Rostratulidae > Nycticryphes > Nycticryphes semicollaris. Next base: position 386,129 of record VXBJ01001571.1, read on the forward strand.
CTCCTCTCACCCGCTCTCAACTGCCAGCAGCACCCCTCATTCTACTATTTATAAGTCACTCCCTGGTCACGAGGAGCCAAATCCTGAGCGGAGTCGGGTGTCTGGGTGTCCTGTCACACGGGACTGAGACATCAGGATGCCACCAGCAGTGGTAAACAAGCCGGGGACAGGCTGTCCGGGAGGCCCTGCCTGCCCGTGCTGCGGGTGCTGGCATGCCGAAAACAGAGTTGGGGGGTAAACAGGGCCAGAGCTTCTCCCCAGGGCCAAATGGCTGCACCCCCCTGAGGGTAATGTGGCCAGAGCATGGGGCTGGACCCCAAAACACCATTGGGGTGGGGGCATGGAGGGGCTAAAACCAGTCATTCGTACTGTGCAGCGGTGCTAGGAATGGGGCAGAACTGGGCCAGTGGCAGCAGGGGGTGGTTTTACAGAGCATCTCCCTTTGCACCCCCGAAGTGGGGCCACTGCTGGGGTGCAAATACACACCTCACCAGTGGGTCTCCAGTCTGTGCTTGGATGCGCTGGGAAGATGCAGCCCCCAGGCCCAGTACATACTCCATTGTCCCCCCTTCCTTCCCCAGGCAGGGGTTTGTAGGGCTCTTCTGTACCCCCAGCTGCATGTGCAACCAACAGGGAGGGTGGTGATGGCTGCTCTCCATTCTGGCGTGCACAGCCATGACCCTGCCAGCCCCCCTGCTCTGTTGCTAAACCTGACCCAGAAATGACTGGGNGTCATGCCAAATGCCAGCGCCTGTCTGCAGTGAGAGTGGCAAATATTGGCAGTGGCACAAGGAGAGGGGTAATTATAGCGCTGTTGCCTGTGGGTCACGCTAGCTGGGGTGGTGGTGGGGGGACAGGGTGGGGTGTGCTGGTGGATGCTGCTGCGGCATAACAGCTGCGGGCAGGAGGGGATGGGTGGGCAATGGGGTACATGGGTGCACAAGTCCAGGGGTACATGAGTCTATGAGTACATGGGTATAAGGGTGCAGGGAAGCATGGGTGCAGGGGTACACAGGGCTACCCAGATGCATGGACAGAGAGGTACATGGGTACAGGAGTACACAGGTCCATGAATATGTGGGTCTAAGGGTGCAGAGATGCATGGGTAGAGGGGCAGAGCAGTGCAGGGTACACAGATGGAGAGGTAAAGGGGTGCAGGGGTACGAGTGTCCATCAGTACACAGTTATAAGGGTGCAGGGTGCACAGACCCCATTTTTGCCGCAGACAGCCTCCCCTCCAGGGCAGAGCAGCTCCACAGCTGTTTTGGGTGCTCCTTCCGGGCAGGCTCACGTGTCAAACAAGTGACTGCACCGGGACTGGCCAAGCACATCTTGCAAAATTGTCCCCGTTTCAGCACTTGGGGCTCTTCCAGGGAGATGCTGGCAGGGAAGCAGAGCTGGCCAGGCACTCAGGAGGGCAACATGGGGGCCAGCCACTGACTGGAGGCAGGAGTGCGGCACCCAGATGTGCATCCATCCCCACACCCACAAGCTGGCATTGCCCGGGGGGGTGGCGTTGATTAGTTAATTGCTTCTGGGCTCGATTAAGGGGATTTGTGGGAAGGGGCAGGTTGTGATTCCCTAATCAGCTTTCAAACCCACAAGGGGCTGGTTGGCCCCTAATTGGCTTGGGGCAGCTTAGGCAGGGCCCTGAGGTGCTAATCACTACTGGGCTTGTTACAATTAACAGAGGAGAGGTGTGTGAGCGTGTTGCTCTGGTGGGAGCACGTCTGAATGGCCTCTGTAGGGTATCAAGCAGCAGCAGGCACTGGCTTCCCCTAAAATGACTGCAGCGACCTTATAAGTGGAGGGGACAGTGGGACCGTGGCAGGAGCCCTGCACCCCCATCTCTTGCATGAGGTAGGGCACCACCAGCCCTGCAGCATGCAGACGAAAGGGGACAACAGCAGAGAGCGGGACACAACCCCCAAAGTCAGAGCACTGCCGAGGGCCTGAGAGACTCCAGCAATAAATTCAGAAATAAATTTTAAAAATTCCCGCAAAACACCTCAAAAGGAGGAGGAGGGCCGTGATTGCAAAGCGAGGTGAGCGCAACGCGGGGAGATGCAGGCAGAGGGAACAGCACCATAGAGGAGGAACGGGACGCACCGCAGCACGGGGACTATGCTATCCCCAGGATGCAGGGAAGTGCGCGGCCTCGCGGAGGGACACTCTCTCCGTTCCTCCGCCGACCAATCAGAGGGCTCAGCGGCAGCGGCGCGCTCGAAGGGGGCGTGGTTGGTGGGGAGGCGTGGCCGCGGCGGCACAGGGGAGGGAGGGGCAGCACTATAATGGCGGCCGGGCGAAGGCAGCGCGGTGGCGGCGGTGTTGCTGAGGTAACGTGGCGCGTGGTCTGACCCTGTGGCCAGCGGGTTTGGGCGGTTGCTCGGGTGTGTCATAATGGGAGGTCCTTTAGCCATAGTGGGGGGCCCTAGACAGGCAGCGGTCCCCGCCTCAGGTGTGAGGGGGCTGGGTGCCCGCTAAGGGGTCAGGGCCCGGCCGGTCTCATTCCCCTTCAGGCCGCGCTGGTGGGGTGAGGCACTGCTGCAGCCCTCAGTGCCTAATTTCCCTCTGGAGCAAGACCTCTTATCGGTGCAGGTGGGGTCCCGGTGTGGCAGCCGCTTGTCGGGCCTCTGGGGTGAGGGGCAGACTGAAGAAGAGGGTAATTTCTTTTATTCTCTAACTGTCGTTGCTAATGAGGTGGAGAAAAAGCACTTCCCCTGTGAGGCTGCAGGTCCCCAGGCCTACAGGAGGGAGCAGGCCTGGCCTATTTACTTTGAACTGCTGGGCTCGTGCCTGTCCCTGTGGCCTCTTGGCGTAGGCTGCCCTGGGGAGCAGGCGACTCTGCTCAGTGGGTTGAGCAATAAACTTGGGTGACAGTAAACCTGGTGGCATTCTCAGACCAGCCTGCCCTGGGGATGAAGGAAGGCAGGTAGCCCTGAGTTCAGCTGAATGACAACCTTTCTGGTGACAGCACCCAGCTGGCTGGCTCTCAGCACAGGGCAGGGGAGAACGTTTTCTGCTCATTTTGAACCCGATGTGACTGTTTTGAGTAATGCAGTCCTTTTCCTCAGGAGTTACTTGGCCACTGGAGAGATTACAGACCCTTCTCTTCTCCCCTGTGTGGGAGGAGCTATTGGTTTGTCAGATCTTAATGTTTAGGCCCTTATTTTATTCCTCATAGTTCCACTACAGATGCATCTTGAGAGTAGCATCTCATAGTGATGCGTTGCTTGGGCACATCACATTTCATTTCAAAACATTCATGTAAATGTGTATCGCAAAAGTTTGCTGAAAGGTTGAAATGCCTATGTAGTATTGCCCTGAGACTGATGATATCTTTTTTTCTCTCTCTTTTTTTTTTTCCCCCTTTTTTCNTTTGGTGTGTGGAGGTGGTGCTGGTGTGTTTTGGTTTGTAATTTGGCAGGGAAGTTTGCAGGGAGGTTCATAAATCTGTAGTGGTGCTTGGTGGCTTTCTGTGTGTGTGTCTCTTTTGTTTTACTTATAGAGCAATATCTTTTGTCCTTGCCCTGCTGAGCAAAAGTGAAAGTTAGATGCTGAGTACAAGCTTCTGCAATCAGTTGCCCTTTTTAACTTTTTGGAATCATAGACTCCTCATTCAGAGGAAACTGGGTGAAAAATCATACATTTAAAAATAAATTGGAGGCAATCGAAGCATCCTCTTGTCTTAGTATCAGTGAAAGAATTTTATTATTAAATTACAACAAATATTTATTTATGCAGTCACCTCCATAAAAGGCAGTGTTAATTAAATCTGGTACTGCCCAACCACAAGCTTCAACTAGAATCTCTTCTCCACTATCCCAGATGTGGATGGAGAGCATGATGCCATACTATTATTCCCACAGATCTTCACGGAAGACACTGAGAGAAAGGAGCAGGAGCATATGTGATAGTCCTGTCTCGGCACAGGACAAGTCTAGGTTTGAATTGTTGCCACCATGAAAACTGGGCTATATTTGAAGTCTTAGTAGTCCCACCAAAATGATGTGATTTTGCTTTTAACGAGTTCTTGGCAACAGGTGGAGGTTTACAGGAGAGCTTCGGGAATATTCTACTGCTCTAATGCAGCGTTGCATTCAGTGTAATGCTCGGAGGTGCTGCCCTGTTAATGGCAGGGTATTGGTAGGCCTAATATTGCTGCACCAAGCCCTATGGGAGAAAATACAGCCCAGTTCTTGCTCATGAGTTTTAGTTCTGTGGGTTTTTCCCCCCTTCCCCAGAACCCTTGATCTTGAAGATGGTGAGTAGCCAGCCTAAGTACGATCTAATACGAGAGGTTGGTCGTGGCAGTTATGGTGTGGTGTACGAAGCAGTCGTCAGGAAGACTTCCGCACGGGTTGCGGTGAAAAAGATACGGTGCCATGCTCCAGAGAATGTGGAATTAGCTCTGCGTGAGTTCTGGGCACTTAGCAGTATCAAGAGCCAGCATCCCAACGTCATTCACCTGGAGGAGTGCATCTTGCAGAAAGATGGTATGGTGCAGAAGATGTCCCATGGCTCCAGTTCCTCCCTTTATTTACAGGTACATGAAGCTGAGGTAATGGGGTGGAAGTAACTAATACGGCTGTATTACGGGAGGGAAGGAGGTGGGTAGCTAAGATCACTTTATATTTGAAGTGTGCTTAGTTAAGAGTGGGTATTGTTCACATTGACACCCAGAAATTCTTTTATATCTTTAAAAGAGCATATCTATCAATGATGTGTATCTTGTGATTTGAAGCCATGCCACTACAGAAGACTCAAGGAGTTTTTTTTTAAATGCAAATCTGCTTTGATGATTTGAAGAAACAGCAGGGGTAAAGCAGAAGGAGGTGCAGGCTGGTGTGTTACTTCATTGAAGCCCTGCTGCAGGGTTAACGAGCAGACATGTATTGATGTCTTGGGACAGAGCTCTGCCGAATTTCTTAATCTTGGATGTCCTTGGAAGAGGAAGTAACTGTCTTGATTTAGGGAGCCAGCTCTTAAAATTCTTTCAGAAATCATAAGCAATTGTAGCATGCGGTAAGCTGTTTCCTTTTTTGAATAAGTAATTATTAGACTCTTCAAATGAAGAGAGGTAAAGGTATGATAAATAAGGGAATAAATATCACTCCCCCTATGTGGCTACTGAAAGTGTTCTTTAAGTTGCCTTTCAGTTTGAAGATGCGTATTTTTGAAGAGTAAGTAGCTCTGGAAAGACCTTGAAAGATTATCTGATTCATTCCCTTGCCAAAAAACTGACCCAGCTATAAAATCATCCCTTGGCAGAAATTCATGCCTCTGATTTAAAAAGTCAGTAGCCTGCTCTGTGTTTGTTGTGTTATCTCTAGTCAGCTTTTAACGTTTCGGGTTTTATTGTTGTCATTCTCTCATGTCTAATGTAGGACCTTTTGTTACCAAGCATCCCTCTGACAACCCATCCTGGCTGTCAGGATCCCGTTGTGCCAAGCACTCTACGAGCCTGAGAAGGGGCATTCTTGCCTTTGTAAACTAGCTGTAGTTTTGGTAGCTGGTACTGACCCCCTTTCGTGAAGGGATTATGGTAAAACAGTACTGGCCAGCTCATGTGGGGAGGAATTACTGCCTTACCTTCCTAGACCTGTGAGATGTTGCAGCAAGCTTGGGGACAGGGAGGAGTTTAAAAAAAAAAACAAAAAAAAACAACACAACCCAAAACAGAAGAACAAACAAACAGGATGGATGGAAATGGAAGGTGGGAGAGAGCTTCCAGATGACATTGTTTTTTGATGGCAGTGACTGTTAAACAGTATAGATCTTGCCCGTATAGGGCACAAGCACTACGAATTGTTTCCCTGCCCCAGAGAGCAGAGCAAAGGGCAGAGCTGAGCTGACTCTGAAGAGAGCAGTATCACTTTATAAATGAATGTATGTGCTAAAATAGAGAAAAACACATCTCCCTTGGCTTGCCCTCCTCTCCTCAGCCCAGATGATACTGCATTACGGAGCTGAACTATTGCAGTGCAGAGGGTGGCTGGGGGGCGGGGGGCGGGTGTTAGTGTCTCCTGAAGGACTTTGGGGCAGCTGCTTAACTGGTGTCAGCTAAAGTCAGAGACCTAAGCCAGCCTGCTTCTGGGGGTTTTGCTGCCGTCACAGATGTGGTGGTGGAATTTTTTTGTTGTCTGAAGGCTCTGAACTGAGATGCAAGTACAGCTTCCAGAGAGCTGTGTGATGGTGCTCACTTGGCAAAGGAGACTCCCCGCTGTCTTGCGATACCTCACTGTTGCTGTCTGTAAACCCCAAACACATAGTTTTCTAGTTCTAACATGCATTTACTGTTTTAAATTGATCTGGTTTGAGTACTAGTTGGGCTCACAATTAGAGATAGCTATAAATTGCTAGTAATTTTGCTGTTGGGTGGAAAAGGTCATATTTTTTAAAAGCATTTTTAAAATGCCTGTCTAGATATTAATAGCTACCTTGATTTTTGAAAGCCTGTAGGAGCTCCATTTGGTTTAGTATAAGGTGATTTACTACTACCAGAGTTAATTGTGAGATTTCCCTTCCAGAGTGTGCTGAAGGGGCAGATGTGTAGTTGCGTAAATGGGAATTAACAAAACTGATGCTGATTTTACTTTGCTTCTGTATAAAGCAGCTATTGGGGCTTGCTGCTTGAGCTACCCAGAGCTTATATTGGGGGACAAAAAAAAAGAAAGGTGGTGGATTGTGATGGTGGGAAATGTGTTTGCTGCTGTCAGCTGCTGAGCTGAGCCCATAGATGAGTGTTCTCCTGAGCTAAGGGATACCTTGTATTAATGCTTGCTGGAATACGTTCACATTAAGGAATGGAGAATAGGCTTTAAAAATCTATTGTGGCACTGCTTCATCAGCAGAGGAGGAATACAGCCCCCACCCTGGCGCTGTATGGGGTTACTCCTTGGGACTTTGTTTGTACATGGAAGTTATTAATGAAATGAGTGGGTCAGGCTTTGTTGGGGTGGGATGGTGTCCAGCTGAAGCAGATGGGAGTGCAATGGCCACTTACTATCTTTCACAATACTCTTATCTGGGTCTAGCTCTAGCTTCTGTGCAGCAGCGTGAACTTGATACGCTTCTCACCCACAAAAATAAGGAGGCTGATGAATACATTGTGATTTTTTTTTTTTTCCTATTTTCACATCAGAAATTTTACATGAAGTTTTATTTTTACCAGTTGCAATATCTTGCTCTCTGGATTGTTGAGGGGAAGATCCAAACTTCATGCATTTTTCTGTCATAGCTTTATATTCTTATGATCATCAGGTAGTTATGACATTTCTTTTCGTTGTTGCAGCTTGTAGAGACCTCATTAAAAGGAGAAATAGTCTTTGACCCCAGAAGTGCTTATTACCTCTGGTTTGTAATGGATTTCTGTGACGGAGGAGATATGAATGAGTATCTGTTGTCCCGAAAACCTAACCGCAAGACCAACACCAGTTTCATGCTCCAGCTCAGCAGTGCGCTGGCATTCCTGCACAAAAATCAGATTATTCATCGGGATCTCAAACCTGACAATATTCTGATATCTCAGAGCAGGATGGATGCTAGTGACCTGGAGCCTACCCTGAAAATAGCTGATTTTGGGCTGAGTAAGGTATGTTCAGCCTCAGGACAGAATCCCGAGGAGCCAGTTAATGTCAATAAGTGTTTTCTATCGACTGCCTGTGGGACTGACTTCTATATGGCCCCTGAAGTGTGGGAAGGACACTACACTGCCAAAGCAGACATCTTTGCCTTGGGTATTATAATCTGGGCGATGTTGGAAAGAATCACATTCATAGATACGGAAACAAAGAAAGAACTTCTGGGGAGTTATGTCAAGCAAGGGACAGCCATCGTGCCTGTTGGAGAGGCCCTTCTGGAAAACCCGAAAATGGAACTGCTCATCCCTGTCAAGAAAAAATCCATGAATGCTCAAATGAAACAACTGATCAAGGAAATGCTGGCTGCTAACCCGCAGGACCGACCTGATGCTTTCGAGCTAGAACTGCGATTAGTCAACATAGCGTTTAAAGACAGCAGCTGGGACACGTGATCTACCAGGCCGTGTCTCCCTGTGGAGCTGCTTCTCCCCTCACCAAGGGTGTGTTTTAATGGCAGTAAAAGAAAATGAGCCTAAACTCAAACCTGCAGGGTGTAGTTTCTTCTGAAGGAATCTCTCTGGAGTTTTCGTAAATGATAGGAATGTTGAGTTGGCCATTGCGTTAATGCTGCGTTGATGTGTGTAATACCAGGATGTTACAGGCGCGTGTACGATGCCCTGGTGTCTTAAGAGCCAAGACTTGATTTCCAGCCCTATGACATGGAGTACTCTGTACATTCCAGTTTCCTATGTCAGTATTAGGAACTCTCATGGGAAAAAGAGGGAAAAAAAAAAAAAAAAACCCAACCAAAAAAGATTTGCATGCTGGTAGTGCAGATCTTCAGGCTTTGTAAAGTAATTTTGTGTATATATATTTATGTATACTAGAGACTGGGAGTGTGTGCTACTTTTTATTTTTAAATTGTTTGCTATGGGTCTGTGTGATTGGGGTCTGCTAGAAAACTAGGTGAAGATGATAAAAGATAAAAAGCATTCCTTCTTCCCCACGCCTCAATAACTTTGTTATTTATTTTTGGTATCTAATATCAAAGATGGGGTCTGAGACTTGACTTTGTAGACAACCACAACAAAAAATACAATACAAGAGGATCAGCAGTTTTTAAAGTTCTGTTGTGACCAGGCTTAGAACTTAAGGAGCTCATCACCAATTCCAAATGTATGCAATCAGGTGCTAGCATGTTGGCTAGTTTATTAATAATTCGATTTTGCTTTCTTCTAGTAATCAAGTACTTTATTAATCAGTTAATCTACAGTTTCACAACATGCTCTCTACCCGTGTATCTACAATCCAGTAGCACCTTGAGGATTTATAAGAGCGGAGTCCTGTGGGCTTAGTTGATGGAAGCGTGGGTGAGGGAATCTAGCAGCACAAAGTGTTATTTTTAAAATTCTTCAAAATAGGGTTGCTGCACAGTTCTCTTAACTGAATCTAATAATACCAGTCATGTTCTCTCCCTTTCTGGCACTGACTCTAACCTGATAAGGAGATAAAGGGGTGGCTGTTTGTCTTGTAGAACGCATCTTTTCTCAAATATGGGAGAAAACTCCGTAACCGGCATGTGAAAAGTCTCCCCCATTTGTGTGGCAGCCTTGGCCTGCCTTTATTTATTTTTTTCTCATTTTAAAGAAATAATATTTATTTAAAAATAGGGATGGTAGTCTGGAAGGCTCTGAAGCTGTCAAAAGGCTGCTTGTCCCCAGCTCTTACTCCCCAGAAGCAGATCGATGTCTAAGAGTGGTTTCACTGAGGTCACCTGACACTGAGGGCAGACAGAAGCTGCTTTGTAATAGTATAACACTTTGTTCTTTCGGGTGCAAGACCATGGCCTTTCTCATCAATTTGACATTTTGGAAAAAGTAGAGTCTTAAAAGCTGCCTTTAAAGCTGCAACAAAGGCCAGTTTTCTTAATAAAATCTTGGTTCCCTCCCCCCTCCCCATCTTACCTTTTTGTTGCCATAAGTATTTCCTCGTATAATCTGCTTAGATACTCCTAGTGCTGTGGGAGCAGTTCTGATCAGTCAGGGTTTATTCTGCCTGAGTGTGAATAAGCAGCACAATTAAAATATAACTTTTCTTGTTTTTTTTCCAAAAGCAAAGGGTTCTGATTCTGCCAAACTGCTGGTTCTTCCCTGGAGCTGTGTAGAGCAGGTGACAGTTACCCACAGGGGCTTAATCCTTAATTTCTGTTATTTTACTTGACTTTATTGTTTAAGGCAAGGTGTGTAAACAGTGGGTTTTTTCAGACTAATGCACTTTGATGTATCTAAACAATGTTTATTGTTTAGAAGATGCTGTAGAAGGGATTTTCAGAAGACAGTGTTCCTGACTGGAGCAGAGCAGCCTTTGCTTCAGCATAACTTGGCAGGGATGGAGGCGGCTGCATCATGCCGAGGACGTGGCCTGCTGTCTGTCTGGATGTCCCAGCACTGATCCTTCCCCGCAGGGAGCTCAGTCTGTAAAAGAAGACTTGGATCCTGTGAGCAACGACAGGAGAGATCTCTTTATTCTTACGTTCTAGATGTGAAGTTCTACCCATTCTTATATTTTAACTGGGTTGAGTACAACTGAAGCCTCGGTTTGTTACTGAAAGGAGGAAAACAAACCTCTTGCTGTCTGTGCCAACACTTGTGTTTCAGTAAGGTCAGTGGATGAGTAAAGTTTTAAGAGCATATGCAATTTTTCCATGTTAAACTCGAGTGTTTAAAAAAAAATTGCCAAGTTCCTCTAATCTTTTTGCCTACCTAGATGTTGGAATTGACTGTGTTATCTCCAAGTATGAATCTACTACACAATACTACTACTTGCCTTGAAGGCACTTTTGCAAATCATCTGATTCTCCTCTGCAGTATTTCGGAGGATGAACAGGGAACGTGCTGCCTGCCCTGCAGAAACGAGTGCTAGTGAATGGCACAGGAAAGGTGGTTCTCTGGGGTTGGTTTTTGTTGTGTTTGGGTTTGTTTGGTTTTTGTTGTTTTTGGTGGTGGTTTGTTTTTTGGGGTTTTGTTTGTTTGTTTTCTCCCAAAGTGTTTCTTTGCACTGATTTGCCACTTTAAAGGGTGGGGAGTACCTGAAATCCCTCTCATGGTGCTTAGCCTTGCTGTTGGGTGACACTGAATGGTAGTCCTTTATGTCTGTGTTCTGTTTCGATTATTATTTTTTTTTGTTTGTTTGTCTGAGGTCTTTGTTTTAAAACCTTTGATAAATAGAATTGTTGTAGCAGCTACAGAGTTATTCACCAGCATGACACAAAGTCAAGATTCTTTTTAGCACTCAGAAAAGATTACTTTTTTTTGTCTTTTCAAATATTTCTTTAAAAAAACCTGTAAAATATATTTTATGGAGAAATTATGAGGGAAATTGTCTAATTTATTAAGTTCATGACTGTTTTGGAAATAAAATCTGAATTTTGATGAAGTGTTTGAACTTTCTACAGAGAAATGCTTTCTTCTCCAAAAGCATGATGACATCTAGCTGTCAGCAGAGCTGCCCAAGGTGGGGTTTATTTGCTGTGCTGGGACAGGAGTAAGCTGTAACAGTTCATCACAGTCACACCATAGGTGATCCCGGGCTTGTAAAGGTGCTGGGCTGGCTAACAGCTGTGCTGCTCATCTTCCATGGATACCAGCAGTGCCAGGCTTCCACCGATGTGGGATGTGCTGCTGGGAGACTTGTACAGAGCAAGGCCACAAGGGGTATGACACCAGAGCTGTCCCTTGGATGGCCCGAGGTGAGTTGTGTCCATGTGGTCCCTGCGCCTTCTGCCCAGCCCTTTAAGAGTCAGAGCAGAGCTCTTCTGGGTGTACTTAATTTTCAAAGAAGGAATTAAAGCGGGGGGGGGAGGAAGGAGGAGGAGGGCGTGGGTAAAGCCTTCTTGCATCTCATACATATTTGAAGCTGTTACTACAGGCAGAGTGAGTACCACACTGGGCTGAAGGAAACCTCTGGCGGGTTCTGCCTACCCCTGCTACTGGTACTACTGGATTTTTGAGGCTGCAAAAGCCACTCCTCTCATTGAAGTGAGCCTTTTCCTTCTGGTTCCTGAATCTGCTGGGCTAAGATTTCCCCCAGAAAGCCTCAGCCCCTCGTTCTGTCGGTCAAGAGGGTTGAAGGCAGCCCAGTGACCCTGGGCTCTGCTGTGTGTCCCTCCTGTGGACCATAGCTCAGTATTCCTGGCTTTGCTAGGGGGAGCAGGGGCTGTGCAGGCTCTGGGGACCTCAACCAGCTGTAAAAGATCTGGAGGTTTTGGAGGAACAGTGGCTGGCTGGTCTCACGTGCCCTGAGAAACCTTAGCAATCAAGGTGAGGAAACACCATTACTTATACATGATAACAAAGTCTAGTAGTCATTTGCATGTTTTAATTAATGGTGCTCCAGAACAAGGGGCTGCGGAGGCTGCAAGCAGAAATAGCATGAACTGGAAGTGCTGTAAATGGGTTTGTCTGGTTGTTTCTTACCCCTGAAATACAAACCTAAGCCCTGTTATCCCTTGTGGGCCCTGTCCTTGCATTGGTGCCTGTGGATTCCTGCGTATCCTGGTGCTGGAGTTGGGGCACGTTCCCCACCCGGCAGGTGCTGCAAGGCTAAATCAGTCAGTAAAGGCAAGAGAGGAAGGGATTGAAATTTAGATTTTTTTTTTTGTTTTGTTTTTTAATTAAAGAGAAAGTCATGCCTCTTTGATTAGTTGTAAGAAGGGGTGATTTTAAATACAGACTTAGGTAAGGTTCCTCCCCTGCAAAATGAAGAAAACCACACCTATGTACTTGAAAAGCATCTAGTCCAGGGTGAGGGGGTGGAAAATCTCCGAAGGAAATGCCTCGGTGCAGAAATATGGTGTAACTAAGGCTGCGTTTTGTCTCAAATAACCCAATCCCTGCTCTGCTTTCCCTCCTTCTGCAGAATGCTGAGGCCTCAAGTTCCAGCTTCTCCTGTCCCTTCTTCTCAGGCAGGGCTTGGCTGGGGATCCTTGACTGGGCTGGACTTGGGGGAACTGGCCTTGTTTGTGTTTGTATTCAGGTTTTGCTTTTGTTTAAATGGCGTTTTCCTTCCTTCCCACTGGCCAGTCCCGGCCCCTGGGCAAATTGCAGGGAAAGGGCAGACATTGCGTTGTGGCAGAGATAAAGTCCCTGGGGCCACCTGCCCGCCCCTTGGAAAGTTGCCCTTGCTTCAGAGAAACAACTGCCCCCCTCCCCGCGCCCAGCCTTGCTCCGTGCTCCGGCGGCCTTTGGACTGTGGGCAGCACAAACGGCCGGCTTTTTGCCCTGTTTTTCCCTTTGCTCCACCAATGGCTTCCCGCGAATCCTCCTGTGGGGGGTATCCATTGTTAAGTGGGTTTTATCTTTGTGCAGTAAAGGCAAGGAGTTGTCCCACGGGGAGCTAATTGGTGTTTTAAACACAAACTCTATTTAAATGGGCAGCACTGACAGTTGGTTTCATTTGCCCTTTGGGTCTGAGGAGCCAGGCAGCCATTTCTGCAAAGTGCCGTTTCTAGTCTTAAAGGGCGCTGAAGGAAGAGACTTACATGAGCTGCTGCGAACCCCTCCAGAGCGTCTGTGCTGTTCAGGGAGGGAATGGGGGGGTGGGAATACAGAACTGAGCTGCTGCTGATCTCTGTTCACAGGCTCCTTGAGTGTTTCTGGGGAGTCTTGAGACACCCCCCCCACCCTCTCACAAGTGGAGGAATGGAGTGACCTGAAGGATGAGCTGTCACCACCACTTTGTGTACTTGGAAGAAGAGCCATGACCCAGGCCACTTTCTTGTTAAATCCCTTAGTTCCCAGACAAATTTCCCGATTATTTGGGTGCCTGAAGCAGAAAGAAATTGCCTAAGGGCTGCAGTTTGTAAGGAGCAGCCAGGACCAGCCTGGGGTGAGTCTGCAGGTGGTGGTTGGAGCTGTGGCCACTGCCTCTGGTGCAGCCTCATATCCCCAGCCCCCATCCCACACTCCAGTGGGGACAATGTGCCAGAGGACACTGCCAACTGACTTGCTTTGGGTTTTCCTCAAGAGGACAAAGGAAGAACCACCAAGAGTGTTGCAGATGCTTGGAGGGCTCTTTAATCTCTGGGGCTTGAGATGAAAACAGGCACAACCCAAAAACCTTTGCGGGTTCTGCTCAGATGCTCAGGTTGGACACTGGGGAGGCTTCACGCAGTCCCAGCAGCTCCTTCTATCTCTTCCTGTTATCCCAGTATCAACCTGTGTAGCTTTACAGGTGCTGGGCAAGATGTCAGCAAGGCCAGACTTCGCCCACTATGGCTTTTGCAGCCCCGTTGCGGGGGGGTATGAATATCCACGGGAGGTTTGATGTCTTCTGCTGGGGCCGGCTGCTGTCTAGCTCCTACTTGCATGAGCTTGTGGGTGGTTGCCCCAGATCAGGTGGTTGTTTCAGATTTATTCATGCACGTTTGAGCCCTTAGTATTTTTAAACTCGTATAGCAAGTCTTCTGCTCCTGCCCTCTCCCCAGGCAATGAGCCTGCACCCTGGGGCCTTCTCTGGCTTGCAGCCACCTGACTCCCATGAGCACCTCTCCAGGCGGTGGTATTTGCATGGAGCTCAGACCAGAAAGAGCTTTTTGTGGGTTGTGAAAGTGAACCAGCAAGTAGAAACAGATGGCTGTGTTATCAGGTGCTGCAGCCCTGGCTGCCTCTGGCCATGATGCAATTAAAGTGATACTTTTATTTATTTATTTATTCTTTTAAAGGAGAAATGCATCCAGAAAGGAATTAGTGAGACACAGCTGGCTTCAGCTTGCCTGCCACCTGTGGGTATTGCAGCCTTGGGCTTTGCCTGCCTGCTCTCCAGGAGCCATTGGAGCCCTGCACTGACTGTACTGCTCCTCCAGCCTGATGTGGGGGGCCTGGGGTGCGGGTGTAATTAGCATCCCTCCCTCTTACTGTGAGCTGGGAGGTAGGAGGGCTGGGGGCGAGCAGTTTAATTGGGAGCTAGATGTCCTCTGAAAAAATGGTGTTGGAAAGAGGATCTGTGCTCTGGGAGTGGTGACCTTTGAAGACTTTCTCAGACTTTTCTCACCCAGCACAACGTCTGGAAGTTTACATTCCTGGTCCCAGCTGTGGCTGGGTTTTATTCCAGGGCTACTTTGCTTGCCTGGCACTGTGAGAGCCAGGAGGGGAGGGAACCAGAGCCCTATGGATGAGCAGAGAGCACCTTAAATAAATAAATAAATAAATAGGACTTTGAGCATCTGCATCACTAAGAAACACCACGAAGAACTGCCACCTGATGCATTCCCAAGAGGCTGATTAATTGGGTAAACCCCTTCCTAGAAGTCGATGGGACAAATCCCCCATCACCTCCCCAGGGGAAGCAGAAGCTCTCTGGGATGCTGATGCTAGGAAGGGCTCCTCACACCATCCCTTTCTGTATCCTGAAGGGAATCTACCTTGTCCAAACACAACAGTTCAGCAATAAGTGCCTGGTGGGTTGCTCTGAGGAGGAGCCAGAAAAGAGGACAGCCACTCCGTCTGCCTCACTCCAGGGTAGGAGCATCCCCTGAGAACCCCTTGCATCAGCTGGAGAAAGATAAATCCAAAGCTGCTCTTACTCATTTGTGGCTTTACTGGAATGGCTGCTGAGATTCCAGCTTGGAAAATAAAACCTGGCCTAATAAATGGTGATTCATGTTGCCTGGAATTAAAAAAAAGGTCCTGCCAGTTCTTGCGTTGGGAGCCCAGGGGCAGATCCCAGGGCTGCCCTGGGTTTCTCCATCACTCATCCCCATCCTTTTTCCCAGCCTCTTCCCAGCACTGGTGCCATCATGCCTGGAGATGATGGATGCTGACCTGGCCCCAGTTCCCAGCGCTGGCTTCCCAGCAGTAGCACTGTAGGAAGGAACTGGGGTGAGGGCCAGCAGTATTCAGGAACAGGTCCCCTCTCAGCACCCTGGCCTGTGTGTCCCGGACCAAATGCCGCATCTTTGTCCCTGTTGGAGTCTCCTGGTCCCCTGTGTTCCTATAGGAAGCTTGGGCTGGGCTGTCCCCCAGCTCTCCATCCACACAAGCTGCCAGAGGGATGGAGGGAGCTGGTGGCCCCCACTGGGGGCTTTCTCTTACCCTGCTTCAAGGTGTTGGGGGCTGAATTAGGGTGTGGCGTGTCCTTTGGGTGGGAAAGTGCCACCTTTGCAGGCCCCTAGGCAGACAGTGGGGATGGAGGGGTGCTGGGGGCTGCCCCCCCCCCTCCCCAGGAGTGCTTAGCCTTTCAGGAAGGAGAGAGGGCAAGTGATAAAAATAACCTCTGGGCCAGCTCCAGCCCTTTGTGGCTTCCTGCTATTTACAGCCCTTCCTGGGCGGAAGAGGAGGCAAGAACCAGCCTGGCTCTGGGCTGGCTTTGACCCTTTCACCACCAGTGGAGAAAGTGCCAGAAGGACCATTCTTCCCTCATTCTCCCTCAATGACTGGGGCAGGACCCTGGGGAGGGGGGATTGTGGTGGGCTGCTTCTCCTGAGCTGCACCCAGCATCTTGGGGGGCAAGAAAGAGAAGCTGACAGAGTGATAGGATTTCCTTGCCCCATTCCTGATGTCCTATGTGCTGGGGAGACAGAGAGACTCAGTCCTGCCTGGGAGGAGGCAGAGATCTCTGCTGCAGATCCTGGGCTGCAGGCGAGCTGGAGCTGCTGGAGAAGGAGGGTTAATGCTGTCTGGGCAAGGGTAGAGCCCTGGGTGTGAAGGCTGCAGCTGGGGCAGGAGGGTTGTGCTGCTTGGGTGGGCAAAGGGCGGGCTCCTGCTGACAGAGCTGGGCTGGCAGGGGTTAACAGGGTGGCTCTTCCTCTTCCTCACCTTCTATATGAAGCTTCTGGAGACTCTGGGCTCAGTTTGCTGCTGATCACCAGAGGGGCAGGAGCTGGGACCCGGAGCATCCCTGCATCCAATCCCTGCATGGGCTCAGGTGAGCAAGAGTATCCTTGGCACAGATCCTGGCGGTGGGGCTGGGCTGGCAGACACACTGGCACAGGCAGTGGCATCCTGGACATGCTGCCCCTGCCAGGGCAAAGCTGATGGGTGACGGGACCGCATGCCAGGGCCACCTTCTTTTGAACCACTGCAAAGTTTTGCCCTGCACCGGGGTGCGCTGGGAGGGCTCATCCCTTGGGAGCACAGGACCAGACAAACTGTGTGCCTTAGTTTCCCCATCACACCAGGGGGAAAGTGGTGTTGGAGCCCGTGGGCTGTATGTGTGGAGGTGCATGGACAGAGGGATCCTGGGCTGTTTGCTCTCTAGCAAGCCCTGCTCTGCCCAGCCCCATGTCCCTGCTGTCACCTGGGAGGCTGCAGGGCTGGGTCAGCTGCTGGCAATGGGACAACTCTTCACAGCTATTTGTGCCTCTTCTGCTCAGTGAAACCATCTGTTTTGGGCATTTACAGCCCCTGGGTCAGGCTCCAGAACCCCTTCACCCAGCACCCACCTCCACTGCTGGCCCCACATGAATGCTCAGGTACAGCTGGGCAAGAGCCTTTGTACCACAAGGCTAATACAAGCCCCTTTGCACCACACTCCTCACCCATTGAGCAGGAGAAGTGTCTTGAGACCCTGGCCCAGGTTGCCCAGAGAAGCTGTGGCTGCCCCATCCCTGGAGGGGTTCAAGGCCAGGCTGGAGGAAGCTTTGAGCAACCTGGTCTGGTGGGAGGTGTCCCTGCCCAGGGCAGGGAGTGACACTGGTTGGACTATAAGGTCCCTTCGAACCCAAACCATCCTGTGATTCTGTCCCAGGCAGCCAAGCTTAGCCTGGCTGTGGGGAGCGTGGCATGGAGACCCCAAAACACCCTCCAGCCCCTGCACCACTGCCATCACGCATGGCCTAGCTGGGGCAGCTTGCCAGTTCTCCTGTGCACGGGCTTTGTTTTGCTGTCCCTGCACTCAGAAAGATAAGGCAGACGGCTTTGGTATTTTTTCCTGTTGGAAGCTGCTCCGGGGATGCAGCTGAACCGGCAGATGCTCGGCGCTTCTCTCTTCCTGCCTGTGGCGCTTCTCTCTTCCTGCCTGTGGCTTGTTCTTGCCTGGACTGGCAGGGCTCGCTGCCTGCTGCCTGCTGCCTGCCCGCTTGGCCGAGGGATCAAGGGGACCACTTTGCCCCCATCCTCCTTTTGATGATGCCACATCCTTGGTTTTTCTCTCCCTTTTCAGGACCACATCCAGGAGCTGAGCAAAGCTTTGGGACCCCCCCCCCCCGGCTGCAGCACCAAATCCACCCAGGGGGGAGCAGAGAGTCCAGGGGTGCCATTTTGGGGCTGGGGGGCAATGGTCCCCCTGGGCAGCCCCCCTCTCGTCGTCTGTGCCTCCAACCTGGCCTGGTCCAACCGGGGCCCCGAGTGCCTGCGGGAGACAGGGGGCAGGGGGGGGCGGGTGCCCAGTGCTGTGGAACGGTTGGAAGCTGACAAAGCCAAATATGTAAAATCCCAGCAGGTCATCAACACCCGTCAGGAGCCAGCACTGAGGGGCTGCTCCCCCTGGCTCTCCCCCCGTGGCCGGCGCCTCCTGGCCTGCCAGCAGTGTAAAGAGTTGTGTCAGGGCTCAGAGCTGAGCCGGGAGGGTCCCAGGAAGCTGCCGTGCCCCCAGTCCCCTGTGTCACGCCAGACAGGTGGCAGGCGCCTGCTGAGACCCGACTCGCTCATTATCTACCGGCAGAAACGGGACTGCCCAGGTGGGGACAAGGAGAACACCAGGGGCTCTGGGCTGGTGCGACGCCTCTTCCAGGGACCTCTCAGAGACAAGCCTCCTAGCTCCCCCTCGGCCAGGAGGCTGAGTGAGGGGTCACCGGCCCCCCAGAGCCCTGAGACGCCCGTGCTGTGGGTGCCACTGGAAAAAAAGGAAGAGAGGATGCTGCGTGCCAGCAGTGGCAGTGGCAGTGGTGGCATCTTCCCTCTGCCTGGCAGCCCGGTGGCACAGTCCCCCCAGCCCCCTGGCAAGCAGACGCTGGCTCTGCGCGTCTCCCTGCCGCTGTCAGAGCAGGAGCAGTTCTTCAACTACTGTGGGCTGGACCGGGCGCTGGTGGAGCTGTTGGGACGGGAGCGGTTTGGGCCGGTGGGCTGGGACAACACCTCCGCTCGGCTCCCTGGATCCTTCGAGTCGGAGCCCGGGCAGGCCTCAGGAGGCAGTGATGGGGATGCAGAGCTGGGTGAGGAGGAGCTGGACACCCGGCTGGGGTCTGTCATCTCAGTGGTGGAACGCAATGCCCGTGTCATCAAGTGGCTCTATGGCTGCCAGAGAGCCTGGGCGGCTGCCAAGGAGTCCACCGTCTGAGCAGAGGCAGCCCAGCCAGGGACAAGGACGCTTGTATGGCTCCCACTGGCTGGGTGTGGCCCTTTGCCCTCGCTGCTTGTGGCTGATAGGGTGGTGGCATCCATGGTCCTGGTGCCATGGGGCTGCTGCTGGCTGGGAGGGACACCAGGTCTACCTTACCCACCCCCAGAGCCACCAGGTCTATCTGGGGCTGACCACGGGGCATGCAAGTGGCATGTGGGGAAGGGACTCCCCTGGGTAAGTCTCTCCCTGATCCCAGGATCTAATGGGCTGCTGTCCCCCCACTGTGACCCATGTTCTCTATCCTCCCCTGTCTCCAGCCTCATCGGCTGCTCATGTCCTGCACCAGATACAGGCTGGGGGAGTGGGCACATCCTGAGCCCCCTTTTGTGGGCACTTCCCACCCCACAGCTCCCTCTTCCCTAGAAAGGGGGCTGCTGGGGCCAGAGGAGCACTCAATAAACCTGCTTTTTTTTTCTTTTTTTTTTTTCTAGCCTGGCAGCCTGTGTGGTTTGTGTGACCAGAGTCCAGGCTGGGCAAGGGGGATGCTTCAGGGCTGGAGATGGCAGCTTGCCACAATGGCAGCCACGTGATGGGGCTGTTGGGCAGGAGAGGGCGAAGAAAGCAGCAGGCAAGATTCAGGGAAAAGGGGCACCTTGGGGTCTTTAGTGTAGACAAATCACCAAAATGCACTGTGGAGCCCATGGGCATGGACAGGGGTTGTCTGCCCACACTGCTGGAGAGTCCAGCTGGTGCTCCTTCAGTTGCCCTTGGGGGCACTTTTATTCCGGATTTCAGCCAGTTTGCTGGCCAGGAAGCCCCAGTGGAAGGCCCCTTCTTCTGGTTCCCGCAGGTCGCTGCCATCATCACCTGGTGGCTCCCCGGGACTCTTGTCTGGCTCTGGGGGTGACACCCCCTTGTCTGGCCCTGACGCCTGCTGCCACTTGGTAGCAAAGAGATCCCAAAAGCCAGGTGCTTTCTCAGAGGGGGATGGCTCAGACAGCGAGACAGCCAGCGGGCTGGGGAGAGAGCAGGGTTGGGGACATTGGTACAGGGATACTTCTCACTGGGACTGGCCCTCTCCGAGCCCCCCATGTCTCCCTTCCAGCCTCGTGGGTATAGGCAGGGAAGAGGGATGTGGATGCTGGGGGGATATATGGGGACTTGGACAGATCCAGGCTTTGGGGGTCCCCCCCCACCGCCAATCTGCAACTTACTGGTCTGCGCAGGGCTCCGGGCTGAGCAGCTGGTGCTCGTCCTCGCGGGTGAAGAGGGACGAAAGTGTCCGCCAGCCCCGGGCACCCACCCCTTGCACCTGAGGGGGAGGCAGCACTGGGCTCACCAGGGACCTCCAGATTCCAGCAGGTCCCCCCAACCCCCCGCTTCCCCCGGCCTTCTCCTCACCTTCCTTGCCAGCTGGGACACGGGGCTGGGTCCCTCCTCCATCAGTGCAGGTGGCTCGGCCGTCTCCATCAGCTCAGGGGGCACTCCCTGCAATGAAGCCCCCAGGTGAGGGCAGGGGTGCAGGCAGAGGGAGGGCAGGGAGGATTGTCACCCCGCTTTGAGGGGACTCAAGCATGCAGGCACCTCCTCCCTACCTCCTCCTGCAGTACCCCGTCTGCCTCCGCCCCTCCCAGGGTCTGCAGCACTTTGGCCTTGTAGACCCGCCAGAAGCCCTGGGTCATGGTGAGGGGTTCCGCGGACCAGGAGCTGGGAGTTGCAGGGAGCAGGTGGGGTGTGGGTCTTGGGCCCCCCCGCACCACCCTGGTGATCCGGTGGCTTCATTAAAGTTTCAGGGGCTGCTTTTGATGCACAAAGGAGAACCTGAGCCCAGGCTGAGCTGGGGGCAGCATGAGGGTGACTGCTTCGGTCATCCACAAAACCCCCTTTCTGTCCCCCCTGCCCCAGCCCAGCAGTGCTCCTCACCCACAGGGGGCCCCCGGGGCTGAGGCCGCCCCAAGCTCACAGTGTGGAGGAAGTGCTGGAGCTCAGCCCTGCTCCCGCCATGTGTGCCCATGTATAATTGATCACCCGGGGCAGGGAGGGGAAGGAAACATGATCAGTGCCGGGATGTGGTGTACTGAGCACTCCCCAGCTCATCACACCAGTCACCGGGGCACCGTCACCCCCTGCCCCGAGGCCAGGCCCTGTGCCCCAGGGACAGCCTCGGGACGAGTGCCACCGGGTAGCAGAGGACCTTGGGGACGCGATTGTCCCCCGGTCCCGTCCACGGCCGTCGGACAGAGGTAAGCGGGGAAGCTGAGGCCTGGTGCTGCGTGGGCGTGGTCTCACACTTTGTGGGCGTGGCAATAGAGACGGGTGGGTTTGTGGGCGGAGTCTTCAGCTCTGTGGGCGGGCTCTTCAGTAGTGGGCGTGCGCGGGGTNNNNGCGTGCCTCCGCCATGTCTCCCCGCAATGGCCGCCGCACTGGCGCCCACCGGGCGCACACCTTGGCCCGGCACTTGAAGACGAAGCGGCGCCGCCGCGACCTGGACGAGATCCACGGGGACCTGCAGCCCGAGAAGGCCGCGCGGTTGCTGCGGCAGGAGCCAGACCCCGACCTTCCGGGCTGCGCCCAGTTCTACTGCCTGCACTGCGCGTGCGTGGGCGGGGGCGCTCCCTACAGGCCCGGGGAGGTCCCGGACCAGTTGGGGTGGGGGCGGAGGANTGCCCTGGCGCTTGGGGTGGTGAGGTCTGTGTTTGACCTGGTCCTGGGGGGGTGGGGGGAACGGGGGGCTGTTGTGTGTTCCCTGGGTCATGGGAGGGGGTGTCCTGGCTCCTTGGCGGGGTGGGCCCAGCAAGGGGTGCTCTGAGCCTGGGAGGGGATCTTGCCCTCATCTCGAGAAGGACCCAGGCCCTTGGGAGGAGCTTATTCTGGTCTCAGGGGGGACCCTGGCCTATGGGGGACTGGCCACAGATGTATAGGGGGACCCTAGCCCCTTGGTAGGGCTCTCTCTAGCCCTTCTGCCATCTCAGAGCCCCTTACCTCTGATCTGTTATCCCCCTCCCCTCCCAGGCGTTACTTCGTGGACCTGAACAGCATGAAGGAGCACTTCAAGTCTAAGGTGCACAAGAAGAGGTAAGGGGGTGCCTGAGTAAGGTCCTAAGCCACCCACCTCATGGACCCATGCCCTGGCCTGGAGCAGGCTGCAGGCCCCCCCACCCCTAGGCCCACTTCATTGGGGTGAGGCGGGTGGTGGGGTCAGTTCTGGGCCGCTTTTGTTTTGAGGAGCTGGGGTGGAAGGCTTCAGCCCCCCTCTCTGCTTTTCCTGCAGGCTGAAGCAGCTGCGGGAGGCACCGTACACACAGGAGGAGGCAGAGCGTGCTGCCGGCATGGGCTCCTACATACCCCCCAAGAAGGTGGAAGTGCAGACCCAGCCGCTGGAGGAAGTCATAGAGATGGAGGTGTCCAGCTGAGTGTGGGCTCGGGCTGGAGGGCTCCGTAAGAGCGTCTTTGTCCTCAGCTTTGTGAGAAAAACACATGCTGGCGCAGCCTGCCAGCAAGCACCGCTCTTCCTGACAACCCTCCTCGCCGGAGCACTAACGAGGAGCAGGAGCCAGTGAGACCCCAGATGCCCTCGCTGTGTGTCCTCTTTTTCAAGGAAGGGGCAAGCTGCTTCATCCCCAGCCTTGGCATGACTGTATGCTCATCTCTTTGCTTTTAGAGCGGTTTTAGGCCTTTTTCTTTGGGCTAGAGGTTCACCCCGTTGAGTCACCCATTAAAATATGTCAACCAACAGGCCAGTGGTGTTGAGAGCTCTCTGTGAATGTGGCCCAGGCCCTCTGGAGGGTGGGAGCCACTCCTCAGGGTGACAGACGACCTCTTGGTGTATTCTTCCCAATCATACAAAGGGAAATAAGTACCAGGCTGGAGGAATGGCCTCGTCCCGGTGCTCTTGTCCTGTCAGGATGGTGAAGGTCCCTCTGCTTTGCCCTCCTGGCAGGGGCATCCCAGCCTCCTGGTAGAAGATACAGGGCTGCTTTTTTACTGGGGGGGACATGATGTGCTTGAGTAAACCCTTCATCAAGCACTTGGGTCTGCAGCAAGCACTTCGTTGTGGTGCTGGCCCTGCCTGTTTGGTCCTTGAGGGGACCAAACCTCCCAGTGTCCCACCCAACAGGGACACTTCTAGGCTCCTCCTGTCCCTTGAAAGCCAGTGCCTGCAAGTTATTTCATCTTCCTAGAGGGCTGGGAGTGTGTGTGGTGTGATCAGCCCTCCTCCCATTGTGGCCACCAGCCTGATTCTGCTTTAATCCTGTTGGTCACCCTCTCTCCGCCTTCCCATCTCTCAGGGGACTTCGTGTGATGATGTCATCACCCTCTGCTGCGAATTACTATTGGTCTCCCAGATGCCACCCTGACAGCAAAAACCCTCAGCCTCCAGGTTTGTCCCTTCAGCCGAGCCAGGGATGGGCAGCACAAAGGTAGCACGACAATGATGCTGTGCTTGGCAGGAAAGGGTTTATTTCCAGGAAAAGGTTTATTTCCATGCAGCTGGCCTGGATTTGTTTCCCCTCCCCCCCCCCTCCCCCGGGGAGATGGAGACTAAATCACTAAATCTAACTGTTGGCATCGTGCCGGGGGTGGCTTTGCGAAGGCTTGGTGGGGGGGTGTGAGGTGGCTGAGAAAGTTGCAGACCCCATCCCGTTGGGATGTCTCTGCCCGAGGGGATGTATCACTGACCCTGTGGCCTCATCTCCCCAGCCCACAACCCCCCTTCCCCGTTGTTGCAGAGGCCGGTCTGGTCTCAGCCTTCCCTGTCACATTAATCCTCAGGGTGCTCGGCAGTGACCTCCTTTTAGTGGGACTGGGCTGGCTGTGGCCACAGCAGGGTCCCCACAGGGATGGGGGGGCTGCATGTCTGACAATGGGGTGTGGGGGCCCCCCCAGACCCCTCTCCTTAGGGGGGAAGATGGAGATGGACGTGACACTGGTCTCCACCATCCGTCTGTCTGTCCTTTCACCCTCTGGTCTTGTGGCCAGATCCTGGTGTCCGGCAGTGGTTTGGTCAGGGGCTCAGCACCTAGATCTTGGAGCCAGGAGGCGGCTTCTCCGTTCTTCATCCCTGTCATTGAACTGGTTCCCGAAAGCAGGGCCAGATGTGCATGTCCCTTGGCCTCGGAGCATTACACCACCCAGGCGTGGAGAAAAGGGCTGGATGTGGCGCAGTTCAGCCAGAAAGGATCTGCATCCAGCAGCTCTGCTCAGGCGAGGGCTAGTGGGCAGAGGGGGCTCCCAGCACCCCCTTGGGGACCATCCCTGCAGCCCTGCCAGCCCCCTCCTCATGGCTCTGGGGGGGCCTTGGTGGGGCTGGCCATTCTCCGGGCGCTGTAGATGGAGAGGCAGAGCCCAGCGGCCGCCAGCAGCAGGGCCAGGGGGGTCAGCACCCGCCCCCCCGGCTCAGTCCCCCGCCCTGCTGCCAGCTGCACCTGTGGGGGGAGAGGAGAGAGGAGTGCTGTGACACCCTGAACTCCCCAGGGGATTGGGAACCTGAGACTGTCCCCTGGATGTCCTCATCATCTCCAGGCTGGGATAGAAGGGAATGGGGGTAGCTTTGGGGTCCCGGGGTGCTTCTGGGGTGCCCCATGTAGCGATTCTGGGGTTCCACCAACATCACCCTCGCTGTCAGTCTGCAGCCAGCCTATGGCTGGGCATGTCCCCTGTGGCCAGCAGGCCTAGTGAGCAGCATGGGCAGGGTCCTAGGGTCCCCACAGTCTCCCCCCGCCAACCCTGCTCGCCCCTTACCTGGAGCAGACGGAAGTAACCTGGAGTTAAGCGTCGGGGGCGGATGATCATGGCGTGATGGGGAGCAGCAGGATCAGGCCCTGTGAGGCAGCACTGGCAGCGGGGTTGGGGTCCCCCCCGACTCCAGGACCCCTGCCCCAACCACTGCAAGAGGCATCTGTGTCTGTTGCCTGCCTGCCGTCCCCCTGGCTCCCTCGGGAAGGGCGGCACGCACCCGGCGAGCGCCGAGCAGCTGTCAGCTCCGATCAGCGCCTGCTGCNTGGGGGAAGGAGAGCTGGGCTTGGCGGGGGCAGCTCCTCTGCAGGCATGCGAGAGGTGTCCCCCCTGCCTCAGTTTCCCTACCTGCAAAGGAAAGGGTGGGAATTATGCCTGGTGGGGAGATGACACCCCCTCCCCCCCCTGTATTGCCTGGTGA
>VXBJ01001571.1:415559-454098 GCA_013400055.1 Nycticryphes semicollaris
CATTGGGGGCTTTGCAGGTGGGTTGGACACGCGTCAACCTGGCAAAGAAGCTACTGGAGAAGGCGAGTGGGGTGACACTGGTGCTGAAGAAGATCCCCCTTGACCTGCCCAGCTCACCCATTTCTCCCAGGCAGCAGGTGAGCGATTCCAGTGCTTCCAGTACAGCCCATGCCACACTGAGCTGTGCTGGAAACTAGGCAGGGATGCTCAGAGCTGGGCATCTCCTATCATGCTGGTGGTCCCTAACGGTCTGGGGGACCATGGTGTGATACGGGCTGGTCCTGACACTCCATCTGCAGCTCCTGGGAGCAGTTTCAGAAATTGCGGATCCCCCTGGCACCAGGAGCAGTCAGTGCCCGGGCAGCCCTGTGTCCCTGACCTCCAGGTGAGCCCTGTGCCGTGAGACCCCAAAATCCCCAGCCTGGAGGTGTTTGGGTGCCCCTTCCCAACTCTTTTCGGGGGAGAGGTGCCAGCAGTGTGGCAGCTGCCTGTGAATTGCCTAGGAAGCTGCCAGTAGTTTTAAGGAATGAAAAAAAAAAAAAAAAGTGGCTGTGTTTTGTAATTCATTCACTTGGTAACACTTTAATGGGGTTGAAACTATATTTAGACATGACCCTTCTCCTCTCCCAGAATGGAAAGGCGTGCGTGGAGCCGGCAGCAGGGAAAAACGAGGGTGCCCTGAGCCATTGTGAGCCCAAACGGAGCCCAACAGTGGGACCCCTGCAGTGGTCAGGGGGGGCTTTGGTTCAGGGATCCCTTTTCCCCCCCCCAGTGCTGCTGCTGACTTGGACTCGGGGCCAGACTCAACGCCGGACCCCATCACCGACGAAGAGGACGGAGAGGACGAGCAGAACTTGGAGGCGGCTGTGGGGCCACTGCCGGGGCTGCCTGGCTGCGGTAGGAAAGAAGAGGAGCAGGTGTCCAGGGCCGGGCCAGTTTATTCCCCCAGGATGGGAGGCTGGAGCCCCACTCACTGTTTGCAGGTGCTGAAGAGGAGGAGGCGGCGTGGGAGGGTGACACCCCACTGGGCACCCCCCGCTCCCCTGGTGTCCTCACTGCCACCGGACCCTGTGTGGCAGAGCTCAGCCCCACAGCAGCCCCTGCTGTGGGGGCTAGGGGTGCAGAGCCTGGCCAGCTCCCCAAGGAGGTAAGAGTGGGTGGGAGAGGAGTGCTGAGCCTTGAGGAGGGGATCCCTGGGGAGACATCAAAGGGGGACATGCAGGACTTCATGTCCTGCCTGAACTGGGAGGCAAAACACCCATCTCTAATGAGGAGAGGTCCTCTCTGAGCTCACTGCTGTGGGGTGTGTGAGTTGGTGGGGTCCCTAAGGGGCTGGGGGTGCTGCTGGGAGGGCTCAGCTAATGCTGCCCTGCCCTCACCACCGCCTGCATTATCCCTAACTCATCTCTGTCTCCCCATCCAGGGCAGCCCCCAAACGGGACACAGACCAAAAGGTGAGTGGGACGCTGACAGCGCTGGGGCGAATGGGGCTGGGGGGGTCCATTGGGCTCTCCCCCCTGCTCTCAAACCCACCAACACTCTGGCCAGCAGGAGTGGCGACCAGGCTGAGCCGCCGGCGGGTCTCGTGTCGGGACCTGGGCCGGGTGGACTGCGATGGCTGGCTCCTGAAGAAGAAAGACCATGTGGGCTTCATGGCCCAGAAGTGGAAGCGGTGCTGGTTTGTGCTGAAGGGCCACACACTCTACTGGTACAACCACCCCAATGTGAGTGGAGATGCTGAGTGTCCTCGATCCCCACCTGGAGCAGCTGAGGTGAGCGGTGAACGTGGCTGTGTCCTCCTTACAGGATGAGAAGGCTGCAGGTCTCATCAACGTGGCCACCTACGACCTGGAGAGCACGAGGGAGCAGAAGAAGAAATAGTGAGTGGGGTCTCTCTCACCATGGACCTCCCAGCTGGCGGTGGAGGGAAGGATGCTGTCCCAAGGGCGCGTGCCAGTGAGCCCAGCTGGGTGCTACCTGCATGATGCTGCGGTGATGGCAGGGTCCCCATGGGGCCAGTAGGGTCCCTGCAGTGCTGGCAGGACTTCCCATCTATACAATATGGGAGCCTACGCTTTGAGCAAGATGTACATTGTGCTACTGGTGTTATCTGAGCTGGGGCTGAGGACTGGAGCATCTCCAATGCCAGGGAAAAGCCCAGACCTGTGGGCTGGGTTTGGTTTGGGGGGGCGCACAGCATGGGGGAGGCTGGAGGAAGGCTTGGGGCTGGCTCTGGTGCCAGGTAGCCCCAGCAGCAAGAGCTTGTTCTCCTCCAGCGTGTTCCAGCTCTCCCATCAGAAGTACAAGCCCTTTGTATTCGCTGCAGAAACACTGGCTGATTTGAGCATGTGAGTAACCATTCTGGTCCCAACATACTGGGCTGGCTGTCACCCTCTGGCTGTCCATCTATCCTTTCCTTCTCCAGGTGGGTCAGTCATCTAGTAACAGCCAAAACGAAGTACGCAGTAGTTCACCAGTCAGTCCCAGACAGGGAGGAAGGTAACGGGACCTTCCCAGGGTGGGAGATGGGGTCAGTTCCCCTATGGGAGATGGGGACCCACGGGGAGCTGTGAGCCAGGGGTCCCAATGGGGCAGCCGTGCTTGGTGCTGTGGCCCCTGCATGAGAGCTTTGCTTGTGATTTGGGGGGATGTGTGAGAAATGTTCCCTGAGACGAGGGTGAGGGGGATGCTCAGCCCTGGGGAGGGCTGGAGGGGGGCAGCCTCGGGCTTCCTACTTCCATCATCCTCCCCCATGGCCTCCAGACTGCTACAGCGAGACGGAAGCCGAGGACCCTGAAGATGAGTCCCCCAGGCATGGATGTGACTTGGTGAGTCGTCCTAGGGGAGATCCTGGAGAGGGGACAGGAGATCCTCATCTCACCTCCCACCCTATCTCTGCCCCAGCCAAAGAAGAGGCTGCAAAATGCCTCGGAGAAGGCCCAGCTCTTTGCAGCCAGTGGCGAGTCCAGCAGTGCAGCCAGCAGCCCCCAAGGCAGCCCCCGGCCCTGCTCGCCCTTGGGTAGGTGTTAGTGCGTGACATCTGTCACCCTGTCACCTTGTGTGCACCCTTTAAGTGAAGTTAGAACCACCCTTTTGCAGGTGTGTGTGTGCTGGGAGGGGGTAACTCAAGATGGCATGTATTTGAGTGAGAACTGTGTCATGTCTTGGGATGCTCTTGGGTCAGGGTCATGTGTCAGGGCAACCCCATGGGGTTTTCGAGCTGCCCCACTGCTATCGTGCCCCCTCTCCTTGCCCAGAGTCCACGGGGGAGGATCTTGAGTGCCTGATGCAGTGCCTGAAGCAGGGGGGAGTGTCCCTCATTGGGCAGCAGCGGTTCCTGACGCAGGAGCAATGCCGCAAGTCCTTCATCCGGCGCAACAAGAACCCCCACATCAATGAGAAGGTGCACGCGGTGCGGGCCCTGCAGAGCACCCTCAAGGTGGGAACCCACCACCCCCCTGGCTCCTTTGTAAAGCCCCCCTGCCCAAGGGCAGCCACCCCAAAACGTGCCCTTCCCTCTCGGCAGGCGAAGCTGGAGGAGCTGCAGGCCCTGGAGCAGCTGCTCAGCGACACTGCGCTCACCTCGGAGAAGTTCACACGCTGGAAGGAGGAGCACCAGGATCTGTACCAGGAGCTGCAAGAGTGGTGGGCACGGCAGGAAGGCCAGGACCCCCACGGGGGGCTCGGGGCTGAGCATGGCCTCCCCTGACACCCCACCAGGACCTCTCTGGCAAGAATAGTTGCCGATAAAAATCACGGTGCTGCAGTAGCAGAGTGGGTGCTCTGCCCATGCTGGGGCAGGGGGTTGTGCAAGGGGATGGATGACATTTTTGAAGGCTCAGCCCACAGCGTGGTCTTACCACAGGAGAAGTGGCTTCTGCTGCATCACCCCTCCCTGGGGTGGGACATTGCAGTGACAGTCTTGCTTTTTTCAAGGACATTTTGCCTTGGCTGTGTGTTGGCAATGGGGGCCATTTCCTGGAATAACGTGCCCCTGCCACTCACACCGGCTTGGCCAGGGTCTTGTCTTCTGTAAATAAAACTGTGTCAACAAGGGCTGATGGCTCTTCTTGGTGCTGAAATGTCCTGTGCCACTTACCACCATCCTCAAGGGTTTGTGGCATCCTTCTGTGCCCTTCTCCCCTCTCCCCAGCCCACCTTGGGGGCAATGGCACTCACCCATGGCACTGTCCCAGTGGCCATAGCTGCCAGCAGCAGCACCCAGTGCATGGGGGGCAGTGCCAGACCCCACACCAGGAGGAAGGTCTCCATCAGTGGTGATGTGTCACAGCTGATGGTGCCACTGCTCCAGCTGGGGCTGGCCCTGCCTGGGAAGGTGACCCCACACCCCGCATGAGGAGCCCCGACGTGACCGGGCATAACGAAGGGCTCAGCACCATGGCCTCTCTGCTGTCGGCACCCAGGGCAGCAGTGACCTTCCCAGCCGAGCGGGCATAGGAGGCTGAGCTGGGCCTCGCTCCTCAGCCTGGTGGCCTGAGCTGACCGGGAGGGGGGGCCGGAGAGGCCCTGAGAAGTAGGTGGAATCTGTACCGTGAGGGAATGTGTGGGCAACAGTGGGGCTGGGGCTGGGACCCGGGAGCGGGCTGGGAAAGTCCCACTGCCCTACCCGACTCAGGACTGTGCCAGAACTGGGAAACAGCCCGGGCGCCGCCATCGCCACTGCCCATGCGCAGAGCGAAGCACGGCACCGTTCTTTCAGGCCCCGCCCTATGGGTGGTGGATGCAGCCAAGATTCCTCCGCCACAAGCCGTCGAAGCTGCGGGGCGGGGGACTCGGAGTCCTGGTCAGCCAACGAGAGAAGGGTATGGGCGGAGCCGGTGCGCCCGATAGGCTGCGGGACAGGGAAGGGCGGGGTGGGCCTCGCCCACCTTTCCTCCGCCACTCCTCCCTCGCGGCGGTAACGGTCGTGGCCCGCGGAGCAGCGTGAGAGCCGCGATAGAGCCAGGTGAGGGGGTCCGGGCCGCTCGGGAGCTGTCTCGCTGTCGGATCTCAGGGGCATCTCTTGTGCGTCTCTCTTTGGTGAAACCGTCTCTCCTCGTGCGATATGGGCTGCTCAGCACCTCGCTTCCCCTCAGGGACCGGCTCCCCGCACCCCTTTCCTCTCAGAGACCGGCCCTCGGCGCCCACTTTCCTCTCAGGGCCTGGGCCCTGGCGCCCCTTCTCCCCTCGGGGACCGGCTTCCCCCAGACAAACCGTTCCCCTCAGAGACCGGACCCCTGCGCTTTCCTTCCCTTCAAGGGCTGGACTCGGGCGCCCCTTTTCCCCTCAGGGACCGGCTCTCTTTCCCCTCAGGGACCGGCCTCTCGGGGTCAGCCTGAGCCTTCCAGGCCGTTTCCCCTGCCCGAAGTCAGCCGCCTTCCCCTCTCCCCGCCCAAATCACTCTTGTCCTCATCCCCTTCTGAGGGACCAAAGACTGTCTCCCCGCACCGAGGCTTCACATCGCTCCGTGTACCCGCCAAACTCTTCCCCCTCTCTTCGTGACCCACTGCTCCCCTTCCTTTTTCCCTTATTTTCGCACGTGTTCCTTCCCACCCCCTCTGCGGGGTCTGCCCTGTGCCTGCTGCTGGAACGTGGTGGTTTATAGGATGGTGTGGGTGCTCTCTGGGGGAGTGGTGTTTGTAAGAGGGTGGTGCAAAGTCAGATGGGAACGCTGTGATTGCTTTGTCTATCTTAAGAGAGCACGCTTGAATTTTCCTGTTGTCTGTCTGTAGTGCTGGAGACGTATTTAAACTCGGGATTCTGAAATATCCCCGAATTAAACATAATAAGCACTACATTTAACTAGAAATTATTTCTTTGCTGAGTAAAATGCTATTTCTGATTTATTATCTATCCTATTGTATTCCCAATGTCTATCCTACATGGTAAAATTTGTATATGTTTTCTAAAGAGTTAACGGTTACCATGAGCTCTTTGAATCGGTCAAACAAAAATCTGTAAGAGCTGGTAATCGATGATTTAGTATTTGACTGGTGGAAAGGAGAGCAGCCTTGACTTTTCACAGTAAAGCCCGAGAGCTGTAAAGCATACTCACGTCATCAGAGGCAGGAAATACAGTACCTGAGGTACTCGGATAAATTAAACCAAAGCTCAGGATAATGATTGCCATTTATGCAACAGCAACCCGAAGTTTTGAATGACTGCGATTTTGCGTGTAGTTGCTCAGTGACCTCTACAGAGGCCAGAAATGAACTGTTTAGAGCTAAGATTTTTAAAGGGAAATTTTTAGTCTCTATAAGCGTAAAGCCAGCACGTAGGGTACCATGGTGACTGATGCTCTGTAAGTAACTACAACGAGGGTAACACATGCCCCAGTTGAAAGGCACTGCTGAACTGCTGTGTACCTGGAGAATGTTGCAAACAGGAACGCTCCTCATTTCTCAGGCATGAAGAAAACCTACAATAACTGTAAGGGGGTTTTAAGTATTGCCTCTCTTGCTGCAGGGATGAATCAGAGATACCCTTGGGCTGCGATGCTAATTAAATATGACATACTGTGTTACTCTGAATGAAGAGTAGCTGATCTGTATGTGATCTTTGCTTGGTTAGTGGGAACAGGGTTTGGTTTATGCTGATTTAAAATATTATTTTTATTTATTGCCCTGTAATTCACTGCATAGATAAGATGGCTGCTCTTGAGAAACACCCAGACCTGAGACTCCAGCAGAACAATCCATCGGGTAAGGACAGTCCTTTCTTTAAAGCCCTGCTGCTGTCGGATCCTGTTTCAGTTTCTCTGAGGAGGCATATGGCCTGGAGAATAAGCTTTTTATTAAAAAAACCCCAGTGTTTTACTCCTGCAAAATAAAACAATTGCATGGGTATGCAAGGGTAGAGATAATGAACCTCTCTCTTGGGTGATAACTGATAAATTGGGAAGAATTTTTAATAGTTAATGTAAAAATGTATCTTTAGCAATATTGCTGTGTGCCAAATTGCTGCTCTTCTTCTTAGTTTGAGAGCATCAGCTGGGTGTAATATTACCGCACTTATCAAGAGGAATATAATTTACTGCTTTTGCATTCTGACTTCCATAACAAGATTGATTTTCAGTCTCCTGTTGATATTATTTGACCTGGTGCCTGTTGCCATTTTCTTTTGCAAGGGAGATTTCTTTAGCAACAGTACAGGGATTGTAAGCAAGGATCAGTTTGGGTTTTGGTAGCACAGGTATTTAGATACGACTTATTTAGGAGTATCAAAAGGCTTTTCAGTGTTGGCTAAGGTATAAATATTCCTGGCTTTTTCTCTCCAGATTCCAGCACCAGCCAGAAGTGTAATTTCTCGGAGACTGACTGGAAAACACCAATGTTGTCTGCGAAGTTCCAGAGCCACATCAGTCGCTGTTCAAGCGTGGCTGACAGCGGGGATGGAGGCATTGGGACCTCTTGCTCAGACAGCACAGAAGGTGATGGCCAGCATGGGATCATGCAGTAACAGCTAAAGAATTTTAAGTTGTCTTAGAAGTATGAGGGGCATTAAATAACCCAGTATTACTGAATCCTAGAATGTAAAACCTGGGGAAGAACAGAATCTGTAATGGTGTTCGGACGCTACTTCTAAACCAGTGCCTCAGTACATAGATAAGCTGACTGAAATATATACCAGCGATTAAGGGACTTGCTGATTCTCTAAGCTAGTTTGGTAATCTTCTAAGTGCAGTAAACATTTTTAAGTGACTAAAAGAGCCACCTCAGTGATTTGCTGGTTCATATTGACCAACAAGTGATTTATCAGCAAGTCTGTTCTGTGCTTTTTTTTTTTTTTAATATAATTTTTTTTTAGAAATAATTTTTAGGTGCCTCTAGAGACTTCAAGTGAGTGTGCCTTTGTGTGTAAGTTCCCTCAGTGTTAGGGCTGCATGCTTCTCACTGAAGAATGCTGCAGCCTTGCCCTGAACTGAGGCATGTTCTGTGAAATTGTTTGACCCAGCAATTCCTCCTGTATTTTCATCATGAAAGTGACATAAACCGCTATTGATTCACTGATTCTTCTTTCAGCAGTGAGGAAGTTTGTGTTGTTCTTTTAAAAGGATACACTTCATGCACTCCTGCGTTTCACAAGCTGCCCTGAGTCTTTTGAATGAGCTGTAGATCTTAATAGTGTGTAAGTTGAAGTGAAGGCTTTTCAGAAAGTCTGACTTGTGGAAATATGGCTAGAAATATTACTAGAGTGCACATTTAAATGTCCCGTCTGGCCTCTGGGGATAATAAAACATCCTGTTGCATGCTGAGGGCAGGGGAGATATTGGAAATCTCAGAAGTTGCCCTTGATAATGTTTGTAATGTTGAAGTCCTCTTTGTAAGAGTTGAGGCTTAATTGCAACACCGATAACTTGGCCAGAGCACACTGACTCTCAGGTCACTATGTTACTCAGAAATGTTGTTGTGCTGACCCTTAGTAGTACATTCAAGGAGCCCATTGCAGCATCCGCACGTGGCGTGCTGGTCAGGGAACTAGAGTTCCTGATAGGGATACTGGGGTATAAATTTAGCGGCTGTAAAAGGTACTGTGTCTTCTGTTTGCCAAGGTGAACATGCTTGTTACGGTTTGGTAGCATGGTGTTCTCTGGAGTTCCAAGGCCCAGCCAAGTAACGTCTAAAAGATTTTCTGCCCTTCCTGTGCATTTTTTGAGGAGAGGATCTTGTGCCTTTACTGTGATAGTTTTCTTGCAGTTTGATGGCCTTTGCAGAATCTGGTTTTGGTCCCATTCAAATAGTAACCTTTTACTCCTCCTTATAACAATGCATTGAGGTAACAAACAGGTGGAAGGGTGACATTGCAGTCCTGATATCAGTTTAAAGAAACGCTGTAGGTGGATGGGCCTTTAGCCAAACCCATGAAGAAAACAAATTTTTTTTGTCTGGGAGAAACCAGCAATTATTGCGATACACAATGTATCGGGATGAGGCATGGGAACAGGCACTTTTCTGTTTGCCTTTCTCAGCTCTTGAGCTGTTGCTGTATTGAAATCTGAGAGTTGCTAAGAATAACCCTGTATTTCCATGTAGCCAGGTTTGGTGCCCGTCTGACAGGACGGGCTCACATTGAGGTGGTGTGCGCTGAACTTTATCTCATTTCCTGTGGCAATAAGGTGAGAGCCATTACTCTAGCCTCTAGAAAAAGCTCTTTTGCTGCAATGTCCTGGAGGAGTTTGAAGGTCAACTGCTTAATCTGCTGTTCAACTATGTTTGAAGCTCATCATGGGCTTAGTGAAGGCTCCCGTTAGTTTTGGTTGTGGTTCAGAGTCGCTGAGCTGTGGGACGGGCAGAACAGAATCACGGTCTCAGTGTTCAGCTGAGTAAGTTTCAGCCTTTTTATTCAATTTAAAGGACTTGGTTTCTAAACCTATTGAAAGATAACCTTACTGATTTAAGATTTTACCGGAGTAGCTTAAAAACAAGGGACTAGAAATGTATACTGAACTAAACTTGGATTCTCCCTGAGGTTTACAGTAGTAGGAAAATGTCAGCAGGCTCCTGAAACTTGTAGTGAGGGG
The DNA here is from genome assembly GCA_013400055.1 of Nycticryphes semicollaris. NCBI lineage: Eukaryota > Metazoa > Chordata > Aves > Charadriiformes > Rostratulidae > Nycticryphes > Nycticryphes semicollaris. The sequence goes on from VXBJ01001571.1 coordinate 425,080, forward strand.
GAACATAGGTGTGCCTTAGTCTTGCTACTGCTGCTTAAGAGAACATGTTCGGGGGGGGAAGAATTTATTTTTAAAATTATTTTGGAAAGTTCAGTAGAAGAGAGGCTGTTTGTGTGAGAATATTTGGAGGATTGTAATTAGAGCATCACTCTTCTTCTTTCCCTAGAATTTTGCAGTTCCAGTAACGGTTCCTCATTCCAACCCATCAAAACCCAAGTGACCATCCCAACAGCCCATGTTATGCCTTCTACGCTGGGTGCCTCGCCCACCAAGCTGTGTGCTGCAGGAGACCAGGGCTGTTTGCAGGGTGCTTCAAAAACTGCTATGCCAGGATCTGCTTCTGAACACGCAGGGCTCAGAGATTTTAATGCTGGGAAGTCTTCCCAGGTGCCGCCCAAGCATCACTATGGGACTTCAGGGGAAAATGGTTATGAGCAATCCTGGCATCTTGTTTCTGATCACATGAGAACAGAAGACGCTTGGAAGTTTGACACTCCTGCCATCGAGCGCACCCTTAACCAGTCCCTCTTTCTGGATGGCTTGTGCACTGACCCTCTCCACAGATTCCAGAAATTCAATCCAAATTCTGGGACAGCTGAAGCAGGAAAGGACCATTATAAAGTGCTGCCAGAGAGTAAGCAAGTGGCGGGGGCTAACGGAGTCTGTGAGCCCCAGGATGGAACGTGGCCGAGCGGGAGCAGGCTGATGCCGATGGGACTGCAGGCCAACAATTGTTTTTCAAAGCCTGTAACTCCTCCATCTCGAGCATGGATGCAAGAAACCTGTACGCTACATCCACACGAGAGGGTCTGCGAGCTCAGTGCTTGGAAACAACAGCTGGAGAAAATGCGATTGCAAGTAGAGCAACTGCAGGTAGGGAGCTGTTTGTGTGAATAGATGAGTTTGAAACTCTTCCTGTCTCTTCAGTCATGAATTGTTGTCCCAGACTTATGAAGAAAGGGGGGAAATATCCTGTTCTTATCCCTGTCTTACACTGAAAAGTGTCTTCATGATCTGTTTTTACAACACGTGGTGTCACAGGTATCATTTAATGTGGTACTTATGTGGAGCAGCCCTGTATTATGTTACATCACTGCACACATTCAGATTAAGAGGTGAAATGTTCTGTCTGCTGGAAACTGCAAAGAAGCAGCATGTCAAGAAGTTCTTAAGTTTCTAGAATAATTGTATTCTGTACCTAGAGTTCGGAAACAGACAGTTTTAAAAAAGATGCGTAAAACTAACTGCAGCTTATTAAATGGAAGCAGTTTGTTTATCACTTCCTACCAGCTGTACTCTAATGGAGACAAATTGTTTCCAGCGAGTGAGCCCAGTGATCTAAAATTATTTGAGTTGTGCTTGGGCAAAGTTATTTGTTTGTGGACGTCGATGGAGACTGAAATAGCTTTGTCCTGGCATGCAGATGAGCACACAGTGTGCAAAATAGCCCTAGCAGTGTTGCAATTACCTCCGTGGAGCACAAATCTCTCCTTCCTCCTTATGTCTCCTCTTTCAGTTACAAAATGGAGGTACCTGCCACCATCCCTCGATGTATCCTCCATCGCTGCCTACACCTGATCCTGCTCAGTGGATCAATATCCTGAATTCCAATGAAAACCTACTCAAAGAGAAAGAGCTCCTCATTGACAGGTGAGAGTTTGATACCGACCTGTGGCTTAAGAATTCCAGTGCATTTCCTTTTGGAAAGGGAGGGTTTTGAAAGTAGCAAGGAAAGCTTTTATCTCAGATTCCCTTTTACCTCATTGAGCTTTTTTGTTGCAAAGAACAATACTATAATAACATTTGAGAACAGCCTATCTTTTTTTTTTTTTTTCATGAGCCCCCCTTCCTCTTGGAGTTAGGATGTTGATCCTGAAAGGTTCAAATAAATCAATTTTGGTTACGGTTTTCTGGAGTAAAGATTTCCGTTCACACCATGATTTTCTAGAATGTCAAAACTACTGCCTTTTTGCTTGAGGGCTTTCTAGGAGCTCTTTGAGGTCTTTATTTTAAATTTGTTTGTGGGTTTGGGCTGGCAAACATTTCTAGTACCTAATGCTAGTTGTCCGTAAAAGTTTTCAGTAGAAATTACTTTTTCTAAAAGATCTTCAGTGTTTGGACTGTAAATACTTTTTTTTGCTTGCTCATTTTGAGTCCTGCAACGTTTATCCATTTTACTCGTGAGCTCCATGGACAAGTTGGATCCTCCAAATCATGCAAAGCTTGTGTGTTTTATATATAGTTGTTGCTGGGTGGAGGGAGCCTCTGAAGGGAGGGATCAAAAGTTAATACCAATTGTAAAAGGCAAGGCAAAATGGTTATCTTTCAGATTATTTCTCTGCAGATCAGTTCTGAGTTGCAGAGTTGTCTTTCTGTTCTGCTTGTCACTGTAATAGAGCATTAGAGTTGTAGTGGCACTGGTCATGTTGTATTGCTCTCTACTGTATGTTTGAGAACAATGTATTACCTGAATTTTGGTCTGGGTTTTTTTTGGGGTTTTTCTTGTGTGCTTTTTTTTACAGACAAAGACAGCACATATCCCAGTTGGAGCAGAAGGTCCGGGAAAGTGAACTGCAGGTTCACAGTGCCCTGCTTGGCTGTCCAGCACCCTATGGAGATGTTTACATGTTGAGAATGCAGGTAATTGAGTGGAACAGTAAGAAATATGCATTGAATCCAGTGGCCTTACTGCATCTCATCAGGTGTTTTCTGATTAGGAGTACCTGACACCACTGACAAGTGCTATTTCGAAGACTGCAGTGTATAAGATGGGTTGAATGATGCTTGGGAATTAGGAGGGCTGAGAATGCAGCACAACTGCTTAGTGCCGCTTTGTAACTAACTAAATTCATGGGCTATCTCTGTCTGCAGGAGCTGCAGCGGGAGAACACCTTTCTTCGAGCGCAGTTCACAGAGAAGACTGAATCCCTCAGTAAGGAAAAGATTGAATTGGAGAGAAAACTGGCTGCTGCGGAGGTGGATGCAAAGCTGATCCGGGAGTCACTGAAGGAAACTATGCAGAAACATGCAGAGGAGTTAAAGAAACAGGAAGAAAGGGTATGATCCCATTGCTCTAGAGATGGGAAGGGGTTTTTCGGGTTTTTTTTTGAGAAGCAAAAAGTCAATGTAGTGCCTAGAAACTAGAAAGTTTTCTGTGGCAATGTGTTATTGCAGGTATTTTCTCACCTCCTTGTGGAGTACTTTTGTTTATATGCAAAAACCCTTCTCCCTGCAGTTAAAAGTATTTCAGTACTTCCTCTTTTAACCAGAAAAGCAGCCTGTCTTTTGCTAAGTGAGCAGAAATGCTGTTGAGTTAAGGGGATCTCATTCTGGTGTTGAGTGCTATACAGGAAGGTAAATGAATAGGCTTACAGAGGACTGAAGAATGGACAACAAATTATAAACTACACTTGTATATAACTGTCCCTGCAGGTAAAGGGAAGAGACAAACACATTAACAATCTTAAAAAGAAATGCCAGAAGGAATCTGAACAAAACAGAGAGAGGCAACAGAGAATCGAGACCCTGGAACGATACCTTGCTGACCTACCAACCCTTGAGGACCACCAGAAGCAGAGTCAGAAGGTAAAACTTCCTCTGATTTGTGATATCTTTTCACATGCTTGCTCACATGACTTTTCTGCAGCTGCAGGTGATCCTCTGTGCACCTGCCTGAGTAAAGTTGTGGTCTGGCCTTTTCAGAGGAGGAGTGTTCTGAGCTATAGCTGAGAATTGCTGCACAGATAGTAAAAAATCTGCCTTGCGAACGTAATTGAAACACGGTGTGTGTGGTGAAACTCCTGGGAGGTCTCTAGAGTCTTGTGATGGTCTTTGTTGCAGTTGAAGGAATCTGAACTGAAGAGTACTGCTATGCAGGAAACAGTGCTGGCACTGGAAACAGAGCTTGGAGATGTCCGGGCTGCTTTCAGGGAGCAAGAGATACAGCTAGAAACCCAAAAACACAAGGAGCTGGAGCTTCTTTCCACTGTGCGCAGGTAAAAATCGGGAGCATTAGAGTAGCTTTATCTTAGCACTGAAGTTGCTGCACAAGAGCAGTGATGATTCAGCACAAGCACTGTCCCACCCATCATAGATTTGTGATGATTATGTGAATGCTCAACAAAATGCCGTGTTCAAATTCTGTGTGCCAGTAGTAGAGGGTGGGAGCAGAACCAGGTGGCTGAAAGAAAGGGGGCCCCTGTTTTGTCACCTGGGTTTGTCTGTGTTCTCAATTTATTACTCTGAACCGTAAACCCTTGCAAAATGGACCTACGTAATTGGCGATTGTTGCATCTCTGCAAATATGCCAATATCCTGGGTAGGGCTGTGTCCAGGGAGAGGGACTCCCTCCTTCACAGCCCTTGCAGTTTGAAAGCCAATGTGCAAACAGGGCAACACTGAGATCTGATAAGAAGATAATTTTCCTCCTCATATTGTTTAGGAGGATGAAACACCCTAAATAAAGCTGGCTTTCCCATGGTGTTCTGCTAATTTCAGCTTGCAGGACAAGGTGCAGCAGCATGTAAAGAATGCGGAGAGAGGACCTCCTGCCCAGGATGGGGAGAGACAGAAAATAGAAAATGACTCTCTGAAGAGAGAATGCGATCGCCTCAGGAAGGTAAAGGATTGTCCCAACTGGGAACCACATGTTTTTCCTTCCACTGAGTCACACCAGGCACTAAAATGAAATCAGGGACCTTTGCAGTCACAGGCAGCCACAACTGCACTGAAGCAGCAGTTCCTAGAATTCCAAATGGAGGGGTTTTAAAAGCTATTATTGGTGTGATGAGTCTGCACTCCTACAGTATCGCTAGGGAGGTGTTGCAGAATGCAGAAGTGGGGAGAGAAAAACCACAAGTATGCAACTTTTCCGGTCTGTTTTTAGCTGATAATTCTAATGGTGCCTCTTATCAAGGTATCTTTAATCAGGGAGTCTAAGTCCACTACTAGCAGAGGCGGTGCTTAAAGCTGTAAGTGGACAAGAAAGAGGAGAGGGGATGGTCTCCTACTGAAGAAGAAATCCTGGTAGTATTTCTGAGTCCGTGTGGCCAGTTCTGATGCCTCTGCTTTTGATTCCAGATTGTGGACAAACAGCAGAAGATGGAGCAGTTGTCCTTGCAAGTAAAGGTGAGAGGTGACTGTAGAGGGACCTAGAACTTAGAATCTACTGTGAAGTGAATTTTGGCTTACTGCTTTCCCGTGGTCTGTTCCAGAATTTGGAAGAACAGTTGGCCCAGGAGGAGGGGACAAGCCACGCTCTGAAAGAGGAGGCGATAAGAAGAGAAAATGCACTCCAGCAGCTCCGGACTGCTGTGAAAGAGGTCAGACCAAGAGCATTTTGAGTGCCTGACAATAGCAGTTGAACAAACAATGGATTGTCTTTCAGCAAGGCCCTTAATTTGCAGTCAGCAGCACAACTCCTGCTTCATGCTAGTCAGTTGATGTGAAAGGAGGTCTTCTCTGTTCAAAAGCAGGAGAAAAGGCAGTTTCTGCCTGGGGAACTTTAGCTGAGGTTGTGGGTTGCGGTGGAGGCTGCTGAGTTTTGCCAGCTGGGGGCAGCAAAACTGGTGGTGAGCTGGAGTCCAAACTCAACTTAGAGCCCTGGCTGAAGGGCGGGGCTGAGCCGATGGCCAGTGTTGGGGCAAGCGGCTGGTGCACAGCCTCCTGGAAGCTTATTTTGTTGCATCCTACACCTCATCAGGGACAGTGTAGTGTCAACGGGGCGCTTCCCGGTTCAGTCTGGAGAAGAGAAAACTCTGGGGAGACCTTAGATCCTCTTTCAGTACTTAAAGGGGCCTACAGAAAAATTGGCGAAGGACTCTTTGTCAGGGAATATAGCAATAGGACTACAGGTAATGGTTTTAAACTGAAAGAGAGAAGATTTAGGCTAGATACTAGGAAGAAGTTCTTTGCTGCGAGGATGGTGAGACCCTGGCCCAGGTTGCCCAGAGAAGCTGTGGCTGCCCCATCCCTGGAGGGGTTCAAGGCCAGGTTGTATGGAGCTTTGAGCAACCTGGTCTGGTGGGAGGTGTCCCTGCCCAGGGAAGGAGTTGGAATTAAATGGTCCTTTCCAACCTAAACTAATCTGATTTCTGTCTGAGCCAGGAAAGCCAGATGCTCACACTCTGTAGGACTGACACTCACTCATCTCGTGAGAATGTGGAGGGCTTGATGTAAACCTGCTGCTCCTGCCCTCAGTTTTCCCATAATTATTGAACAGTTGTGTTAATTTTCTTTAAGCGTGTCAGTTCTGACCACGAATCTGCTGCATCTGTTTGTTCAGCTTTCAGTGCAGAACCAGGATCTCATTGAGAAGAATCTGACCCTTCAGGAGCGACTCCGGCAGGCAGAGCTAACAACCCAGCCGCTGCCTGCTGAGACAGCCCACCTCACCCAGGAGTTACATAGCGAGCTCGCCAGTTGTCTGCAGGATTTGCAATCTGTCTACAGCATTGTCACTCACAGAGCTCAGGGCAAGGATCCTAATCTCTCTCTGCTCCTGGGCATTCGCTGTAAGTATGCGGAGAGATGGCAGAGCCCAACCCTTCAGTTCCCGCGCTGTGGCAGAGTTGAATAACTCACACATGATGTAGAATGGAAAGTTCTCTTATTTCTGGGATTCTGAACCTTCCTTCTGTGTTTAGCTAGCTCTAGAGGTGCATGCTGTAATAACTAAATATCAAGCAGTACCTCTCTTGCATATGCACGTTGCTTTTTCTGGCTCATTTGCAAATGTCTGTGATCCTTGGTCAGAAATGCATGCGAGGTAACTCCCTTCTCTGCCTCTGCAGTTGTGCAGCACTCTGTGCAGGAGAAGGATGACTTGCTGAGCCCTGATGGACTTGCAAAGAAACTGGTGGAGGTGAAACAGCTTCACAAAGAGGTGGAGGACTTAAGGACAGCAATATCTGACCGATATGCTCAGGACATGGGAGACAACTGCATCACCCAGTAAAGAACACTCCCCAGAGTAACATAGGAAATGAAGACTTGAAAACCTCAGGAGCCTCGTGCTCCTACAACCCAAAACCTATTCAGCACTTTACCATCCCTTTGCTCGGGTACAAGAAGTGTGACTTATCCAACCTGTGAGAAATCAGGGGGTTTGCCAGAAGTGTTCAGCTGCTGACTGGCTAACTGGAATTGTTCAGGGCTTTGGTGTTGGGCTTTGATCTTGTGGAATGTGTTTATGTTGTGTTTGCTGGAGCCAGTGTTGGTCTCTGATGCTGGGAGGTGAATTCTGAATCGCCTTCCAGGCATGTCAAATGCTGAACATGCAAATGTGCCCGTTAAAATCAGCACTAAAAGGAAATGTATGCCCTGGTCTTTCTGATAAATTCTCTGTGCAAGATCTTGTGTGACTAGTAAGACCAGAGGATTATCAGAATGTTCAGGGGATATCTGTGGACTTCAGAGGCAAGCAGGTGTGCCAGCTATACCAGTGCTAATTACATCAAGGTGCTACAGGCTCCTCGGATCCTGTGTGCACAGCTCTAGCTTGGATGCTTCTGTGGCCACTCATGGAGCAGGACCTGCTTCCCTTAGGTAAATTGCAACCAGACTCTTTCAGTCACCAACAGAACTGGGGAATAAAGCAACACTGCGGCTCTGAAAACACCCCCACCCCCCCCTCAGAATCCTGGGGTAACGCTGTTACCCCAGAAGACTTAAGCCTTTTATCCCCCCTGAAATAGCACTCTGAGCACTCCCAGGCAGCAGAGGAAGTGGAGTGTTGCTGAAGTGCCTTAATGTGCTAGAGAAACATCCTGTCCCTGGGCTGCTTGGTGCCTAATGCGTCTGCTAGCAGGCTGAGGAACTAACTGCTCTTGTAGCAGCTTTCTTAAGTCATCGCAAACAATCCTGGGGAGTCTTGAATGTCTGTAGCCCCTGCCAGAGCTGCAGAGAGCCTCTGGGGACCCTGCTGCAGGCCAGTGGGGAGAGGCTGCTTGCCTCTCTGCTTGCTAGGGAGAAAGCCATTCTGGACCTAACGTGACAGGATGAATCTGAGAGCTCTCCCTGATGTCTGTAAGGCAGAGACCACTTGGGCTTTGTCGTAGACATGCTCCTTGTTCTCTGGGAGCTCCTTGTTCCCCTGCTTAAATAATGGGATTTCTAAATGAATAGGCTTGGGATGTGGTTCACTTTGTCACAACCCTCCTTAACCTTAGTGGCAACTTGTCCTGGTACCAAGTACTTGCTTGTGACAACTCTGTGGTGCTGAGGGTGGATTTTTTTTGTTTGTTTTTTGTTTTTGGCTAAGAAGTCAGTTATATAACGGGCGTGGGGGAGAAATACTGCTGAAAATTCTGTCCTTTTGGTCATGCTTGGTTCATGTTGGGGCTGCGAGCCCTAGGTTTGTGAGAAATGCTTTTGTTATTCCTTTGTTTTAAAATTTAAGACCAAATCTGTTTTGTTCTATGTGTTTGGCCACCATGGGCGATGGTGGCAATAAAGTGTTTAGGTTGCTGTCCCAGCTGCCCCCTGCGTGGCCTTGGGAGAGAGCGTGGCAGCATCTGTGGGGCAGCCAGCAGCCTGCTCTGCTGTTGCCCCATCTAGTGTATTTACATTTCTGCCCGTTTTCTGCTCCCAGGCTGCTGACACGGCATACTGAGCTAAATGTGGGGCCAAGGCTATTTCTTGAACTCCTTTGGTCCTGGCTGCTGGGGGCTCTCTAAACACTGGGGTGCAGAGCAGCACTGGCTGTGACGGTTGCTCTCTCCTGCAGGTTTAATGGGGTGCTGTTTGGCAGCATCCTCTTTCTCTGTGCTCTGTTGGGGTGCAAGATCTAGTTCCCAGTGGCTGCGCAGGGATGTGTTTGCCCTCTGTCCCTACAGAGCTGGCTGTGAAATGGGATATCGGGGTTGAAACTCCATCTGGGCTGATGCTTGTGCCTGGCCCCGTCCCAGCAGCTGGGCTGCCCCGGGGTGTGGAAAAGAAATGCCCCTGCCTCATTCCCCTGCAAAAGCAACCCCCTCTGGCTAAGATGATGCTCCTATCTGTCATAGGTGACCGATGCTCTCCACGCAGGGGAGGGAAATCTTGGCCCTTGCCTTACAGAGCACCCCAGAGGACCCCGGTCCCACGCTCTCGCCCCCTTTCCTTTGTGCTGCGTGTCCTCCCCGTCGCGTTGCGTTCAGTGTATTTATACCAGCCTTTGTCTCAACCCGTTTGTTTGTACTGAGTATTTTGAGCATAAAATAAAGCCGCTCCGCTCTACTCTCGCGAAGCGGCTCGGCGCCGAGGGGCTGGGCTGGGGTGGGGTGTCGGGGCCGGGCCCCGCCGAGGGCGCATGCCCAGGCCCGCTGGCCCCATTGGTTCCCGCAGTCACATGCCGGGCGGTGGCGGGGCTGCCCGTTCCCTCCCTCCGAGCTTCCTACTGCCGGGCTGAGCGCTGGGGGCGGCCGCGGTCGCAGCATGAGCACCCTCAAGGTCTACAGCACCTCGGTGACCGGATCCCGGGAGGTGAGCGGCGGCGGGGCACCCCGGGGTCTGCCTTCCCTGGGGTGGGTGTCTCTTCCCTGTGGAGCTGCGCAGCCCCCGCTCCGTACCAGGTGTCCCCTCCCCTGCTCACGCTGCACCATCCGCCTTCTTTCCCCCAATCCATCCCTCTGTGCTGGTGGTTCCCTGTACCCCACCCCACGCAGGACCAAGCCTGGTGACCAGGTGGGGTCTGGCCCGTAAGGAGCGGTTGCGCTGTGAGCGCTGTGCTGAGTGTGGCTGGTGTGTTGGGGTATCTGCCCACCCTTTGGGCTCCTCTCCAGCTCCCCATAACCTGCCTTTCCCACCTGGGTTCCAGATCAAATCCCAACAGAGTGAAGTAACCAGAATCCTTGATGGGAAAAACATCAAGTACGAACTGGTGGATATCTCCCAGGACAACACTCTCCGGGAGGAGATGAGGGCGAAGGCAGGCAACCCTAAAGCCATCCCACCCCAGATTGTCAACGGAGACCACTACTGTGGAGTAAGGCTTGTGCTCTGTGCTAGGGATAAGCACCATAGGGGCTGGGTGGTGGGCAATAATCCTGTCTCCTCAGTTTTGCTACAAATGGTATCAAGATGTCTTTCAAAAGGCACAATGAGGTGCACAGAAAAGGCACTGCCAAGGTGAACGGGCATCTGAAGTGTTGTAGCTTGTGAAAAATGGGACCCAAGCAAGGGGTATGGGGGGTCGGGCTCTGGGTGACCATGGGCAGGGGGTGCTGTGCTGTGTGGGGCTGTCCCTGCCTCGCACTGTCATCTTCTATGTGACTGTCACCCGTGCCCTGAACCAGTTTGTGCTTCTTCATGCTTAGGGGACTGGTGGGAGCATGCAGCTCACTCTTGCCTTGTGAGTAACTGCGTGGCTTTTCCCTGCAGGATTACGAGCTCTTTGTAGAAGCGGTGGAGCAAAACACCCTGCAGGAGTTCCTGAAGCTGGCCTGAGCCCCGGATTCCCTTCCCGTCCTGGACTCTACCTGCATTCTTGAGCACCCTCATCTCTGACCACCTTCACTTCCAGGTTGTCAGTGCTCTCCTGGCACTGTGACCTGTCTCCCAGCATTGGGAAAACCCATGACCAAAACTACTCATTGCAGCTGCCTACAATTCCCTCCTCCCTAACCCTGATAGTCGTCTCAGAGGGATCCAAAGAAAGTGTGATGCTCGCTGCGCATGGCCTTTGAACAAAGCTGGGCCTGGCTCACTCCGCAGCTTCCAGTGCCTCTGTAAACAGCAAAGCCTCTGTGGCTGTGCGAAGTGCAGCTGTCTGTCAGCCCTCTCCCGTACAGGGAGAGCTTCTGCTTCAGGAGGGAAGGGCTTAGGGTTGCATGTTACTTCCCACTTCTCCCAGTTGCTGTTAAAATTGTAAATCCTGCTGCCTCACTTCCTTTTTCCTTCTTTTTTTTTTTTTTTTTTTTTCCTTCTGCAGAGGTTGCGGCAACTAAGTTGATTTTTGTTTGTTTTATTTTAATGCAAAAATACTGCACACAGCTGGGGTCTGACTGCCCACCGCAGAGGAGGATGGGGGTGAAGGCTGGTGTCATTCAGCAGCTGCCTAGGGGGGGTGGATGGGCCTAGAAGTGGGACCTGTGTTGCTCCTCCGTCTGCCCTTAGCCACGCTGTGGTGCCAGGGCTCCCTCATGAGTGGCAATGGCTCAGGGCTGCTCCAGAACAGCTGATGCTCCAGCTGTCTTACCTTTTCTCTTTGAGCTGTTTTTTTTTTTTTTTTTTTTTCTCCAATCTGGACCAAGGGCATTTTGTTTTCCTGCCAAAAAGCAAGTTGTTTATAACCAGTGTTGTCTTCCAAGATGCTATTAAATGTTACTGTACCTTTCACACTGGTATTCCTGGGCTTCTTTTAATTTTGTTTTTATTTTGACTACAGGTTAAACGTCACCCTACCTAAAGACTCTGAGTCATTTCCAGCTTAGAGAACCTGAGTTAGTTGTACTTGCTGCTGCAGCCTGACAAAGATCTTAACACTTTAGATTGCTGTCGCTAATCAAAGGCTCAAAGGACTTACTTGAATATTCTACAGGTGACAGGTACCTCTCAAGAATTCTTCTCCTCTGTGTGGTAAGAATGGTAGCCTGGGGGAGGGACAGCTTCAGCCAGACACAGGAGTGAAAAACAAACCCTGGCACAAAAACTACTTGTCTGGTTGTAGGCTAGGATATAGAGGGGCAGTGGAAAATGCTGCCCTATAGGAGGGTCCCCTGTACACTCCTGTACCTGCTCTAAGTGGAAAAAGGAGAAAACTCTAACTCGGAGCAGTGGGGATTGAGTTACTGGTCAGAGACAGCCCATGGAAACTGGGTTTGTACGAGTGGCGTTTCCTGTATTTGAGTTGTGCGGGGTCCAGCTCTGCTCAGGGGGGTCTGGGAGGTGCTCTGGGCATCCTGCCCCCTTCCACAGCAACTGTGCCTTCACAATCTTAATGGAAGTGGGAACTGCAACTTAAATAAATGGCTTCATTGGGAGCCTTTAATGAGGGCTGGGTCTCTGCTCAAAGGGAACCTGCCAGGAGGGGCTGCCTCATGCAAGTGGGAGTGTCGTCAGCTGGGAGTCAAGTGGGAGCTTGTCACAGCTCAAACAGGAAGAATGCGCTGGGGAAAAGGGGCTGGCAAAGCACAGCCCCAGCCCACGGGAGAGGGAGGAAGATGCTGTACTTGAGGTTCAGCAGAGAAGCAGCGAAGTGATAATGTTCTTCTCCAGTGACACGGTGTCCTGTTGCAGCAGGCTGTTGAGGGAGGCAGCTCAGGGCTGTTACAGGCGAGCTTGCTGTGGCTGAGCCCTGCTGGAGCTGGGGGGCTGTCCAAGGGAAGGAGTTGTTCGCTTACAGGAAACCCAGTAGCAGGATCTCCTGGCTGAGATGGGTCTGGCTCAGCCCCAGCATTGCAGTGGCTCAAGGGCTTTTGGTTTAGCTTCACCAAGGACAGTATGACTGAGCCTGTTTCTCTTGTGGTGTAAGAGCAGTTGAAATCTTTGGGGACCAGCTATGTTTGGAAAGCAAATTGACCCTGCCTGTTTGTCTGTCCTGCTATAGAGACTCCCTGAGCCCACCTGAGCAACTCCCCCATAGCAATGTAAAGTACAACCTCCAGCACAGGCGAGAAGCCAGGCTTTGGGTTTAAGCTGACAGAAATACGCCTGTGTAGGAGCCCACCTATCTTGGTGGAAAAGCATCCTCCAGTGAGGCTGCAGGGCTGGGCCTGGCACCCACTGCCACAGGGAGAGGCCAAACCCCCGCCTCTGAGCTCTTCTCTCCGTCCCAGGTAACGGTGCAAGGAAACTAAAGCTGGAAAGACAACTCTCTTCCCAGCCAGGGGAGGTTATAACAGAGCTAACGGCGTAAGGCAGCTGCTTCCTCTTGCAGAGCTTGGGACGAACAGCTCTTGCTGGGAGCTGTTAAGCTGTTTGCAGCCCTGTCCTCTCTTGTTGGGAAGGGTCTCTTCTCCGCAGCAGCAAAGAGGCATTGGGGACCAGGCCACATTCCTGCAGGTTCCTGGAGTTGTCTGCGTATACCCTCTGGGGAAAGGTACTGATGATCTCATACGAGTCAGAGTCTCCACCCCTAGGAAAGAACAGCACAGTCTTTCCTACATACGGGATCCCCCAAGGTATTGCTGAGATGCTCTGCCTGATCCAGCTGCGGTTAGGGAAGAGGAGAGGGAGAGGCTGTTTCACAAGCACAGGCCAAGCAGGGAAAAAAAAATAATAGGGCTTCCTGCCCAAACTGCAGCCAGCCAGGCACAGAGCAACCGTTCCAGGCTGCACAGCTGCAGTGGGGAAGGAGGCTCTTGCATCCCAACAGTAATGAGCTCATCGTGGGCTCAGGCTGAGGCCAGAGCTATGGCCCATAACAGGAGTGAGCCTCAGCTGTCCCAAAACTGTCCCCAAAGCCCTTGGGCAGTATTGAGTGTGTTGGGATGTAGAGGGGGGCTGAGCAAACCGTTGTGTTTGTCCATCATCCAAGTTTCCAGGCTGCACCAAGACCTCGGGAATGGTAGCAACAGGCGAGTGCTGCTGACCAGGTGAAGGAGGCAAAAGCAGTGATGCACCTGGTTCAGATGGCAATTTTGAGAGGACAAAAGAGACTTATCTCTGCTGCTGCATCAGCTTTTCGGGGGGAGGTGTGGATTAAGTGCTCTGAGCTAAGTGTAACCCTGGTAGTGCTTCCCAGAGAGCACCCTTGGTGCTGGGAGGAGCCAAAGCAGCAGAAGGGTGCCCAGCAGCTCCTGGGGCTGGGTCTATAATCCTCAGCCTGCTTACTTCAGGCTGATCTGTCTAAAGCAGAGCTCCAGGGCCTTCATCTGCAGCTGAGAACCCTTCCCTGGGGCTCTACGGATCGAGGTGAGGAGGAAGTACCTGGTGTGGGTGAGGTGCTGGCGCAGGTCCCCTATGGTCTCCGTGAACAGCATCTTTAAGATGTATGTCTGCTCCCCACTCTCAGATTTGATGCGGAGGGTGCAGACATTAGGGATAGAAGCTTCATCCATCTTCACCCTGGAGGTTAGAAAACCTCATCAGCTGAGGAGCGACGGCTCTACCAGCAGCAGAGCCTCTGGGCTGCCAGGATGCTCTGGACAGGGAAGAGGTGTTCCATGTCTGGGAATGTCCTTGAGCTGAACACAGCCCAGTCTGGCTGTGGGCAAGCAGACCAACCCACAGACCGAACTGCTGCTTTGCTCTTGCTGCTTAGAGGTTCCTCAGAAAGAGGGTTGATGACCTTTTTTAGCTTTTTTATTTTAGATCAGGGCTGACTGATAAGTACTGTGCCCTACTTTTTTGATTAAAAATAATCTGCATGGGGTTTTTTCATTAGCTATTTGGGTCTTGTCTTGCCAGCAGACTATGACTGGAAAAGTGTTGTTAGTGTGACCTCCTGCTTGGGCATCAATTTCCTGGAGGAATTCTCCCATTTGAAATGACCACAAGCAGCGCGTTAGATTTGTTTCCAACTCCTAGGCCTTTGCTTGCCGTCAGGAAAAGTATTTCACAGCAATATTTTGAATGACAGAAACTTTCATTAGAGATGTAAAAGATGACAGGCTTACCATGAACAACTTGGTGGTCTTCCCAAAAGACCAGACTTGTCCTATTTTTCTAATTATTTATAAAATCATATAATCATTCACGTTGGAAGAGACCCTTGGGATCATCAAGTCCAACCATAAATGTCTAAGATGTGTAGAAGGAGTGAGTCTGTTTACTTTCTCGACCTAAAGCCCTGAAATAAACCTTCGGTGACAAAATAGGAGGAAGATGAGAGCCTGATAGGGCAGGGATAAAGGGGTCTGTACCTCTCCAGGGCAGACAGCCTGGGTGTATCCACCAGTATCTCTTTGCTGCACCTCGCCCCACCAGCACCCTGAAACCAAAGCAAGTAAGTGTCACCAGTGCCAGGAAAACCCAGGAGCAGGTGCCAAAGTGCCACGTGTGCTCTGGTGGAGCCTCTCTGGGAGGAGGAGGTTACACAGAGCTGAGAGGCCTGAGAAGGGGCTGCTGGTGCTGTGCAGGGTGCTGAGCCCAGAGAATCGCTGCCGGCCTTAGCCTATGGGTAGTTCGGGGGGTCCACTCATACCTGCCACGCTGCTCTGGCTGATCCTCTGGCACTGCTTGCTTCTCCTCCGTGTTTCGAGGACTTACAAAATTTGTTGAGAAGCTGCTCTGAGGCGACTTTGGGACCTGCCGGAGCAGAGGGGAGATGTGTCCACGTGTGACCTTTCTGACAAACCATGTTCCCCCAGAACAGGTTGATTTGGTGAAATGAGAGAGCACAACAGCCGACAGGGAAAGCTCAAACCTCCCCTTGTTAGACTGAGACAGCTTGTCCCACTTTCTGGTCTGCTAAATGTTAATTTGTCAGTATCAACAGTGAGCGACTGTGCTGCCTCTTCAGCACACAGCTGGGATGCACAACGGGGAAACGCTCTCAGCCCTGCTGTTAATGACAGGGCTTTATTTTTTATAAAAATAAAAAATAATATAAACAAATAAAAGCTTTTACAGGCTTTGGAAAATCTTTCATCTCGCGAGGGTGTATTTGTGGATGGCCACTCTATTTTCTGTGGTGGCACTGGGGAATTATTTTCTTTACTGCTTGGATAAAGGAAAGGTTTAGCACAGCTTCTGTTTGTGAATGGCCTTGAGATGAATGAGCGAGTCGCACAGTTTTAGGTAAATAGGAAGATGTTGCTGAAGGGCAGTGCACATGTGTAGGTTATTTAGTTACGCATGCACAAACCCACTATTTTCTGCCTATATGACTGACAACATTTGACTGTCCAACCCTGACAGGTATTTCTTACACAGATTGCTAGAGTCTAGAAGCAAAACGAGGAATCTACGGCTGTTATGGAATGAGCTTATAGGAGAACCAAAGGTTGTTTCCAAGCTACCCCAGCCCAGATCTGCAGGGTTCCCCACCTACCAGCTGGACTGCCCTGGTAAGGTTTTGATTCTCCTCTTTGGAAGTTAGCTGCAGTTTTGAGGCAGGCTTAAGAATTTACCTGGTATCTCAGTGGTTTCCTGCACCTCACTTGTTTTTGAATAGCCAACCGCTTGGCCACGGCCAGGAAAACTCCCTGGAAGGTCTCTCTCCTGAAATACCGTGTCCCTTCTGTCAGTGACCTGTTGAATTAAGGCCAACTGCCATAAACAAATCTGAGTGTTCTCCAGGCTTGTGCTCACTGTGTCAGAACACAATAAACCACAGCAACGACAACCAAGAGTTGTAAACACCAAGGGAAACCAAGAGATCTGCCTCCTCAGAAGCTGCACCAGCTGCCCAAGCTGTGCTTGGACTTGACCTTTCTTCTGTGCCTGCTTCCACACTTGGAAACGCTCTCCAGGCGGAAAGTGATGTGAAAGCATCAGTTTTGGGGGTGGAGAGGGATTTGGCAGTAAGAAGCTGCAGTGGAGACTGCCAGATGGCTCTAAAAAGACCAGGAAAGTCAGACCGCTTTCCTGAGTACTCCCAGCAGTGGGGAAAGCTGTATAAACAGGGGCCGTCTTTCTGTCTGGTTTCCGTTTCTGTTCCTCTTATACCTGGCTGACCGTCTGTCAGGTGGATGTGCTCTGTGTCTGTATTTACCCCAGGTTACTGTACTGTCCTGTGACTTCCTGATGTGTCCAGCTACAAACAAATCACAGGGAACCACAGCCACAAAAGCCTTGCATGTTCTTTCATCTTCTACCCGACTTCCTAACTACTGCACCTACCAGCTCGCTTGGGCTGTCCTGGCTTCATGCTTCACGGAGTTGTGCCCTGTTTTCTTTGTGGCACTGGGCAGGTGCACCCCTCTGGTTGTGCCTGCTTATGTTTCAGATGCACTCAAAGACCTAGATTAGAGTCCCCTGAGGTACTGTGCCTGTATTCTGCCTGAAAATGTGGCCTTGGCTTTTAGCCAGTTCTGAGAAATCAAAAAATGGGGCCCAAAAGAACCTCAGGTGGCCAAAACCACTTAAATTGTGGCAAAAGAAACTCTTCTGACGTTGTCCTCGAGAGATACTTGTTAAGTCCATTTTTAAAAACTTTTCCGGAGGAACTATTTGAAAAGTTTTGTCTCCTTTTTGTTACACGGCCCTTGAGAGACTACATGTAGTGTTTCTCTTCTACAAAGCTTGCTCCACTCTTAGAAGTCTTGTTCCCAGCCAAGATTCACCGAGGCAGAGAAACCGTTCAGTCCTAATGTCAAAAAGCTTGTTTACTTCCTCTAACGGCTTTAGCAGGTGTGCTCCTGGCCACCCCTTCCCTTAGATAAACAGTCAAAGAATTAAGCTGCATGCACGCTGTGTTCAGAAACTTCAAACTTCATTTGCTGTGGGGAGCATCCGGCAGATCGGTGAAAGAAACCTGTACAATTTTCTTGGGAGGCAAAAGAGCAATTTCTTCCAAAAAGCTGACGAAGAGGGGTTTGTGCTGCTTACCTGCAAAGGGATGCCATCTGGGTAGCGCACCTGCAGCTCTGAAGGGAAATAGCCATCCATAATGTCTTGCAGGCATTGCTGAAACAAAACGAGAGCTCACGGTCGCACCACAGACTTTCTGTTTATCTCCTGACCGATAGATTCTTTCTGGGCTGCTCCCACTTGTGTTGTTATTGCCGTGCAGAAAAGTCTGCATAAAAAGACCCAGGATCTCCATTTCTAAAAATTACTGGACAAAGACATGCTAGTCTTTAAAGGTACCATGGGAATGGCAGGTGAGAAGCTAGAGGTCTCAATAGCTGCTTCTTTTTAGGCCTGGGATGAGCTCACAAGCCCCACTCCTACACGTGCCCTTTCCTGATGCTTAGTGAATGACGGATGGACGGCTGTAAGTCTAATTCCTCTATGGACCTTTCCGTACCTGTGTGGATGGGTCCTCATAGGGCCGAAAGGGTCCACTGAACATGACGATCCCATTTTGATAGAGTGTAAGAGGAAGGGGGTTTAGCTGTCTCAGCTGAGCACCCCCAGGCGTGTGCTGGATCTGAGAAATGCCTTCTCCAGCCAGCGCGGTCAAATCCTTCACGTTTTCCAAGACTAAATCAAAATCAATCTGGTGTTTGGAAACGACTGCTTCACCTGTGGCAGAGGGGTCAGAGTTACAGGGGGAAGGGGGTGCCAGCTATGCAGCTTTCACCTCCATGTGCACGTCTTCAAGGCGCATATGAGCCCTAAGATTTTGGGGCTGAAATGCTGCCTCTCCATGCTTTGTTTTTCGTGCTTTCGCAAAATGTGGCGCAATGCAGCTGTTGTGGTGCGGTGCTGGCAGGTTTACATGGGTGTGTGCAAACCACAAGGGCCAAGGGCAGCAGGGAAACAGTCCTCTTGCTACAAGCTGCTATGACTCCGGAGCAGCTCTGGGTGCAGCCAGCCCTTTAGAGATCACGCTCGGCTCCTTGTCTTTGGTTGTAGTTTCAAAAGCATCATGTCGTCCCTTACTGTGGTGCTGTGTAATGTACGGACTGAAGAACTTAACTAGTTGGATTAACTAGATTGTATAAATGGATCAAGGCAGAGTGGCTGTAGAAGTGCCAGGGTAAATACAGCCGTCTGCCCATCACCAGCAGATTGCTCGCTCTTGCTGCAGATGTTTATCTGGGAGCTTGAGGAGGGTGGTAGTGGGAAGCAGTAAGTTGTGTTAGGACAGACAAATGAAATCAGACAAATGCAAGGAGAGAGGTAGGTAAAGATAAAGGTTTAGACTTTGATATTTTCTGTTCTGCTTTTTTATGATTTGGTAAAGGAGAGCAGCGGAAACCTCCCTTAAAAAGGGTGAATTGAAAATAATGTAAATTATTTCTACTGCTTCCCTCATTTCCTACCCTTCTGCATCTAAGGGAGGGAAGGATTAGTTAGCTAATATTTGCAAGGTGGTTAGGAAGCAGTCCAATTTGTTTTTTCTCTATTACCACTTCCTAAGAAGCCATTCCCAAATATGCTTGGACCCCATACAGCACAATCAGGTCTCAATTAAACCACTCACGTGGTAGTTGAGAGGAAAGGCAAACAATACTCTCTGATGGAGCCAGACAATATGTGTGAGTTACTACAGCTACTGTTTACACAAAGCATCTGATTCCATTTTCCACCCCTTTTACGTCAATGTTATTAGAGCAATCAAGCTTCAAATGTTTAGAATATGGGAGCTCTTCAGGAAGCAGCTGCTGTGAAGGTATCCTTCCAAACGGCTGAGCCATCGGGTTCTCTCCTCTTCCTCTGGACAGGGCTTACAAAATTTAGGTATTTAAAATACCAACATCTGCCTGGCTTAGCTCCCGTTAAGTTGCTCCGTGTCTGTTTCTGAGATGGACCAGTGACAAGACCTCATTACAGAGTTGCAAATTCTGAAGGCCCAAATTCTGCGTCTTGGATGCTTATCTACTCTGGGGAGTATCATACCCTGGCTAAGCGTCCAGCAGGAGGATAGCTGCTTCAGCACAAAGTGCTGGTGCTTTACCTGGCTTCCAGAGGCTTCTTGCTGGCAGCTCTTTTTCATCCTTGAGTGATTCTAAATCTTCCAGCTGTTCGTGTCTCTCTCCAACCCAAATCAGACCATAGTCATTTAGAAACCGCTGATAGAGGAAAGTAAAAGTCAGTGTTGTAGACCAGAGCTTTGGAAAGCTAGAAACAAAAGCCTGAGAGTGGTCAGCTGTGACTGTGAGAAGCAGAAGGGGAGGTGGAAGAGAAAGTTTGTCTTGAAACTTTTGGGCCCTGGCAGACAGACAAACTCACTGGCAGGGCAGTAGTAGCAGCTCTACAAAAAGGAGAATGAAAGCATCTGTAGTGACTCAGTAATCTCCCAAGGTGTAGAAGCTGTAAAGAACATTTCTACAGTCCTAGAAATCAAAATGAAGAGGCTTACAGGAGGCACAAATGTTTGTGTATTAAAATAAAACTCTAACTGCCCTGTAGCTCACATCCAACCTGTTCTTTCTTTGCAGAGGAGTGAGGTGAAGAATTTTAACCACCAGAGTGGCAGCTTGGAAAAAACTGAGCAGCCCAGGACTGCAACGATCTCAAACCAAAGGAGTGGATGGCTTAGGGCAAGTGTCTCACCTCCATCTCCCAGACCTGGGTCTGCAGCTGAAGGCACCTAATTTCCAGTTCCTCTGCTGCAGATGAGTCAGGAGCACCTGAAAGGGAAGACTTCTTGTTTCTATGTACACCATGAAAGAAGAGCTACGGATAACCCGTGTCACACGGAACAGATGCCCCAGCAGTCCCTGCCTGTACTGTTAAGTGAACTCTTGGCCTGTATGACACATGAGCTGAGTATGAGCTCTGCGTGTTGGTCCTTGCCAATTCAACTTGCAGCAGTTTGATAAAGATGCGGATAGACTAAAAGAGAGTTGTGAATGATACTGGTGAAGTTTTTTTGATGCAGGAAGCTGATGTGAGTAGTGCTGTTTGCAATTAGACAATGCGAATTGCTTGGCTTACTCACTCTTAAGGAACCTATTAAGAAAACGAGCAGGTGTCCACTAAAGCTGGATCTAGAAAGCAAGGCTGAGTAGTTGGAACAATGCATAAGGAAGTACAAAACACGTGTTTGCGGTTTGACTGGCATGTTCTTGTTCAGGAAACAGAGAACTCGCCACAGCTTTGCACTAACAAGGTAGTTCAACAAGTAGGAAACGTGTTGGGGCTCAACTGGATTCCAAGAAGCTGAATGGTGGGGAAAGACCTCCAGTGACTCACTCAAAGCTGGATTCAATTTAGAGCAAGGCTGCCTTACAGGACAAGTCAGCCTGGACCTGTAATCCTGTTCAGGACTCCAAGTACATTCTTGGTTTCGCTTAGCTGTGAGCAGCTCTGTTTTTCTAGCCCATTTGAACTCTACAGTTTTTGGTGGGTTTTTTTTTTTTTAGTGTTATTTTTTTTCTGACCAGTCTCAGGTATCTGTGTGGTTGGTCTGTGCTCATGGAAACTTAGTAACCCATAGGCAATAGGTCAGGAAATAATGTTTTGCATTGCACCAGAAAAGCCGCATAAAAGATGCAAATATAAAGCGTGGCCCCACTTTGGCAAACAGTACCACATGTGTGTAACTGGTACCAGTCACCAAAGAGGCCCTTGGGCTTTTTGTAGCTCTCCCACAGGTAAGATCAAGGTATCAAAGGTAGAACAATTTTTACCTTCTCCTTTCTGAAGAGAATTCATCTTCTCTTCCAGTTCAGCAATCCTCCTGTCCTTCAGGACCAGAACAAATAATGACCTTAAGTAGTTTGTTGGTCTTCAGAACCTTGAAGCGCAGTTTGTATAATTAGTCCTAGCTGTGTGAATCAGTGGGACATGTACTCTCACTCCACTTGGAGACAGGCAAAATAAGGGTCAGAAAGGCTGTATCACCTCACGAATACCTTAATTAGACTCAAATGAGGGGTGGGATATAAATACGTGGCTCCAAGAACAGGAGAGAGGGACACACTGACCTATCTTCACCTTCTCCATCTGCACAAGAGCTGTAGGCAGCAGGCAGCCACACAGGCTTGTGCCCCTGCACCTCCTGCTCAGGCACAGCTCGTGCTCTGACCTGCAGTTAGTGGCTGATGTGGAAACAAAACCAGCATCTCTGCAGCCACCTCTTTAAAAAAAAAAAATAAAAAAAAAGAAAAAAAGAAAAAAAGTACGTATTCACGTATTCTAAGCTGCAGGAACGCAAAGGGGTCTGCTCCAGGATGACTCAGCTGTACAAGCAGCTGCTGTTTTGGAAACAAAAGGAAAAGAAAGGTCTGCAGGCAAACAGCTAGTGATATCTGTGAAGGGGTGCTGAGAATCCTTAAGAAGTCACCCAAGGACTGAGACAATTGCTCTGTTGCTTTGCCGAGGCTTGTTTGTGTAACTAACGGAGCAGACTACAGAATAAGTTGTTTTAGCCCAAAGTAGGTGTGAGCTAATGCTCCTGTGGCTTCAACCATCCAAGCAGGGCACAGAGCAGGTTCAGTAAGGGGCAGGATTTTTACCTTCGTTTTGATTTCTTGTGCTTGCTTCTCTATTTTTCGTTCCAACAGGGTCATTTTTTGCATCATGGAGGACACGGGGTCCATGTCAGCGTAAGCTGCACCTGAAAGCACAAATACAATGTGTTACTTCTCTAAAATGGCAATGGGTATTGGAGGCTCATCTGTGCCACAGGGGACCCCACACAGGAATTGCTTTCCAGGTAGGACAAGGGTACTTTTTGGGGGTGCTGGGTGGAAATCCCTTGGCTCCTGAGTGGTGGGGACAGGGCTGTGTCACCAACAGCACACTGTGTATGTGAGAGGGGGACCACCCAGGAATTAACCCTGGCATGGGGTAGAGTCTGAGGCTGTCACTGAGAAACTGTGATGGCCCAGAATCCCCTAATCATTGTGGGACTTTACCCTGCATGTTCTTTTTTAGTGTTGTCCCCCTTGAGCGAGAGGGGAGACTGCCTTGCGCCGGGTTCTTTGTCCTAGGAGACAGGCTGTCATCTTCTGAGAAGAGACACAAAGAGCATGAAAGAAAGGAAACCGGTCAGTGTTTTGGATACAACTTCTCCAAAAGCAGGTAAAGAAATACTGAGGTTGTGCTGAGGCAAAGAGAGGACAGGAGAAAGCAGGGTGGCCTGGTCCATTAGCTCACACAAGCACTCCAACTAATTAGTGAGTGTGCCTGGGCACTCTTTATGAGCCAGGACCCAAGGGAAGGTACAATCTCAGCAGCTGGGAAGAGTGAACACAAAACGGAGCTTGCAGAAAGAGACTGTGGCACTAGTACAGAGCATCTTGCACTGCATAGTGAAGCAAAAAGGGGTAATAGTTTAACAAAAAGCACAACACTCTGGGGTTAAAAGAAGCACTGGGAGTGGAAAGGGAGTTTTTGCTTTAAGATCTAGTAGGCAGGATGTGACCTAAAATGGAACCATAAAAATAGACGAGGTTTTAATGTGCTGTAGGGTTTGCTGAGGGTGTGGAAACTTTTTGATACTTAACTGTTTTTGGACACGTAGGGGAGAAAGAACAACAATAATTGCAAAACATGTAGGATGGTAAGAGAAGCCTTACCAGTGGATGCAATAAACTTGGGCTGCTTTGCCTTTTTAGTAAACATAAGAAATATAATATATAAATATATAAATTTTTATATAAATATATAAAAATAAAGCACGAGTTTATTAACTTTGGGAGGATTTGCTTGATGGGCAATTTTTGAAAATTGTACTTGCAAAGGCTGTTCAAAAAAGCCCAAAAAAGTTCCCATCTTCCCAGGCCATACACCCTTGCTTTCTCGGCAGAGGTGGGTGTTCACACACTCCTAGCTTGTAGTAATAGTTAAAATCCTTGAGCTGTAACGCGTGGGAGCTGCCTGAGAGCAGGATGGGGTGAAACCCCGGTGAGCGAGGTGCAGTGGTCCCTGCTGCATTGGGGCAGGAGCAGGGGAGGAGACAACACTTGTGATGCTGTTGCAGCTCTTCTCCCCTTGAAACAGAGGAAACACAAACATGATACGAACCTGTGTGAGACCTGACTGACCAATATCCCTGGTACCTGCTGGGAGTGGAGTGATGCCAGCCAGGAGGAGGCAGGTAAGAAATTTTGGGAGCTTTATTCGAGCTGGTGCTGTTGCAGAGCCTGTCACCCTCATGTGCAGCCCTGCGGGTCCCCAGAAGGCCGGCAGCGACCAGCTTTTCGAGGGATTGCTGGCAAAGAGGGGCTCAAAATAACGGTGGTAACTTCGTACAGCTTGTGGGTGTGGGCCCTGCAGGGCCTGACAACGGGGGCAGTGCCGGGGGACAACGTGCTGGGAGAAACGCAGTATGTGCTGGGGGTCCCTCGTGATGTGTGGGGGCTCACCCGGATCTCAGGGGCGTGGTGTCCCAAACGGTAGGAGGTTCCCCTCGCTGGTGCCACACTCACCCTGTGCTTAGCGCGTCGCTACCATATTGTTTACCGGCGGTTGCCACGGCGACGCAGCGCCGCTGCCCATTGGCTCAGCCCCGGCCACGTGGAGGGCGATGGCGGCCCGAGGACTGCCCATCGCTCTGGCGCATGCACCGCTCTGGCGCCCCCCGCGGACTGGGGCAATAGCGCGGTCGTCCGGTCGTCGGGCACGGGCCCGAGGTCCTACGAGGTTCTCCCCAGGATTCACCGCCATCTCTGCTGTCCCCTCGGGTGCCACCAGACCCCAGTGCGGCTCGACGGGATGCCCCGGGGCCACCCGGGCCTGTGTCTGGGGGCGATCCGGCCTCTCGGACCGTGGCGGGGCCTTCCCGGACTCCCCAAATCCCTAGAGCTGCTTGAGGATGGGAGCCTAGGCCACCAGTGAGGCCGAACGGCTCCCTGCCTGTCTTCTGCCCTGCACACCGGCCCGCTAAGCGGTGCTTTTTTGACCTTCACTCATCACAGAGTGCTTCAAAGGTTTGACAGTTCTGGGACCCAGCCAGAGCCCCATGCGATGCTGCCTTTTCTCAGCTACCCTCTGCACGCACAGAGCTTCAGCTGGTAGACACAGCCTGTGGCACAGCCTGACCTGAGGCTCACAGCTCCTCCTGATTCCCTCACCTGCCTCCTCCCTGTTTTCTAGCAACCGCTTACCCTCACCCGGGCACTACTGTGAGCCTGTGCTCTGAACTCCACCCAGCGCTTGCTGCCATTCAGAGACCTTTCCCAGCATGTCACCCATCCTGCCCACTGCTGCTGTGCTGCTCTGCTTTCTGGAGAGCTCAGCCTCAACAGTCAGAGAGGGGCAGAACAGGTTGATTTTTAACACCTTTTATGGGATGTTGGCTGTCCCCAAGAGACTTTCATTTTGACACTTCCATGAAGTGAAAAAAAAAAATAAAATTGGTGAAGCTATGCTGCAGAGGAGCCTTCAACTCTGGGCAGAGGCTGGCAGTGGTCTCACTGTGCTGCGATGTGTTTCATCAACACAAAAGCAGACAGCAGGTGCATGTGCTCGGCATGTTTCGGTAGCTTTACTTATTTCAAACTGTCTTTAAATAACAAGATCCCTTTGGTTTCCTCCTGCTGCTGCAGTTGAGTAGGTGAGGGTGCTCAGAGATCTGCTGTGAGGAGATGGATGTCTGGGGGGCTGGAAGGAAGCGTTTCTCTGATCTGTTACCTGGATCAGATGATCCCAGGTGTGTAAGGGAAATTCAGAGGGACAGCTCGGATCCAGCTTCTGCCCCGAGTTGCAGGGAAGGAGGTTTGTTACACGGTGCAATGCAGAATACTTGTTGAAACATTGGCTGCGATTTACAAACCCTCTCAGTGANCATCAGGAACAGTATGACCAGCAGGTGGAGGAAGGTCATCCTGCCCCTTTTGCTCTACCCTGGTGAGGCCTCATCTGAAGCACTGGGTCCAATTCTGGGCTCCCCAGTTCAAGAAGGACAGGGAACTGCTGGAGAGGGTACAGCAGAGGACCACAAAGATGATGAGGGGCCTGGAGCATCTCTCTGATGAGGAAAGGCTGAGGGACTTGAGTCTTTTTAGCCTGGAGAAGGGAAGACTGAGGGGGGATCTGAACAACACCTATGAATACTTCAAAGGTGGGTGTCAGGAGGAAGGGGCCAGTCTTTTTTCAGTGGTGCCCAGGGACAGGACAAGAGGAAATGGGCACAAACGTGCACATAAGAAGTTCCATATAAACATGAAGAGGAACTTCTTCACTTTGAGGGTGGCAGAGCCCTAGAAGAGTCTGCCCAGATAGGTGGTGGAGTCCTCATCTCTGGAGACAATCAAATCCCGCCTGAACACGTTCCTGTGCAACCTGCTCTGGGTGGACATGCTTTAGCAGGGGGGTTGGATTAGATGATCTCCAGAGGTCCCTTCCAACCCCTTATCATTCTGTGATTCTGAGATGGTGGCCGTGACATCCTGCTCAGAGCTGGGTAGGTGGCCATGCCAGGGACCAGAGGGAACAGGAGCCGCTCTTACGCTGGGCGATGTAGATTGAGGCCAGAGAGAGAACTGAGGCCAAAAGGGCTGTTTGGGGTTGCGTCTGCCTGGAGATCCCCATGTCTTGCAACTTCTCCCTTGCTGCATCCACAGCAGATGTGACTTCCCCAAATGGCCCCAGGTTCAAACGTTCTTTTGGGGTGGCGCAGGGGTTGGTGCAAGGGAGGAAGGTGCGATTGGTGAGACCAGGCCCTCACTGTGCTTAAAGCCTCCAACTGCAGTTGCTGCAAGCAGCTGGGGAAGCATCACAGCACATCCTGTGCGCAGCCCGGACCATGCAGCCCCTCCAGCGCTCCCACCTGCTCCTCCTGCTCGCCCTGCTTGTCCTCTGCACGGTAAGTGAATCCCCACGGCCTGGGGCCCTGCGGAGGCCGGGGGGCAGGGGTGGTGTGGTGCATCTGGCCAGCTTTGTCCCATGGGTGTGCCAGCTGCTGGGGGGCTGTGGGGTTCAACTGGTGGGAGAATCTCTGCTGAACTTCAGGTGGAAACCTAAGCATTTGAGTTCCTATTTGACTTCAGCACTTCAGCCCTGCCTGTCTTACTAGGAGCTTTGCACTGTGGTCTGTTAAGTCTAAATACTTCCATGCGTTGCTTTTTTTAAAGTTTTTTTTTTGGGGGGCGGGGTTTGGGGTTTTTTTTTGTTTGGTTTTTTTTTTAACGTAAGAGCATTATGCAGATTTGTAATCTTCGCATGTAGCTTCCCACCACATCTTGCAGCCTCTCCTTTGCATGCTGGCCCCAGCCTGCCCCCAGCTCACGCTTCCACCCCCCCCCCATTTCTAAAAGTTTGTGGCTAGGAACAGAGCAACGATACCAGTTTTGGGGCCCTCAGCACAAAAAAATACATTGAGGGGCTGGAGTGGGTCCAGAGAAGGGCAATGAAGCTGGTGAGGGGTCTGGAGAATAAGTCCTATGAGGAGAGGCTGAGGGAGATGGAGAAAAAGGGCTGAGGGGAGACCTTCTTGCTCTCTACAACTCCCTGAAAGGAGGGTGTAGCCACGGGAGGTCAGTCTCTTCTCCCAAGTCACAGGTGATAGGACAAGAGGGAACAGCCTCAAGTTGCACCAGGGGAGGTTCAGGTTGGATATTAAGAAAAATTTTTACACAGAAAGTGTTATCAAACACTGGAATGGGCTGCCCAGGGAAGGAGTTGAGGCATCATCCCTAGAGGGATTCAAGACAGGTTGACGTGGTGCTTCGAGACATGGTTGAGTGATTGTTTTTTGCCAGAGTTAGGTTGACGATTGGACTACATGATCTTAAAGGTCCCTTCCAACCTAGATGATTCTATGGGGAAAAACTGTGAAGCCAACTGGGACGTGAAGGGCAATCTGCAAGGGGAGAGCAGAAGCCACATGTCCCCTAGGGGAAGGGGAAGCGGCGTACCCCTGGCACCTTTCTGCCCCAGGACAGGTGGGTGAGGGCTTCTGGAGGGGAGGTATTTCCACCCTGACTCTCACGTTTTCTTTTCCAGCCCCTCGGCCAGGTTGTGGAAGGGACTGGCCAGGTTGTGGAAGGGACCAACTCCCCGCAACATTCAAGCCACCCCCCGCAAAGAAGCCTGAGTGCCCCTGTCGGCAGCCCGGCCGTCCTGCCCCTCGCTTTGGGGCTGGCCACGGCCGCCTTCTTGCGCCTCTGCTGACACACACAACAACACCCCCCCCCCCCCCACCCCCCAGCAAGGCTCTCCCCTTGCCTCGCTACCTCCTTGTACCCTTGCAGCATGGAGAAGAGAACCAGCATAAAACCACCATCGCTCCCCCGTGCCTGCTTCCAGTTCCCTCCGGCCTCCAAGCAAGGCCTCGGGGCCGGCTGAGGAGAACCCGGGGGCCCTGCTGCGAGGCTCTGAGCAATAAAGCCCTGGTGTAGAAGGCCTTCTGGTTCGTCTCACGTTGCGTAACGGGGCTGAGCCCTGCTTCCTTCCCCTGCCCGGCTTCGCTGGAGCCTCTTCGGGGAACNACATTGAGGGGCTGGAGTGGGTCCAGAGAAGGGCAATGAAGCTGGTGAGGGGTCTGGAGAATAAGTCCTATGAGGAGAGGCTGAGGGAGATGGAGAAAAAGGGCTGAGGGGAGACCTTCTTGCTCTCTACAACTCCCTGAAAGGAGGGTGTAGCCACGGGAGGTCAGTCTCTTCTCCCAAGTCACAGGTGATAGGACAAGAGGGAACAGCCTCAAGTTGCACCAGGGGAGGTTCAGGTTGGATATTAAGAAAAATTTTTACACAGAAAGTGTTATCAAACACTGGAATGGGCTGCCCAGGGAAGGAGTTGAGGCATCATCCCTAGAGGGATTCAAGACAGGTTGACGTGGTGCTTCGAGACATGGTTGAGTGATTGTTTTTTGCCAGAGTTAGGTTGACGATTGGACTACATGATCTTAAAGGTCCCTTCCAACCTAGATGATTCTATGGGGAAAAACTGTGAAGCCAACTGGGACGTGAAGGGCAATCTGCAAGGGGAGAGCAGAAGCCACATGTCCCCTAGGGGAAGGGGAAGCGGCGTACCCCTGGCACCTTTCTGCCCCAGGACAGGTGGGTGAGGGCTTCTGGAGGGGAGGTATTTCCACCCTGACTCTCACGTTTTCTTTTCCAGCCCCTCGGCCAGGTTGTGGAAGGGACTGGCCAGGTTGTGGAAGGGACCAACTCCCCGCAACATTCAAGCCACCCCCCGCAAAGAAGCCTGAGTGCCCCTGTCGGCAGCCCGGCCGTCCTGCCCCTCGCTTTGGGGCTGGCCACGGCCGCCTTCTTGCGCCTCTGCTGACACACACAACAACACCCCCCCCCCCCCCACCCCCCAGCAAGGCTCTCCCCTTGCCTCGCTACCTCCTTGTACCCTTGCAGCATGGAGAAGAGAACCAGCATAAAACCACCATCGCTCCCCCGTGCCTGCTTCCAGTTCCCTCCGGCCTCCAAGCAAGGCCTCGGGGCCGGCTGAGGAGAACCCGGGGGCCCTGCTGCGAGGCTCTGAGCAATAAAGCCCTGGTGTAGAAGGCCTTCTGGTTCGTCTCACGTTGGGTAACGGGGCTGAGCCCTGCTTCCTTCCCCTGCCCGGCTTCGCTGGAGCCTCTTCGGGGAACCGGAGGCCCCGGCCTCGGGGCCCAATGGCAACAGCACCCCCTGGAGGCCG
>VXBJ01001572.1:0-11959 GCA_013400055.1 Nycticryphes semicollaris
AGGAGGAGGAAGAGGAGGACGAGAAGAACAGGTAGGGGCTTAGTTTCGTCCCGCCACACTCACCTTATCTGTGGTGATTCCTTGTGCCGCGGGCCGGGGGGAGCTGCGCCAACGGCCACCTCCTGTTTCTCACAGCTCTGGGGGGGTCGGTTGAGCCGACATCCCCGTGAGTCGCTGGAGGAACCACCCATGGGCGACGAGTCACTCTTGTCCCTTTCGTGGGTACTTTATCCCGCGAGGGAAGTGCAAACCTGAGGGAAATCGCCGGGCTGGGGAGGCGGCGGAGAGGTGACAGATGCGGCCGTCTTCCCCGGCCGCGCCAGTGGCCTCCTGGGGTCTGGGGCCGGTGGGGGCTGGATCCCTCTGTAAAAAAAAAAAAGTGAACATCCTAGCTCGGGAACTTTCTAAAAGGCATAAAATTCCATTATCGTGGTGCTGAAATCTAGGTATTCAGTAGTTCTTCACATGTTTTCTGCCTTCTCTCAGGAAAACAACAGTATCTTGAATGTGCAGGGGTGACTGTTGCTGCCCTCTTTGCTGAAGTGTTCTCATACTTGAACCATACTGCTTGCTTTAACTCAAATCTTGAAAGTAACTAAACACAGCATACACATAGCATATACAAGAGCTTGGCTGGCTTTTTCCTACATATGATGGGCAATAAGGTTACAAAGTACACTTAGAAACATCGTTTATGTGGATAAAGTTTTTTTGAACCAAGACACCTATGGTGTGAACATTTCTGAAGAAATAAACATACAAATCATCCTGTGGAATAGCTATACTTGCTTTAAAATTGTGTGTGCGCCTAAGTCTGTGTATGCACCTACATAAGCAATGTTTTATAAACTAAATTTGAGTATATGTAGCCCAGGTCTGAATCTTTTGGACAGAGATTATTTTGTTTAGACTACCTCAAAAGAAGATGAGAACCCTGAAATATTATTGTTTCTGAAGAAAGTATGTGGGTCTCAGGAGGTGCTTATGAATTTAGAAAAATAACTTACTGCTGACGAAGTTTGTAACTTCCATTTGAATTATTTTTGCAGTCCTTACAATCTTCAACAGTTGTTTTTTTTTTACATTATATAGTTATTTTCTCATGGGTGGAAATAGACTGGCCATACCTTTTAGTCTAATTAATAGTTGTTTAAGTTTGGGGTTTTTTAAAGTCACAATTCTGAGAAGATGTCTGGGATTTTATGGTCTAATACACACTCAAAGCCTTTATGTGATATCTGTGATGCTCCAACATGCCCATTCAAAGAGATTGCAGAGTTGAAGATCTCTCTAGATAAAGATCTCTGTGTAACATTTGAATGCAATGGTACATGATAGCATTTCTATTAGTTTTTTGATTTGTCAATCTAACATTTTTCAGTGAAAAATCAGCTTGCTTCTAAAACACATTCTTTGTATTCTTTGCTGTGTGGAAGTCCATTCCTGCATAACAACCTACACAACTGTATTGAGAGGTCTGAAAAATGTTTTCAGTGTCCTGTGGGATCAGCTAGAAGATAATGTGGTAATGATTTCTTTCTCTATTGATTTTTGCTTCAAAAACAGGGATGTTGTGGAAACCCAAGAGCATTATAAGAGCAGGTGGCGATCCATCTGGATCATGTATCTTACTATGTTTCTCAGTAGTGTGGGTGAGTAAACACAGGTGAAGTTCAATGCTATTTGCTTAATGAATATATTTTGGTTTGAAAATTGCAGGGTTTTCTAGATTGCAAGTCCATAGCTCCTTTAATGCTATTGTTCTTTCATAACCTTAAAAAGGTGCATTTTCTGATGCTTCAGAAGAGAAGATATGACTAGCAAATCAAACAGAAAATAAGATTTAATAAAACAAGTTAAATGATACTCTGTTTAAATGGCATATTATTTAAATCTTTGTTTTATGGGTTTGTAATAGTTTGGGGTAAAAGGTTGTAGCAGAGTAAGATTATTGCTCAAAACCAAACAAAACCAAGGTCAGCTTATATCATCCAAAGTGAAACTTATAGAGAATGAAAATAGAAGTAATGCTTAGTTCTTAGAAGTAAGATGTTTGTAGTAGTGTGTGTAGCCTATTTAAAAATGTGTATGAGAGCTTATTTTCTCCTATGGGATTTTGCTGGGATTTTTGCATCTCTACTGCAGAACAAATTACTGTTTAATTCCTAAACAACTGTCACTGGAAACAAGGCTTTTGTTGACTTTTGACTTCTGGTGATTTTCTGGGGACCTAGAAATGATCTTGAAAATCATAGGATACTTAAGTGTTGGTCTGTTTCTTTTTAATTTGATGAATTAACATGTATTTGATAAATTAATACAAATATGTTAGTATCTCAAGAAATTCTTTTTACTCTGGGGACCTTGTTGTCCTTCCATTGGGAGGAAGAATCCCATCCAGTTTGCTTCGTACACCAGTATTCTTTTTGTTTAGTGTGTACGCACCTATAAAATGTCCGTTTTAAAATAGTTCCTCCTTTTAGGAGGAATTATCACTTCTTTAAAAAATGCGTATAATACATCGTTTTTTCTAGGTTACAGACTGATGCACATTTTTACACTATAATACACTTGGTGGCAGAAGAGTGAACCTGTAATAACTGTTTCGTTAAAGCAAATAAAAAAATGAACACAGCAAATGAAGTAACTTCAGTTATGTTTTTACTGCTTTGCAGGTTTCTCAATTGTAATTATGTCTGTGTGGCCCTATCTCCAAAAGGTTTGTAAATGTGGTTTGTTTTTTTTTTTTTAATTAATAAGAACAGGAAACTTCTGCTCAGAAAGAAAACTTAGCATTTTATTTAGGAAAAGAAACAGTAGAGGGAAGTGTGTGGTTACAAGACTTTTATTTTGCCATCCACTTGGACGGCTTTCATTATTTCATGTAAAATCTATCAGTTGATTTCCTGAGTTGATAAAGGTACATCCTAACTCAGAAACATTTGGTTTCCCAGTATAATTTCACTGTTTTCTTGAACAGTGAATCAATAGAAATTTCTGTATCTGAATTAATTTGTAGTGTTAAAACATAATACACAAGGCTTACAAGGCTTGTAAAAAAAGGAAGCTGAAAGTAGAGGTTGTTCTGTAAATGTCAGATTGTTGCATGTAGACCTTCTTGATACTCTTAACAGGGAGTTGCTTGTGTTTCTGGATAGTGCTTTTAGTTTGTTTGGGTTTTTTCCCCTCTGTTGCATTTCATTAAAAGTGGCATAAAAAGTCTCTAAAACTTTAAGATAATCTGTGCTGGGATTTTACTACTCCTGGAGTTGTAGGAGGCAGTTTCAAATGCAGATTTGGAAGAACACATCCTGGGCAGGGTCCTGGAGGAATCACTAAAATTGGGGCTAGTGCTGAATTCTTGGAGAAGAAAAGAAAATGCATCATCAGCCTTGTAAATCAGGACAGATTCAGGCACGTGCAGAGATGACTTAGGTGACTCCTTGCTCCTGGCATGTAAACGGTGCAGTGCTGTATGGAAACTATTTGAGTTTGCTGCAAGCGAGCCTTTTGCAGTCTCAGAAGCAAAGCACTTTTTATTGGTTTGGTGCATTGCTGGAGACAGTTAGCCAAGGTTTATTGCCCCAGACAAAGTACTATGTGAAAGCAACAGCTTCTAAAACCCAGAGCGGTGTATTTGTACTTAACACGGTGCAGTGCCATGCAGATTAACTAACTTGTTTAGTGATAGCTTAGGTTTGACAGTGCATTGCATAGCGACACATCCCCGCAGAACTACACAGCAGAGTCCCAGGTACTCAGGTACTGATTCTAAAATGTTTCGTTGGTATTATAAAATACTATAATAGTTTACTCACAGAACCGACTAATTTTTTTCTGCAGATTGATCCAACAGCAGATGCGAGTTTCTTGGGCTGGATAATAGCTTCATATAGCATTGGCCAAATGGTTGCCTCTCCCCTCTTCGGCGTGTGGTCCAATTACAGGCCAAGGAGAGAACCTCTCGTCGTTTCAACTACTATTTCAGTAGCTGCTAATTGTCTATATGCCTACGTCCATTTACCTCATTCACACAACAAATACTACATGCTGACTGCACGTGCTCTTGTGGGATTTGGAGCAGGTAACCACAGCAGAATTTACATTTCTGAAAATGATCAAACTCTATGCCTTGTGTAAGGTAGTTAACATGATATTATAGTACCAGATTTACCATTATGTGAATGATAACTTATTATTTAACAAAGCAAAGAGTGTGATGATACGAGTTTGTAATAAATTTGTGTAATTGTGCAATTGTATAGAAATACTAGAGGGAGTGCTGGGTTTTAATTTCTTGCAAAATAAGAAAAAACCCTAAAATAAATGTAACTGGGTAGTTTAAGAATATGTCCTTTACATGAACACTTTCTTGGTTTTGTTTTTCTTAAGGAAACGTGGCTGTGGTTCGATCGTATATTGCGGGTGCCACTTCTCTTACGGAAAGAACAAGTGCCATGGCCAATACCAGTGCCTGCCAAGCAGTTGGCTTCATATTAGGACCAGGTAAAACACGTCTTCTTTCCTCACTTCTCTAATAGTTTTTAGGATGAAATTGGCCATCGGGAGTAGGAATCCTCAGCAACTGTATGTTGGCAATTTCGAGCCATAGTTTGTCAGTGGTATCAAAATTGAATAAATGGGATCCACTTGTATAAGCTTGTGTATTCCAGTATAAATTAAATATTCTTGTCCAGAGAAATTCTAATTGTAGTTATAAACTAGTTGGTTTGGATTGCTGGCTACAGGAGAATCAAGTTCCAAGATGCTTTTTTGTACTAGTAGCAATAAATAACCTCTGACCAATTGAGCTTTATTGATGGAGACAGAATTTGACATTACTGTATGTGAGCAAATATTTCCACCTTTCTGAAATGACTGAAAATTTCAGCTTGCTTCGCCTGTTGTGGAAAATAACATCCAACAGATCTCTCTGATCTTGTAGTGAAGATGACAAAATCTTCATACTGGCAAAAATTTTAAGATATAGCACAGGTATTCCAGAGAGCTAATGAATGGAACAGAGCTCAAGGGTTGGTTGTTAGATCAGATGTACCTGTGGCTCCTGAGATATTCCATCTGCTTCACGGGAGGAATGTGTTAATCTTGCCTTCTGTTGTAAAGAGAGACCAGCAATTTTGTCCTAAACGGCCTCTACTGATTACTTGTCTTCTATATCTTCTGTATAAGATTATGCGATTAGTAGAGCTGAAGTGCTCTGTATATGATAATATGATGAACTGAATGTTTAGGACTGGAAGGTTTTTTTCTCCAGTTGTTTTTACTAGTACTGTTGGTAGACCATTCAAGGGTCTATGGCAACAACAACAACAACAAATTTACATTCTTTGAGTAGTTTGTATAGAGTATAAGTTTAAGTAATTCCCTTTCCAAATTTGATAGGGCCTTTCAGTGTGTTTCCTGACAGTAGTAAGCAAATGCCCTGATCTTACAATCTTTTGCTCTGCACCAATTTAAATTTTCATTAAAAAACCCCACACACCTTATTTTCTCTCTAGCTTGCCCTTAGCAGGAAGGATAGTCCAGTCCCAGGACCAATGTTTTCCATGTAGGAGGAAGAAGAAAAAGAGTAAATCAGCTGTCTGCATATGGCCAAGAAAATTAACCATTGGTACACTTAGAATTCAGTTCCAGTTCTTTAAGTGTTGTGGTGTTATTTATACAGTGTATTTGTTTGGAACCAAATAGTTTTCTGGCTAGTTGAGATCCCACTGGTATCCCTCAGTTTATTTAGAGTAAATGTAAAAGGTTTGGCAAATATACTATTTAAATTTTACTTAGCAATTAGAACAACTTTGCTTATCTAGTTTTATGTGTTTATTCTACATGTTGTAATATTTTCTTCATGATTCTTAAGATTTTCTTAATGCATTTATCTTTTGAAGTTTTTCAGACATGTTTTACACTTATTGGAGAAGAAGGAATAACATGGAAATTAATTCATCTTCAGCTGAACATGTATACGGCACCGGTTTTATTTGGAGCTCTCTTAGGAGTTATTAATATTATTCTCATCTTTGCCATATTCAGGTAATCAAGTCAAAAAGGAGGAATATTCTACCTTGGTTTAGTGGGTGGCTTGTAACAAAAAATAAGCTGCTCAAAAGGAGGAGTAGTAAGCCTCAAATCTGGAGCGCTGAAACCATAAGCTGTTATTAATTTTTCAGGGTCTCTACCTTCTTTAATACATGTATTTTTCATTATGTTCATAAATTAATCATAGTGATGTTATGGCTAGAATGTAAACTGGTAAAAAAGTTAGATTATTAGCTTAGCCTTGATGTATTTTTAATTTTAATGGTTTCTGCCCACATTTTTTCTCTAAAGAGAAGCAAGGTTAGCTTTTCTGTAGGGTTCTCACTGTCTACGTCTTTCCTTTGAGAATCTCAAGTGGGGTTTTTATTCATATCCCATTAGTGGCAGTGAGGGGAGGGGAGAGATGCACACAGATACGTGATACTCCCCTACTAGAGTATTTTCTGTCTTGAACATGGTGGTGTTCAGTGCAGCCAAATGTAGACTACACGGATGATGTTTAAAGGACCTGGGAATAATTAGAATTCTGTTAGCATGCTGTGTAGAATTAATTTAGTAGAAACTTGACTCAATAGTAGGTCAAACAAATATGTGGATTAATGAAAACAGTTCTAAATTTCTAGAGAGCATCGAGTGGATGACATGGGACGGCAATGCAAAAGTATCAATTTTGAAGGCGAAGGTACCTATGTTTTCTTGAAAACTTATTCTGTGATTATAATTTTGAAGTACTGTCTTACTACATGCAAGCATTTAGAAGTATTCTAAAGTCTGATGTGCTAAGAACTCAAGATGGAAAATAGGCTACATCTCTTTGTAACTGGTCCAGAAATTACTTCACATCTATGTTGTGTTCATATGTGTCCATAGTGGTGTCTAGCAGCAAAAAAGAAAAAAAAATGTTGTATGGATCCTTCCAGATTTTCAACCTGGAACTGTCTTCTAAGAGCCAGGATTAAGTGAATATGGACAGAAAAAAAATCTCACTTCTACTGGGACCAGTATTATTCAATATATTCATCAACAACTTGGATGAGGGTATAGAGTGCACTATCAGTGAGTTTGCTAATGACACCAAACTGGGAGGAGTGGCTCACACGTCAGAAGGCCGTGCTGCCATCCAGCAGGACCTGGACAGGCTGGAGAGTTGGGCGGGGAGAAATTTAATGAAATATAACAAGGGCAAGTGCAGAGTCTTGCATCTGGGCAAGATCAACCCCAAGTACCAGTATAGGTTGGGAAATGACCTGTTGGAGAGCAGTGTAGGGGAAAAGGGGTCCTGGTAGACAGCAGGATGACCATGAGCCAGCACTGTGCTCTAGTGGCCAAGAAGGACAATGGCATCCTGGGGTGTATTAGAAGGGGTGTGGTCAGTAGGTCGAGAGAGGTTCTCCTCCCCCTCTACTCTGCCCTGGTGAGACCCCATCTGGAATATTGTATCCAGTTCTGGGCCCCTCAGTTCCACAAGGACAGGGAACTGCTGGAGAGAGTCCAGGGCAGGGCTACAAAGATGCTGAAGGGAGTGGAACATCTCCCACAGGAGGAAAGGCTGAGGGAGCTGGGTCTCTTTAGCTTGGAGAAGAGGAGACTGAGGGGTGACCTCATGAATGTTTATAAATACGTAAAGGGTGAGTGTCAGGAGGATGGAGCCAGGCTCTTCTCAGTGACAGGCAATGATAGGACAGGGGGCAATGGATGCAAGCTGGAACATAGAAGGTTCCACTTAAATATGAGAAAAAACCTTCTGCACAGTAAGGGTGACAGAACACTGGAATGAGCTGCCCAGAGAGGTTGTGGAGTCTCCTTCTCTGGAGATATTCAAAACCTGCCTGGATGCGTTCCTGTGTGACCTGATGTAGGTGTTCCTGCTCCGGCAGGGGGATTGGACTGGATGATCTTTCAAGGTCCCTTCCAATCCCTGGTATTCTGTGATTCTGTGATACTCTACAGTCATACTTCTTTTCTGTTCTGTATCATGCTGAGTAATATTGTTATTGTGTATCAGCTTTCACATACAGTGTCTTATGAAAGGTGTACATTGTATTAAGTAAATTTTGTTGGTGAGACTGAAGTACGGTAATTGCCACATATAATGCAGCAGTTCATGTTCAATATCTATGCTTTTTCTATGCAGTTCAATTTTTTTTTTTAAATGTTGTGAGTGCCCCTTTCACTTGAAGAATAAAAAAGAGTACAAAAGTAATTTTAAATGGATGGAAGTCACCAGTTTCAGTATTGTATTAGTTTTCTGTTCTAGAAGGGAACTTGTATGTGCCCCACACATGGGGGTTTTGTGTATGAAAGCGCTGTGGCCAGGTTAGAGGAACAAAGGCTCTGTGGTAGTGCAAAGAATTCTGGTGTACACTTTTGACCTTGCAAGAGGAACATAAAGTGTTCTGGTTTCCGTTGTTAGAAGAAATTTGCTTATTTTGTTGTCATGCAGGATTTGTCAGTCCCAGCATTACAGTGGGACAACAGATTGTATAACCAGTTTGAAATAATTTTCCCTCATTGTCGGAGGAATTGAAGTTTCAACAATTCCATTTTGATTTAAAAAGATTATTCTTAGATTGTCAAAATATAACTGCTGAGCCACCCAACAACCTGCATGTTAAATACTCAGTGGAGTAAGGAAATCATTACTGTTTGTAATTTCTGGTGGTATGAAAAAAAGAAAAAGCTCAGTTTGCAGTTTAGATTATTCTTTTGTTTTGTTGCAGAAAGTAGTGGTCGGGATCAGGACACAGAAGGAAACATTGACCATGTTGCTGTGGTAGCGATCAATGTTCTTTTCTTTGTCATCTTGTTTGTGTTTGCTGTCTTTGAAACGTAAGTTTGTCTATTTTCTCTCAAAATGCTTAGACACATAATGTAGTTAGACTGGGGATGCAGGTAAAGGCTTTTCTCTTGCACTCATTTTCTTAACCATGCTCTTCATAAGTAGAAGTGCAAAACCATATGCAATGAAACCGATGTATACTCATACAGAGTCATGAATTCAAGGCGGTAATAACTGAAGATATGTAGCATAGTTTGTGGTGTAGGAAACATTCATGTAGAAGCTTCTGAATGGATGCAAACCTATACCCTCAACTTTTTAAGTGTTAAAAAAAAGTCACTTAACTTGGGCTACTTAAATTCTTCAGAGAAAACCGTATCTTCAGCTAAGTCCCTTGTTCAATACTTTTTGGTTTAATCTTGTGTAGCTTTTTAGTGTGGTTCTGATTAGCTCCACAAGCTCCAGTGAAGCTCTTATTTCAGTAGTGATTAAAACAGTTGTTTGATATAGTTGGTGCGATTGTATTCACAAATACACTATTTTACATGACTGGGTTTTTTTACCTAAAGAAGTGTGTTATTCACTCCCAAATTTTCTGTGTGCAAGAAAATAAGTAAAACATAACAATGTTACCTCAGACTGAAGTATACTTCACTTTTTTAATTTATCAGATTCTTTGAGGATATAAGATTGATTTTCTAAGTTTTTTGAGCTCTATTTTAGCTAATCTTTCTTTTAACAATAGGTCTCTTTCTTGATTGCATTATTTTTAGAACATTGAGTTCCTAGAGACTGGCTGGTTGCTAAAACTGAAACAGTATTAAATGTTTATCACTTTTATACTCACAGGGCCTGATTTTTTTTTTTATGTTACTCTTGCTTTGCTTTAAGTCCATCATATTTTCATTAACTATCAGATGCTTCAGAGCAAAGCGAGTGTAGTACAGCTATGAATTTTGTCTAGTGGATTTAGTTTTAATAAATGATGTACGACAGAATTAGTGTATGCCTAGCCTGTGTTCTCTGATATGTCTGTCAGGAGAGGAGGAAAGGCTTCTATACCACTATGTTTGATGTTTGGGACAAGATATGTATGGAAACAACTGTAAAGAAGAAACCTTTTTTAATTGTTGTAATTTTGTTGTGTCAATTTAGTATAGCTACTCCACTGACGATGGATATGTATTCCTGGACCAGGAAAGAAGCCGTTTTTTATAATGGAATAATCCTTAGTGTGGTTGGCATTGAATCCGTTATTGTTTTCATGGTGGTTAAAACGCTATCTAAGAAGTAAGTTTTTGGACTTTACCAGAACTTTGTTACTTACTAAATGTGAAACCTTTATGGCAAGGCCAAATCTTAGTTACTTAAATCTTTTACTTGTTAATGAATTTGTGTTTACTATGGTAATGAAGTATTTCCAATTTTGACACGGGCATGATGCTTTGGTTGTTCTTTATTCTGTTAACATACCCTCTTCCTTCTCTTTTACACTTGAATCACAAGAAAAACAGGTTTTAAATTACTGAGATTTTGCAATTTTTGCTGCAAGACTTTTAGTCAGACATCTTTTTCACAAACTAATGGACTGTGTTGTTAGCACTTTCATAAATTTTACTTTAAATAAATGATATGTTTAATCGTAATGTCATTGTTTGATAGGACTGGTGAGCGTGCCATACTCCATGGAGGCTTACTGGTTGTCTTGATTGGATTCTTTATCTTACTGCCTTGGGGGAAAAAACTGCCAAATATCCAGTGGCAAGGTATAATTCAAGACAAACTATAATGATAGACAAGCTGTCATTAGAATGTTTTATTGAAAGCTTTTTATCGTATTTTTTTCCTTCATGGTATGCATGACTTATTTTTACAGAAATAAAGAATAACTCAATTCCCAGAATAACTTCCACTGAAATGGTAACACCTTTCTGGAGTTTGCAAGCACTGGAGCTTCCGTCCAACCGCACAGCGGAGCCCGTGGGCTGCCCCGTCACACAGTCCTGGTGCCTGAATACTCCAATGATCTACCTGGCCCAGTATATCACCTCTGACATACTAATAGGATTGGGCTATCCGGTTTGTAACGTCATGTCCTACACTTTATACTCAAAAATTCTAGGACCGAAGCCCCAGGTAAGTGTGTTGCCTAGACAGTTTATGTCATATGCTCCCCAGGATTTGCACCCTCTTTATTAGAATGGGGGACCTAGCTGAGATTCCTTTTGTCATTAGCCAAATAACAGTATGTTTCAAGCGGGGCAGACGTTTCCAGGAGCTCTAACCTTTTTTTAAAATCCAAGGCAAGTCCCTAGAAGAATTAGAAAGTAAGGCTTGTACTACAATTTATGCCAAATCTCACAGCATGAAAATTTCAGAACAACTAAGCCCAAAGCTTGTGACTTTCACGGTTGTCCTAGAAGAGTCATTTTTGTGACAAACAATTATATATTTGCAATATCAGTACAGAGTAACGTTCCTCTTGCTAAGTACACTATATAAAGACTACAGATGCTCTGCCCAAACCACAACATATGTGTACCTCCAGTTATTGCCATTTTACAGTGGCTTAACAAAAGATTTTCTTCCTTTTTTACCACTTACCGCATTTTTTTCCATGTTATATTTTGCTGTAAGTGCTTTGGGCCAGAATGCCATGTTATTAGAATGCTCTAAGAGTATGTAGCTCAGTGGAGCCTTCAAATTAATGCTTAGAGAAGCTGAGCAGTGCTCTTGGAAACAAAGTATTCGGTGTCTTAATGAGTTAAGAAAGATAAGCAATCGCATAAACGCTTCGGAATTTTCTAATTGGGCCAATTGGTGGGAATTGTTGGGTAGCTAAATAATTCCTGTATCGTTAACGTAAGCTTTTGCCCCTCTGTAGGGTGTCTACATGGGATGGTTAACTGCCTCTGGAAGTGGAGCACGGATACTTGGGCCTGTTTTTGTGAGCCAAGTATATACCCACCTGGGACCACGCTGGGCATTTAGCTTAATCTGTGCAGTGGTTGTAGTCTCTCTCTTACTCCTGGAGATAGTATACAAGAGACTAATTGCATTTTCTGTCAGATATGGAAGGATGCAAGAAGAGAATTGTTAAATATATTTTTTTTTTTAAAAAAA
>VXBJ01001572.1:11976-30281 GCA_013400055.1 Nycticryphes semicollaris
AGAAAAAAAAAAAAGAGCAAAACCAACCAGAAATACTACTTCAGTTTATTACTACTTTTTAATGAGGAGTACCTAACCACTGACCTTGTTGGCTGTAGACCTGTACTTACACATTGCCAGAACCCGTAACTTGGCCATATCCTAATACATGGTTACACCTGCTGCAACAGAGCTGTTGTGCTTGGCTTTTCTAACAGCGGAGAGAGGGATGTGCACAAGTTAGATCAATGCAATGGTGCATTTGAAGCGTGTACTGTGTGTAAGTGATGCACCTGTGGACTGAATGCAGCTGCAAAGGTCACGGGTTATGTTGCATCCTTTCCAGAAAGAAGTAAAAAGAAATATTTATCTTGATTCTGTGAATCAGGATTGAAAACTCCTTTTGTAACTACAAGATTAGTTGATCTGCATGCACTTTGTGTGGAAACTTCCCTACGTAAGTGACTCTGCCAATGGTCAGTTTGCTGGCTTCTGAGCACTGGTTAATACAAAATGTCTCAGGTTGGGAACTGTTACATGAAAGGCGACAGGATTGTAGAGGGAGGGAGGGAGGGGCCTCCTTCACAAGCAGTTTGTGTGGGATTTGGGTATTTAAGTGGGTTAAGAGCCATTGAAAATCACAGCTTCGGTGGCTGTTACTTGAACTACAGTGAACCATGTGTGCAATTTTTCTTCTACTCTTTTGCTGGCTGCCTTTTTGTAGCAAGAAAGGTAACCTGCACAGCGCTTAATTAAAAGTTTTTTCTTAACTTTACTACGAGAAGGAAACACTAAACATGATAGTTTACATTCTTGTTGTCGTTGGTGAGAATGCTGAACGACAACTGTTAGCGTTAAGCAAAAAGGAGGAAACTGGCTCCTTGGGTGTTGACTACTATTTGTAGAGCTATTTTTTCTAATGTGGTACAAGAAACAGGAATTTACAGTATTTGAAAGGTTCAGAGTTTATTTCTAAAAAGTCAAGTAACAATTTTACTTCATAATGGGGCCTAAACTCATCCATATGGGTTTATCTGTTTCAATACTACTGGGGAAAAAAATAATCTGGAATCACTCCAGTATGAGAGTTGTAGCTGCTGCTTAATGTGTCTCATATTTGATGCTTACTGAATTTGTTAAATGTAATGAAGTATTCCTATGTAATCAATTGTTCAAGCACTAAAAAACAACTGAAATAAAAGATTATTTTTTCAATACTGACAGCAAGGAAAACAGAACTTTTATTCTCTCTCAGGCTTCCCTCCTGCAGAATCACAAAACGTACCAGACTTTGCTTTTACATACAATTTTTTACATGCTAATTCATAATAAATAGTATGGGAAACACTGTGTTTTGGTGATGAAAACAGACTGGAACATGAAATGCTCAGTTACAGCAAGAAAAACTTACTTCAGTCACGAGAAACTGGTGTTAGTTGAAATGAGAATGGCAGGAGTTCTCAAAATGGCTAACACAGGTAGGATTTGGCGTAGGTTTGGGCTGAAAGTGTGTATGTTGGAGGGTTTTGATTACGGTTGTTCTAAAGGCTAGCTAACTAAATTAGTTAAATTAACAGTGAGGGAATGTTTTAGCTGTAACTTATGTAAAGGGTTAAGAATAAGACTAGATTCAAGTCTCTTGTTCTGCAGTGAATAGCCATAGAATACAGAACTGCCCTAAAAAGGGGTATCCCATGCACATAATTTTAATTATTATACACGTTAATTATATAATACTTAGGAAGGTTTGAAATTCTTTGGCCACAAGAGTTGTTTTTATTTTCCTAGATCAGCCATGTTTTAAGCTATGGCTTTGTCTGTTCCGGGTCATCATCCTCTTACTGCTACAAAACGTGTTCTTGTATTCCCAGGTATGGCTTCTGGTTTTCCTGTTCCTTCCAGTTAGTGATGGTGTAATGTAACTGCACTGAAGTCCCACTGTTCCTTACAAGCCCCTTAATTGTTCTAAGTATTTATACCTATCTGCCCTCTGCTGTCACCCTCTTAGGTTTTCAACTAGTTGCATGTTTAGCTTGCACATTAAACTAGATTATATTATCTCAGCAGTAAAGATAATTGGGGTGGCTGATAAAGCAAGTTTTTGACATGCAGTGGTGACCCACATCTTAAAATAAACATTTTGGTTTAGTAGTTTAAGAAAGCTGTATTTGTGTTTGCATCTACAGGTATATTCAGAAAAAGCCTTAATCTGCAGAAGAGCTCTACCTACTACTTTGTTTATCAAAGACTTGACTTGTAGTAGTTGTTTTACCACACAGTCTTTCCCATCGTGATGTAAGGTACCCTTCTCAACTGAAAGAGCAGTTTTAAGTGCTACTTGTATATCCATCTTGATGTTTCTACTGCTAAAGCCTTTATTGGCAAGTTATTTCCTTGACTTGGGCATGACAAAATAATCAAGATTGTCTCTATTAGAGCCTAGATAAGTAAGGAGAACTGGCTTGAGGTCATTAGTTTAGCTCTGAAACATCTCTCTTTTGAGGGCTTTACAGCTGGGGTTATTGTGCTTAATGCACCTGTGCCAGCTACCTTCAGCTCCTCTCACACTCTCCATCCTCACCTCCACCTGCCACCTTCTTGGATCCCACTCTTCCACTCAACTTAAGCCTTTCTCCTGCCTTATGACATTGGAATATTCCTTTAAGTATTAATACACGCAGCATCAGGAGTGTTAGCACACTTAAAACAAAATGCTTTAAAAAAAAAAAAGCAAGCTACTGTCAGTGCTAAGTGTGATTCATGATGTGTAAGAGACAAGGTAAAAGTACGTAATTTAACTTGGTGCAGCAGTTTATACTGTTTCTCCTGAAGCCTCACCCAGTCCTACACCCCCAACATCAGCTTCTGTTATAAGTTGAGCTTACAGTTTAAAAGGGCTCTCAATAAACCACCACTTGAACATGAAACAAATACATCTGGATAATTACCACTGCATTTATTTTTTTCCAT
Source organism: Nycticryphes semicollaris (assembly GCA_013400055.1). Lineage (NCBI taxonomy): Eukaryota > Metazoa > Chordata > Aves > Charadriiformes > Rostratulidae > Nycticryphes > Nycticryphes semicollaris. Next base: position 14,926 of record VXBJ01001572.1, read on the forward strand.
ATAAAATGCTTGTGCAGGGAAGTTAAAGCTGCTGCTACAAAAAATAAAAACAAAGTTATAAAACATATACATATTTACATATATTACTTGTAAGATGTAAAAATATAAGTTATTTACAAATACAAACACTTCAACAGCACACATGCATTTTCCTTGATTGTTGGCACTGAGTAAGCAGTGGGGGAAGAAAAAAAATCCAACAGATTCAGATTATTTCCAAAAAGTTGATGCTATCTAGAACTGAATTGCTCAAACTTGCTTGAGCAAGTTTATCCATCATTCTGACAAAACCCATGTTTTGTATGACACTTTACAAGCAATTTGCTACACACCAATAGAGCAACCCTTCCATTCCTTTTTTTTTTTTTTTGGTCTTTTTTTGGAAGAATTTCTGCATAAGCTGAGTAGAATCAGTCACATCACTTGCAAGTCAGTGAGAGTTTATTAAGCTCTTGTGTTCTGACACCTGCTTTGCTTTAATCAGTGTGGACCAGCGGGATTGGTAAACATCACAAGAATAGAAGACAGACAGTGCAGCTTCTCTTTGATGTATTCTGGTAATTTATCATCTTCTCCATACCTAGAAAAGCAAATAAGCACAGAAAGATTTAGATACTTGAAATAAATAGTTTTTATTTCAGGACAGTGTAATTATTTCAAAACTTGCCTGTAAATAGGTAAAACACTGAGTCAAGTAGATTAAGTATATCTAAACACATTAATTGGAGTTTGATGGCATAAATCTAGGCCCCCCCCTTCCCTATATGTATTTAACCAGGGAAAAAAAAGCGTTTCAGATTAAGCAAATATCAAAGCTGCAATAATATCTGAACAGACTGTATGTTACTGTCTCAAAGTTGGCACAGAGAAAGGATGTTACTGAGCAACTATACTTGTAAGGGAAGTGCCCACTGTCCAAAAGATACGCAAAACTTCAGCTCAGCACATTGGTCTAGGCATCAGCGTTGACGTGCTAGCTCTCTAACCAACCTCGCAGTCTTGGGAAAAAAATAAAAATGCCTTCCTTTTCTCCCTCTCCCTCTTTGAAGGGCTATACATGAACAGTGGCTGCGCTCTACAGACCAAGTTGATGGATTCCCAGCCTTTATTCTCTTTGTTTGTTGTCCAGAGTTCAGAGCTGTAGGTGTTTCTCTTTATTAAGCTTATAGAAACCCATCAACTGAGAAGCAATCGATAAGCTAAGTTTTAATACTTAAAACCCCAAATGAGTAGCAGCTATGAAGTTTAGCTGACAGTAACAGTCTAGCAGTAACAGACTCACCTAGTTGTCTGGCCATCTGGAGATGTGTAAGTAATAGAAGAAACACCTGCCTGGGCTACCAGTTGGGATCCATCATTAAACTGAACCCATACGGCTCCACTGGTCAGCTAACAAGAGAAGTTGCATTATGGTTTGAGGACATCAAATACAAGATAACATTCCCAGCTGAGAGTTTCTCAGAATTGCTTAAGCAACTTAGGTATCTTGGTCAGTCTTTTAAAGATAAGGATCACATGTATTCTACTTTGGATTAAGTAGCCTCAGTCTCAAGAATCAGACCTTCTTAAGGTTTCAGATACTCAGCTTTAGTCATCCTTTTCAACAACAGTTAAATCAAGAAGTACCTTTAGCTTAACCAATCCCACCCAAATTTTAAATAGCACCAAACATAAAATAAAAGATCTGTTTGTCAGAGTTCACAACTATCTACATTGAGATAAATCTATCTATCTATATATATATATATAAACTTGACAAACTTTTTTCCATTAGGAGTGAAGGCTTACTTTATCTGGATTGCAGAGACTCATTTTTCAAATCTAAAGCTGGTCCCACAGAAAAGCACAGGAAAGATTTCTCTATAAGGAAATGTCTTTTCCTGTTGTAAAGGCAAATCCATTTTTCCTGTACAGATCTGGTACATGTCTGTTAAAAACACTGTCACAACACCTTTACATCTACATTAGTGAACACACAGAAGCTTAACAGCTTCCATTTTTGTACTAGAGTCAGATTTAAAGACAGACCACACTAAACCAGGCAATAACAAACACAGGAACAATCTGACAACCGGAGTGCTGAACAATTATTTTGGCTTCTTCCACTTATATAGTTCAGCATGGTATCCAAGACACTTATTCAGAAGGCTCTTTCTACATACTAATTTTTGGATTTGCACTGTATCAGAGCACAACTGAATATATTCCTCACAAATCAAGTTCAAAGTTAAACTTGAAATGCATCTTTTCAAGTCGTTAACAGGAAAAAAGAAGACACACACACACACCTCCCCCAGCCTTTATCAGCATTCATTTCTCACCTGAGAAGCCCAACCAACATTTTTCACAAAGACAGATTTTAAAAGCTGGGCTGAGTTGGGACTGCATTCTGCTTGATGAACTGAGGAGCGTGTAGCTTCAGCAGCATTAGTCATAAATGTAGGCTTTTCAAACGACACCACCTAAAAACCCAGAAATGCACAGTATTAGCAGCCTCAGTATTAATCCAACTGTGTACCAACTACAGTGCTACATAGCATAAGTAAGTAATTCTCAAACTACGTGCCAAGGAGTAATTTGTGGTAAAGTTTTGGAGGATTTTGATTTCTCAGATACATTAAATCTAGATATCAAAAGTTAAAATTAACTTTTCCAGTCAAGACACTCACCAATGGCTAGTAAAAGCCTATGTTCATACAAATGCAATTCCATTAATTCAAATAAACCAGCAATATTTGAATTCCTATTGGACATCAGTCTCCGCTGTATGTTCTTGTGTACTTACAGAAGGAGTACAGTTTGGGGTTTGAACTGGAGTAGAACTGGCAGCTATATTTCTATCCAGCACTGTAACTTCTTTTGAACAGCTTGTATTTTCCAACAACGGAGGTGCTACAGCCTGTGGAGATTCAGTATTGCCAGGTTTTCTGGAAAAAATAACGAGACAAATTGGGTAAAGGTCTGTCCAAAAGCTACTAAAGAAACAATTGAGGGGATGTAGCTTTTCCTTCAGTTTACCATGGACTGTACAAAGCGGTCGATGACACTGGTGTTCTGCAGAATTCTTTTCACACATGCAAACTGTTAGCCTTGTTTAGTCTAAATCCACAAGTGTGTGTTGTCCTAGAGGCCTTGCAGGTCCAAAATCAGGTGTTCATACATGCTATCAAGTTAGCATTTATCTTGCTAGTGACTATAAGCCTCTGTTAAACAACCCTAGCTCCTGCAAATATTAGCTGCTTAGTGGGAATATTCAAATGCAAGACTATTTTCAAGTGAACATACTACCTTCCAACAATTATTGGAAAAAATGGAACACTTTCACTCCTTTTTTCTTCTTCCAAAATAGCAGATTCCAGTGCAAGGCATATACGATGTCCCTGGAACGAGGAGGAGCTTGTTAAACTTTTCCATTGCAAAGAGTAAAATTATTTCATACATGTTTAACGTGGCAGGTGAGCCTACACAAGGAAATGCTTTTTCAGTGTTAGTGAATATTGATAATAGCTGCACTCATGTGCAACAAGACTCCCTCATAACTTCAGCATATCTGGAATTATGCTCCTAATAATCACATATCCTCCCCTTCTAGCAGGACTGGATGGGGGGAACTAGAAGACCCCTGAATTCTATTCTAGAAAATAACAGAACATAATGAAGACTATATAGGAAATGAATACTGGATTTTTACTGTTTTCCTAAGTTCATAGACAAAAAAATAAATTACTCTTGTGACTGCTAATTGGGTGACATGAAACAAGAGATGCAAACTACAGAGAGCAGGCAGGTCAGTTAAACACCTGGGAGGCTTTTATGTTTGGGTTCTTCTGGGGAGTTTGGTTTTTTGTGGTTGTATAAAGCAGCTTCATCTGTCCCAATTAAGCCTTTAACCAGGCAGACAAACCTGTTTTACACACTCGTAAGAACTGCCTCTAACAGTCTTCATTGCAGGGCATTGTTACTCTTACCTTTACATTAATATTTGCTCTTCCAAAAAACCCCACCGCTTTATCATCCCTCCTTATAAGTGTAACGAAAAATATGAAAAGCAACATCAGAAGCACATTTGTGAAACAGAAACTGAGTCTTCAGAAAGTTGCTTTGCACTGGAAAAGGTCTATATAAATCAGTTTACCTCATTTGCATGATCCATATAAGCTTGTATTTCCTTCTTCAAACCTGCTTCACTTTCTCCTTTCAAAGTGAAGGATTTCCCTGATTTTTCAATCACTCGAGTTATACCAGCTGTCTTGTGTATCTTTGCTCCTGTCAGACAATATAAACATTTCTAGTGTGAATTGTATAGAATACCAGCACCTACACAACACAGATTTCTGCCATTACGTTCTACTCTACTGAAGTGTATCTCAGTGACTTAATTACTGCAAGAATGAAACCACTCCCGTATGATCTCTCTGGTGACCACAAATAAAAAGCGACTTAAACAACACCCTCTGTAGTCCAAGATCACTATGTAAATCGGCTGAATTATTACATCTTTTAAGAACTACCTTTCTAATGATTGATCCGAGACAAAATGTTTATCTCCCACAGTATTGCCAAGAATTGGTTAAATCGGCTCTATGAGTATTTGAATACAGGGGTTTTTTTACACAAAAAAAGCCACCCATTCTTTCAATAGCAGTTCCACACCAAATCAGAGCTGTTAAATCATCTTTTTCTTGGTCATACATTCTGTTGGGGTTCGTCTACGCATGTGACAAATCCCACTAGTGGACAGCAGTCTACAGTGAGAAATAACTGTTGGTGCAGCCTATGAAAGGCAGAGTTGGAAGAGGCAGCAAATCGTTTTCTGCAGCGAGTGCTCTTGGTGATACTATCACCTCTGCTAACAGTGGAAAGCTTGGAGTAGGGAGATACCTTTCACCAAGGAGGTTAACTATCACATGTAGATGTAAAAAAGAGTTCATGCATAGAAACAAGGCATAAATTAAATAACACTTTTGCAACACGCACTCCCCAAAGAAGGTATCAGTAAGGAACTAACGAATAATAAATTGATCTGCAAATGCTAGAATAAACGCAGAGTGGTAAAAAATGAGCTTTTCTATTATTTTCTTCAACCTGAAGTGTTCCTTGGTTCATGTTTGGCAGTATTTTAGGGCAGCTTTAGTAATATAGCTATTTGCATAATTGCAAAAATGAATACATACCATCATAAAAACAAATTTCAACATCTGCAGTGGGTGAATTTTCCATCAACATGCACTTGGCATATCTTGTGTAGAACGTAACTTTGGGGGTTTTTGTTCTTACCAACTGCACAAACTTGGCTGCATACTGGTATTTTTTCCAGTACTTTTCTGAAAAAAAGTATTTAAAAACTTGTATCAAAACCTCATCAGATTAAATACTGTGCACCAGCTTGGAGAGAAGCAATTTAAGATAGGTATTTTTATAGCTGAAGATTATGAGTAATATGTAAGTACTTTACAGAAGTATGTGCAAAGAAACTAACTTATTTCCACCAACTTCTAGAAAAGTCAACATCTTGAATAGCTCCACTTGAATAGCTTCAATTAACATATGTCAGAACCTAAATGGCATTGTAAAGTGCTGCATATACCATTTTGCTAGATATAATGGTCAAGCTGGTTTCAGGTAAACTCTGTCTTTGATGTCTAATTAGTAGACAAGTCTGCTTGTCTCTTAAGATCTTAGTTAGCTTACTTTTGTTCTTCAGCTGTCTACATTAAATACTTTGTCAAGACTTTCAAATATATGTTTTCATCTTCCTCCCCAAGTTGTGAGTGTTAGAAAGCACAAAGTAAATTTGACATTTTTAAAATCACTTGATAAGATTTCTACCACTCATATTCAAACAGCTTCCAATATAAATGAGGAAAAGTTTATGAAAGCTTTAATTTTACTACACTACATTGTACAGGGGCAAGTGACTTCTTGTAACTTCAATACAAAAGTGAATTCAAACCTGTGGATTTACACTTTCTTGTGACATTTCAAAATTAGTGTTATCTTCACAATTATCTTCAAACTAGTGGGTAAAAGCTAAAAAGTATCAAACAAGATTCACCTAAAAATCATATTACTCATGATAATTTTAAAATAAATTTCAGGTTACCTGGCAAGTTGTCAAAATTATACATAAGGATGTCTTCAGGAGGAGCAGGAGGTCTGTCATCAAGAAGGAAACCTCTTCCTTCATTTGGATGATAAACTGCAATCTACAAAAAGAGAAAAAAAACATGTTTACAGTTTCAACTCCCTACAGCACTCCCTACTTTTAACAGGTATGGAAATAAGTCACAGCTTAATTAATCTAGAATTTACCATGAATGCTCTATTCCTTTAAGTAATTATTTAACAGGAGCAGTTTTTCAGCAATACTTCACCTATTCCAAAAGTCAACTCCAATAGTTACTTGCTACCTCTATTTGTGTGGCTGTACTATGGAGGGCAAAAAAAGGGACTTTACAGCTGTGCATGTACAAACACTGCATTTCCAAACATAATTATTTACATGAAAATTAAAAAGCTCTGGAAGAACAGACTACTCTAAGCCCTTTATACAACAGTGTAAAATGGAAGACATACCACATTTCCATCACAAGATATTCTGAGAACTTCTTTCACAAGTTCTTGTGAATGGTGTTCTTTTAGAAACTCCATACACACTTCCCCGGTATCTAGAATGCTCACCTATAATACATTAAATATACAAGTTAAGAAAAAAAACCACCTTTTTTACTTCTCAGTAGGAAAAGATATCATTTCTTACCACAAGCGCTTTTAAAAAATTGATTTCTTCTTCCTTGAATACGCTGCAAACTTATAAATGCTTCTTACCTTAGCTTTTGCTATTACTGCTATTAACACTTCAACATGACCGATGGTTATAAGCCTGGTCAGTGAAGGTGTGGCTTCTTAGATGGCAAATCAAACAAAGACAAGTCAGCTCTATTATGTTCTTTTTTAAGGAAAAGAAACAACAAATTGGGGGTGGGAAACAGCAGGATGAGTTAGACTGTATGAAATGGAACAAAAGGCAAAAGGGAACAAGCCACCCAGAAAATTTATGTGATCAGTAAGGACTAACAGAACTTGTTTTGCTTTCCTACCAAGAAGACAGGGAAAAAACAGCACTATAGGAAAGAGTCAAGTTTTGACTTGAGAGCAAGACTGCTTTCATTTATAGTCCAGTTATCTATCAAATGCGTGAAACTGTTTATTGTGTCTGACAGTTAAAATCTGAAATGCAACTGTACAGCTAAGCAGTACAGAGTTTTAGAACTGTAGGAAGCATATATGCACATAATATTTGGTATCTCTACCTACAGTTTCTTTTCTTGTGAGCTAAAAGCAATGCCATGTCACTATTTGCCAAAAACTAAGTTGCATCTTACTAATAGAATTTAAAATTACGTTATTAAAGACTGTTTTCTAAAAAACCAGATGCTTCTAGTTTACCAAGTGATTTTTAAGAGACAGTCATACTATATTTAATACTTAAGGTGTTTCTATTTTAAGAACTGATACATACCACTGCATTTTTTGTTTTTTGCCTGATTGGTTTCAGCCTGTGCGCGTGGAGAGGCGATACTATACTTCGCAGTGTAGGTTTTTGATGTGATGGTGGTTCTTTGCCCCACGTTTGGTTTTGTTCTGAAGTTGACCAAAGGCCACAGGTAGAAGACAAGGGCTGAATTTTCTCAGGTTTGCAGAGGACTCCGGGGACATGTTTTTTTGCTTTCCTCTGGTTTAAAGAAGGGGGACAGTCGACAGACGCATCATAATTCCTTTTATCTTTTAAGGTGTTCCATGCATTTCTTGATGCATCTTGCTGCACGTCCAGCTGATACTGAAAACCTCCATGTGCATTATTGTTGCCAGTTAGGTCTGCGGGTGGTCTCAGCGGAACTGAAAGGATCAGAATGGTACGTTGTAGATTCAAAGAGTCAGTCAGAAGTTAAAAAGCTATTATGTTTTTAAATATCTTTTCAATATATCATCTTAGAAGGCTTATTTAAGTGGAGAATGTGGTTTCTTTAATCCTCAGCCCAAATCATTAGGCTACAACTTCAGTACCAATCAATGCCAGTGCTAACAAAATCACAGTGCTACTTAAAAATAAACTGTTACTAGATTTCTGTTACAATGACCTTCAGTCTTACAATATATCAAATAATTTTGCAAAACCATTTATAAATACTAAGGTTTCAAACAGATATTTAAACAAGAATTCGTTTACAAGAGATAGTTTAATCTGTTGAAAGTTTACTTGACACTCAGATAACTGCTAACAGGAAGCTTCATTTAAGTTTCAGCTTATCTAGTGCTTTAGCATCAGCCAGAGGTTTGTGTACTCAAGGTATTAAATGCATGCTCCAAAACCCTTGTTTTATTTCCAGACACCTTTTTTTTTTTTTATTTAAACTTCCTATAAGTATCAAAACTAGAGAAGCAGTTATGATCTTGATCAACTTTTGCCTCACTCACAGAAGTATTGCACCCCTCCTGTCGTGTTGCAGAACAGTTGAGAAGGGACTAAAAATTGAATAGGACTAGTCAGAACATATGTTATACGGTTCCAATTCCCTGTAGATGGGAAGGGAAGAAATCCAGTAATATCAAAACAAAAAAAGGGCAGAATGGATCTGTGATTTAGTTTTATGATTAAATTACATTATTCATAACTGATGTAACATGATGCATGACAAAGAACACCTCCTTCCCTTCTGTGTCTTTTGTCCTTTCCTCCACCCCTCCTTCTGCAGCCTAATTATCTTTCATATTCACTGAGGTCCCATTTTCTCTTAAAGCCTATTTGCACAACTAATTTAATGGGACTGTTGAGCCACCTGACATCCTTTTGTCATGTACTTATACTTACACTACTTACACATTTCAGGTCACAACTGGATAACTATGGCAAGTTCTAGAATTGCGTTTTCCTCAGTTTTTTTGGCTAAAACACTACAAAAGAATGACCTCATTTTAGGAAGCTAAGCATTGCAATTCATGTGTAATTTCTTCACCCTTATGAAGTCAGTTGCATTCAGTTCATTATAATGACCCATCAGCTTAAGAGGAACATTTACTACAAAACCTTCTGAAATTAATTCCTGCCTCAGGAAGCTAAAATGTTACAGTTTAGTCCAAGAGAAAAAAAACCAAACAGTTCTTTCAGTGGGATTTTTTTGCTTAAGAGCGATTCTACAGATTAGTGATGCTGGAAATCATTTGCCTCTTTCAATAACATGTCAATTTTTTCAGTGACAAATCAGTGTAGAATCTCTCTCATGCTTTTCATTCAGGCTAAGAAAGGCTACTGACAGTAGCCTCTGTTAACATTCAGTTACTCTTATTTAGGATGCCAGCATTATACTCTGGTATCACAGTTACTCTGCCATAAAAATACCTCTTCTGTCACAAGTTTAAAGAAATAAAACACAGAAACCCCCCACAGAAACTGTTGCAAGTCATTACTCCAACCTGAGTACGAAAATGCACAACAGATTAGTAACACACCATTTGTTTGCATGCTTCCAAGCCACTGCTGCATTGTTTCAGCCTGGGACTTCTGCTCTAACAAACCAACCTGTGGCTTCATTGGGCACAGATAATTCGAGCTGCAAAATAAAAGTTATACATGTAAGCAAGATTACATCAAAGATACTCACACAACAAGATTTATGACATTACAGCTGCAGAAACCACAACACTTTTAGAACACGTAAGAAATACAGGTGGCATTTTGCAGCTCTAGACAGCACAGAACATGGTTCTTTTTTCATGGGGAAGGTTCATTGGATAAAGCATACAAAAAGTAAAAAAAAAAATACTGTTTCCAATGGAATGAATACTAATTTTTAGCACAAATTGAAGCTTGCTAGCACTCAGCAGTAGACTCTTGGAACTGATATATGAACAAACAAAAAAGAGCCACTGATAATATAGCCAGCAGTGGCTGTTCTTACATCTAGTTCTTAATTCACAGTATAGGACACAACATCAGAGAAGACACAGGGATGGCACCCATGACCCCAGTGGATCTCATTCAGCATAACAAATATGCAGCTGAAATACATAAGCAATCTTATCACCTAAATTAATTTGAGTTTGTATGAATATAGTAAATCCCAAAGGTTATAAAGATTTTTCGGCCAGCTTTTTAGAAAATTACATATATATAGTCAGAGATGAACTCAAGCTACAATCCACATGGTAACCAATAAATAACACACACAAAAGTAATTATGGCAGAATCACTCATCAGTTGCAAATTCACACTAAGCTCCTGTGAGATGTTCTGTCTCCGTAGCCTGTACCTGTCTGTTCCTTCTTTCCACAATGATCCCTACTTTAGTGGTGGCGAGGACTCAGTTCTATCACCCAACATTCCCTCTCTCCCTCCCTCCCCCAGGATAGAAGCATCTAATTTAGATCTTACAACCTTGCATTTAAGGCTAATTATAAACATAAGAGGCTCTCCTATGTAAAACTATCTTATACTTGTTTGGTCTTTTTCCTTTACTTTGCCTAAGCATAAGAGAAAAAACCCCAACCAACAGAGCAGCAAGTAAACCTGCTGGTACTCATGCTCAGAATGCCTCCTACACTAGTCTATGTCCCTTATACAAGAACAATTACCAAGGCTCTCTACTACAGTTACTGCAGGGAAAGCAGTACTTGCTGCACATGGAAATAAGTGAATAATGGTTATTATCAGGATAAATAAAAGCTATGATCTAACTAGCTAATGTGCTGCATCTATGAACTTTAAGACAGGGATGGTGAGGAGGTAAACCTCTACATAGGGTGATAGCTGATGCTGTTGCTATCCTATTTGGTAATCAAGCTACAAGCACAGATACTTCTGGCACTTACTATGGCTTAGTTACAGGAAAAATCATGCATTTAACTAAGCAGCTGTAAATTTCATCTTAATAAAAACTGATCCTTACTGTGGTTGATCTTTGACAGGTGGAGATATTTGCCCTTCAAAAGAGCCAGAACTACTAGAAGTCTTCTCCTTAAATATTTCTCCTATATCAGTATAGCTGTTCACAGGTGAAAAGTAGTCCGTATTTTCCCTTGTTCCTACTTTAGGTTTAGAAAGCAATTCCATAGAGTGACACCTCTCAACAATATTCAGCAAGCCTTGAGTCTGACTATGGGATGTGCCAGACCTATCTGAAGAGTGGGCTCTTCGGAGGTAGCGGGAATGTGGTCTCTCTTCAGCAAGTTGCATGGTTCTTCCCCTACCAGTTATGCCAACTTCTTTTCCCTGGATTCCCCACTGATTAAAAGAACCACTTCCATCTACTAATGAAGCATCACTGGAATTCTTGCTTTTAGGGAAAAAAGTAATTTTATTTGGAAGTGGTTGTCCAACTAACAACTTCTTCTTTTCCTTCAGGCAACCACTGGTACTGATGCTGGAAGAGCCCATAAAGGTTGTAGAGATGGTAGCATTTCCACTGTCCATGGAATCTTCTGAAGTTCCTGAATCTTTGCTCTGTGCTGAGCTACACCTGGACATAAAAGGATGATCCAACACTGAGGAAAGACTCAAACGATCTGCTGGATTTTTGCGAAGTAACCTATGTATAAGGTCTTGTGCCTCTCTCGATAAGAAGGCTGGCATTTCATAATCTGCTAATACTACTTTATTCAGCGTATTCTTGACTGTGTCAGTGTCAAAAGGTGGCTTTCCAATAAGAAGAGTGTAAAACATACAGCCTAAAGACCACACATCAGATTCCAGTCCATGTGGACTCCTTGTGGCTATCTCCGGAGAAATGTAATTTGGAGTTCCACACATGGTGTAATGCTTTTCATGAGGCATTTTCAGCTGAGTTGCTAGTCCAAAATCAGCAATCTTGACATTCATGTTATTGGTGAGTAAGATATTAGAAAGGGTGAGGTCCCGGTGCAGTATTCCATGAGAATGAAGGTACAGCATGCCCGTGATAATTTGATGCAAGAAGTGTCGGGCTGTCAAAACACAAAAACAGATGGTTTAGTCTCATAATTGAAATCTTAGCTGTGAAAATAACAACTTTTTGACGTCTGCCTTTTTTTTTTTTTTAAAAAAATGAGGATGTCACAAGGATGTTCAAATGTCACACTAGTGAGATTGAAATTAACTTTCTGCTTTTCCCTTTAAGCAATACGCCATAACCATGTTCTATGACAGTTCATAAGCGTTCTTTAATGCAGTAATCAGATTTGTTTCTTTGCTAACAGAACAATGTGAACAGGACTGAAGATATTTTCAATTGGCCTAAACTCCTTAAAATTAACTTTTTAAATTCTTAAGGAATCTAAGTTGCTCCACAGTTTCAGAAACAGTAAATACACAATATCAATCAGGCTCAACTATTACAGATTACAGGAGACAACTGGATTATATTTGTTTTATCATTAGCAAACTGGCACAGCCAGGAGTATTTCAATTTCTCAAAAACTTCCAAGTTCCCAATACTGGGATAGCCCTTCTGCTCTATTCTATTTGAAATTCAGGGAACATTCAAGAGCTTTATCTTATAGCAGAAGTAACAAAACCTCATCCAGGCTGAAAGGGCATCATTTATTATGGCGTTGCAATTACAGCAATTTTCAGAATGATTCTCTCTAGAGCAAACGATTTACAATCCTCCTTCTCTCAGCAGAGGGCAAAGACTGGCGAGTAACAACCATTAGTAGTAACCATTCCTCAAAGAGGAAGAGACTTTATCCAGGTCAGTGGTTTATCAGCTTTTAGAACTAAGGTACCATCAGATGAAATGTTTTTGCTGGAGCAGATCCAAGCTAAACAGACAGTGCCTGTATATCTGTACCCCTTTAACCCAGTCCTGCAATCTGGGTTCCAAAAAAATATATATAATACTTTCACAGAATTAGATTAGAAACTGATAGAGAAGCAGGTAAACTGGAAGACCTGGACAAGCAATGACCAGCATGGTAAGACTGGAAGCAGCAGAGGCAATAACCACTGAATCCAGACCAGCTTAAACCTGAACAGCTTGTTCGGCTCTGCCCTCATACATTATACACAGCCGCTTCCTTCTTTTTTCCCTCCTCAATTGCACTTTTCTAGTTAAGCTCTCAATGGTCCATATTTTAACTGAAATTTACTCACTCAACTGTAAGAAAATTAAATATTAGTAAATTCTTAAGTACAATTAACATTTTTTTTTGGCAAAACTTCTTTCCCAAGACATTATTCAAAGGAGTAACATAGCCAATTTAAGAAGTTTTAGAATTACTCTTACAACAACTCTCAAGGAAAGATTGAATTTTTAAGTACTTTCCACAAGAAACAGAAGTAAAGCTACTGTAGAATTTCTGCTCTGTTGCCGAGTCCTTCAAAAAATCTAGATGGATTGTCAACTGGATATTTCTGTGCTGACTCAGTAACAGTTACCCACATTATCTTCATTTCCAGACACCTTGGAACACAGTAAATATTTCCAACAATACTACATATGACAAACTATAATCTGGAAGGCTTTCTAATTAGCGAGATGGAACACAGTAATACTGAGGTGAAAACATGCAAAGCAAGCAGATCTGTGCATGTGAAGTTGCCAGGTTTCCTCTGTGGAATTTCCCAGTGGTGACCTACACTTCAACATAATTTTATGTACAAAGGTAAGCTCTACCTTCTCTATACCTCTGCCCTGTAAGTTCACTGCCTATTTTTTAAACCCCAAATAGAACAAGCTATTGTAAAATGGCATAAACAGAAACAAAAGTATGCAGAAATTCACATGGATACGTATAATAGTAACTAATATCTAGACTGTCACTTACCACAAGATTTTAAGCTATACAAACTGGTTCTGAGAGATGGTAGTTTTAAATATCCTTTTATTAGAATTAAATATTTATTGAATAAGCCAGAACATTAATACAAAAGAAAGCTCCATAGAGGAAACAAATATCTCACCTTCCTCTTCTGAAAAGGGTTTCTTTCTGTTCTTTATGTATCTGCTCATTTCCCCATTGTGACACATCTCAAGTATCAAGTACACGTAGTTGCTATCTTCAAAATAGTTATAAAGCTAGAACAATAAAAAAAATTAAGATACATTTTGTAGACTCCACAGCAAACCACATATACAGGCCTCTACAAAAGCACAATTCTTACCTCAAGTATAGATGGATGTTTTAGCTGACAATGTATTTTCACCTCATTTTGAACCCTCTGTACCATTCCAACTTTGTGCATGGCTTTTTTATCTATCTGTAAATGGATCACAGAACATTTTTCAAGCACTGCAACATTTGTTACATACATGTTAGCTTCAAGTGAACTTGACATTTTAGATGGTCAATGCATCTTTGCCTGAAAAATTCTAAGCAAGTATTCACATAGTTTAACCTACTATAAGCTATTATTGATCAATTATCATTGGTAAGTGGAAGAACACACAACTGGCTGAAAGTAGACAAGTTTAACATTTCCAATACCAACATTAATCGGAATTTTTTCTGATTTAAACACTGAAATCTATTTTTGATTTTGCCAGGCAGATAGGCTAAATATAGTTAATCCTAGAAAGATGGCTAAATAAAAGTGCTATAGAGAAGTGAAAACAGCAAAACACCTGTGCTGTGTAAGTTTCCTTCACAAAGCTTGTGCTGGCAGCGAGGGAAATTTTTCAAGGCATTTTCTCCATGACCTCTCCAGCCACATGGATTCTAAATGAAGTTTTTGTGGTCCCAAATTTCTGAATTAGAATTATAAGGCTGATTGGGTGCAGACACATTGAAGATTTGGACTTAAGTTCTTCTAATAGCACTGTAAGCATTTCTGTTAATTATCAGTACAGGTATTTGGTTGTAGTGTAGGATCAAATCCGAATCTAAAAATCAGTTACATATAAATAAGCGATCCACATATGAATGCCCAACTCCGTAACCTCAACCCATTGCTTGTTAACTTGCTTGTTCAGTCTCTCAGAAGACTGAGACTTCCTTGACAGTCTGCCTTACCATTTTGATAGCCACTTCCAGGCCGGTTTTCAGGGATACTGCTCTGTAGACTCCTGCGAAGGAGCCCTTCCCCAGGAGGTTCCCCACCTTGAAATCCTGCAACACACCAACAAACCATAGCCGTCAGCCCCAGCCTCAGGCTTTGGAGACTCTCTCGCGATGCAGACCCTTCCTCCCGCGGAGATGGGGAGGCTCCACGCCCCCGATGCCAGGCGCCCCCCAGGGGAGTACCTGGACGGAGCTCTCCGGAGCTCGGCGGCTCAGCATCGTCCTCCCCGCCCGGCGGCCGGTTCGCACTGGCACTGCCGCCGCCCGGGAGCGGCTCGGCGCCGCCACCTTCCCGCCCTCTCTCCCGCCGCTCCAGGATGGAC
>VXBJ01001572.1:30288-78942 GCA_013400055.1 Nycticryphes semicollaris
CTGGGAGGAGCCGCGTTCGCGAGAGAGGGACAAACCCCGACCTGGCCCATCCGGGCAAATGGCGGGGCGCCCGGCGGCTGGCCTCCTCACCTCTATTTTTTCGCCGATGCAAGTCGCCATGGCGCCGGCTGCTCTCCCTGTATCCTGCTATAGGTNNNNCCCCCCCGGCTTCACGCCCCGCCCCAGGTCGAGGCTGCGTCTGACGCAATCGCGCTCACGGTCACTCTGGGGACGTCGCGCATGCTCGGAGCCGTGCGTGCCCGTTTCCCCGGCAGCCGTTACGGCGCATGCGCTTTGGGGGTGTGTGGCGGCGGCTGGAACAGTGGTGGCCAAGGGCGTCACCTGGACCTGGCGGCTGAAAAATACCCTCTTGCTGATCGTCTTGTGCTGTTCCTGGTATCTCTTCTCAGCAGAGGGAGGGCCTCTAGGCTGCTGTGTGGCCCGAGAAGAAATGGGCTCCTTGGCGTCACCTTAAGCATCGTGGTGGAAGCTCAGGCCTGGCAGATGGGCTGAAACGAGTAGACGAAATCAGCTCCTGGTTGATTACGGATGCTTGTGAAGTTTCCTAGTAAAAGGAACAGTGCTACCCTGATAAATGCCTATATATACTTAAAGGGTGGGTGACAAGAGGATGGGTCCATCTTTTTTCAGTGGTGCCCAATGGCAGGACAAGAGGAAATGGGCACAAACTTGAACGTAAGAAGTTCCGTCTAAACATAAAGAGGAGCTTCTTTACTTTGAGGGTAGCAGACCACTGGAACAGGCTGCCCAGAGGGGTGATGGTGTCTCAGTCTCTGGAGACATTCAGAACCTGCCCAGACGTGTTCCCTTGCAACCTGCTGTAGGTGGGCCTCCTTTGTCAGGGGGATTGAACTAGATGATCTCCAGAGGTCCCTTTTAACCTCATATCATTCTGTGATATGGTGCTTCCACCTGGTGCCCTGAGGAACCTGCAGCTGCACAGGAAACATGCCCAGAGCTAGCTGAGAGGAAGAACTGTCATTTGGGGTTTGTCTGAAATCCCCCGTTCACGGGTATTCAGTCCACTGAAGGAAGAGGTGCAAGCTGAAGCTTTAAATCCTCAGTTCCCAGGCTTTTCTTGAAGGTACATTGCTGTATTTTTTTCTGCAAATATCTTAAAAAGCTTAGGCTAGTGAGGTTTTGTCAGCTGGTGGTGGCATTGTGGGTAGTAGACTACTGGAGCACATGCTGAGCAACTGCAAAGCCTGGCTTTAATTCACTTTCCAGCTTGACAAACCCATTGGAGGGTTCTCTGGCTGTAGTGCCAAACTAAGTAACATACTGGGATAGTGACATAGCTTCAACATAAACACAGCACAAGATGGTAACTAATTTTAGCACCAAGTGCACTATGGAGCGCTGAGCTGAGAGGTGATTCTTTGTGTCTCATACTTGGGATTTTTGGATTCTTTCTATACTGTTGCATATGAAATATAAATGTTTTTGAAATTAACATTTCTAAACGTTAATTGGGACAAAGAGGAAGTATTTTTTTGTGTTGAAACACTACTAATTGAAAGGGCTTTTAATAGAAGAAATAGGGCTTCTGGGAGTGGATTATGGTTTGTGATGCTCGTCATCAGGTTGTATTTCTCTTCTCAAATGTATGCATGGTATTTTAACCTGCATATATTAAGGGGCATAGGGCATAATATAGATTGCACTTTCTTAGAAGATACACCAGTTTCTTACTGATGGAAAGTATGTTTATGCTGCGAAAGATGTTTGAAATCTGTTGGAACAGAAGGGGGAGCTGTCAACACACCAGGCAAAGAAGAAGGGGCTCTGCACAGAGGCATAAATTTTCCAACTAGAAGAGAATTCCTCTCCTTGCTCTTAGAGGAGTTAATGAAGTGATCTTTTCTGATGATCTGGGAGTGGGAATAGGGTATTTCGTACTTGAGTGATCTTGCACGGTGAAACATTTAGCAGCAAGTACTCTTTCAGAGACAACCTTTTCTCTTAAGGGACCGGGTCAGCATTCTCCTACTGGTGTTGATCTTAATTCCTTGCTGTTAGAAGTTACTGCTCCCCTTAAAGCAGCAAGTGTTGTCAGCTTTTATGGTACCCTTTATCTCTTTCCATTGTCTGTAGCATCATCGCTCCAAAAACCTTACTGTTTTTCTGGCCTTCACTTTTATGATACATATAACTGAAATAACAACATATTTGTGTCTTGTAACTGTTGCAAAATGTTGTTCCCTGCTCCTTACACATCTTTGTTTGCGTAGACAAAATTAACATTTTTGCTGGGGTACAGTTTAGTTAGAAAATTATCAAAGTCCAGTGGTTGTGAAAGTAGAGTCAGAAAGATTTTACATTGCCTTTAATGGAGTAGAATCTAAGCTATAGAGGAGTAGACAAATTTTTTTTTGATCCATTCATTTGGAAAGGGAATGGTTCAAAAGAGAAAGCAGAGCTGGTGTATATAATTTCATTATTTAAATTTGGTTGTTTGCCTTGCTGTGAGGTTCTACTCACGTTTTAATTTCTTTTGCTTTCAGTAAAATGCTTCAAGTGGATCTGACACTGCTCAGTCATTCCACCACTGTTCTACCAGCACCCTTGTTCTCAGTGGTGTTTCTCATCTCCCAGTGCTGCTTTCAGCTGCAAGCCATGCTTTTGCAACCAAACCCTTCTGGGTCTTTAGCCTTTTTCAAAGGTATTGCAACTCCCACTTCTGTTAGTCTGTTCCACTCATGGGCTTTATGCAAATTTTACAGTGGTCGTTATTGTTGTAGTTACTGTTAGAATATAGTGCAGCTTTTCTTTTAATTGGCTTCTACCACAAGAAGATATGATGAGTATTAAGTACAGGCAGACCTGGGAGGCAAAGGTAGAGCACCCGATTTAATGCATTTGTGGGTTTAATTCCTAGCTACATTGCTTTGTTTTCAAAAAATGCTATTTCAAACTGGTTTTTTTTCTGCTGAAATAACTTCTGAAATGTGAGTTGGATTGGAGTTTTAAAAAATCTTGAGTGAAGAAAATCAGGAGTGAACCTCATTCCATTACCTGTGCTTACCAGGCTCTTCTTGACATAACGCTTTAACCTGAGGTACCAGTGAGTTATTGAGCAGAGCCCTGAGTGGTATGCCTGTTGGCAGACCTCCAAACCTACATCTTAATAACAAACTCATCCTTTCTAGGGCTGCTGGTCCCTGTTAGCTTGCATTGAGCTTATTCAAGGCTGCCATTGGCTCGTCTGTCTTCATTCATGTGCTGGCTGTGATGTGTTTTCAGCTGAGCGGCAAGGTGTTTTAAGCAGCTGGAATAGCTACAAATGGGTTCTCTTTCAGCAGGGTTGGGTTTTGATCAGCGTGTGATTGTGCCAGCCGTTGTGCCGGTGCAGGGGAAGGGGCTGGGAGCAAGAGGGAGGGTGGAACAGCAGCAGTAGCTCTCCCCTTCAGTGGAGTGATGTTGCTGTGGAATTACACCTGGTGGTAGAAAGCAGGGAGAAGAGCACCCTGTATTCTTTCCCTTCCATTACACTGTACAGTTGTATGTGACTTTAAAACTACCAAGTGACTTTTTAGTGTTTTATGTAGAATATATGATAGAGCCCTCTAGCTATGTAGAGAGAGAGTTTCTCACGTTGGCTGTGTCCTTGGGCTCCGTCATTTAGCTTTTGTTTATTATATTAAAGTCGCAATTAGACCCAGTCACCAGCGCTTCATGTCTAATGTGAAACACAGCAACGTTTTTGTAACTAACTTGGTTTTATGGATTAGCTGTCTTCACCTGATGTCAGGCATCATTGATTAATTTTGTTTCTGTATTGAAGGTGAATTTAAAATGTGAAGGAACATCTTCAAGCTTCATTATCTGACCAGTTTGTTTACATTCTCCTGTGCTTTCCTATTCTTAGCTTGTCTATTAAAAATGAATCTTTGGGCAAGTATGCCCTCAAACAATATTTAGACTCAAACAGTATAATGAACTGGGGCAGGTCCCTTGCATAGAATAATTTTTCTCCAATTTCAGAGAAGGTATTTGCTCTTCCATTTCTTATTTTCAGCTAGTTGTTCAGTTGTTTGTTTCTTTATTGCTTGACATTCCAACACAGTACTGTTTAAGCGGTGTGAAGCAAACATGATTATTTGTTTCCACCCTCTTTTTCTTCTGTTGTGTGGCCGGACTGTTCATGTGGCTACATGGTGAACCATATCAAGGACTTGGGTTTGGGTGGGAAAAAGGTGTGGTTTTTTATTAGTCTGCTCTCTGTATCACTTCACCTCATAAACAGCTTGCTGGCTACTTCTGTACCAGGGAGGTGCCCCCAAAGAGTTACACTGGCTAGGGCAGGCTAGCATCCAGGATGCGAGGAGGTGCACTGATTTAGCACTTCACATTCACCAGTGTTTGCCAGCATGTGACTACAAACTTAAACAGTTCCCCCACGCCTGCCAGCTTTCACTATTGGAATGAAATACAGAGGTGGCCTGTGGGAAATTACATGCATTCATCCGCTTCTTAATGGATGTAAAATGGATTGTGGGTATGTCAGTTGTTGAGAATCCTTAAGTGTAAAACAGAAGCTGTATGACCGATTAAGTAGATCTGGATTGTGGAGCTGTGCAACATGAACAGTCATCACTGGTTTAAGTAATTAGGGTGGAAAATTAACAAACATAAAACTTTCAATCTAATTTCAATGCTAGGTTTTTAACCTGAACAGTGATGAGAAAAGTTGTGTGAGTGAATTCATGTGCAAAAGTATGACTGATACATACTGATGTTGGGGCAAAACTAAATAGCTAACAGCACACAAAATGTGCTGCACAACTACACAGAAGACAAAATTTGTAGGTAGAGGTAAAACCTTTCTATATTGTTCACAGCAGCTGGAAAAATGTGTGTGCTTTAGGGCACAGGCCCTGGTTTCTCTGAAGTTCTGTTGCATACTGTGTGGCATATTTGGGGTTGGGTGGTAGTTAGGAGGTTATAAATAGGAAGTCTTCTGAAGATGATAATGTTCCTTGCATCCAGTTGGGAAGTAGATGTCATTGTTTAATTTGGCTTCTTTTTCTTTCATGTCACATAGTCCCCATTAAAAGGGGAGCCAGAGAGTCTCTGGACTTTCAGCAACTGGGTGACTGCTCCTTCAGTAGTTGCCGAGCCAGCAACATGCCAGTGAAGTAATACTTTCCTCTGTTTGATTAAAAAGAAAGTTGAATTGCTGTTCAGTTGTTGGGCTGAATTTATGACTGCAGGGGTCAGCATCTGCTGTAAGCAGAGCTTGCGAGACGAACTAGAGATGTACCGAAACCCTTGCTAATTCTTTTTATCAGACAGTGAATACATATCTAATCTCGTTCTCCATGCTTAAGTGTGGAAGGAAATGCTAGCTTAAAGTCTTCTTGAAATAGCTTTAAGACAGGAATTGGACTCCCTTTAAACAGGGCATGCAGTCCTCCTTTCGACTTTATTGCATGCACAATATGTGAAGATTTAGAGGGTGCTTCATCAGGGAAGTCTCATTAACAAGAGTAAAAAGGAACTGAGTGAGAAGGATGGTGAAAAGGAAAACTAGAATACTTAAGACACAGAAACTGAGAGGAAGAAGGGAAGTCATCCTCCCTTCCTGCCATTCTGCTTCGTTCAGGTGTCACTGTAACCTTCTAAAGCTGATGGAGCTGTGCCAGCTTTCCCTTGGAGAGTAAGGGAGCGACAGCAGATTTCTGAGTAAAAGCTGAACAAGAGCTGTGTAGAGTGCTGTAGCTTGCAGCAGTGGTGATGGTTTGGCCCACGTTCAGAGCACTGCATTAACATATTAGCGCATTGTGTCTTAGACTCAGTATTAGGTGGTGAAAATGGTTGTTTTAAATCTGATGTCTCTTGGCTGCACTGGCCAGTTTTATGAGTATGGAAAATTGTCTCTGCTATTGCAGTCGGTCTGTATGTGTCTTAAATGATGCAAATCAGCTTTGTCCTTGAACAAAATGGCAGAGGTGCAGTGGCAGTGGTTTGTAGAAATTTCTGTGCAGGTAGAGTTCAGGTCTTTAATTAACTTGCTTATTCAGAACATCTCTTGATATCTCATTTGTTTTCAATAAAAAGGGCAGAATGTACTTCATTTGCATTCTCACTGAGTCAGAAAAGCTAGTAGAAAGCTTGGGTGATAGAGGCTGCTTGTCATGCTGTGCCTGGTACTTATTAATTTAATAGGTATATCGTTAGATGAGACTGCAAAGCTTCTGGGCTGTGTATGGTTGGTATCAGTTTTTCCGTAGTGATAAGCAGAATATTATTCTTAGAACTGGTAACTTGCAGATAGAAGTTCATATGTACTTGCCATTTCTGGATGGGTTATTTTGTGCTATCTCATTGTCTTGAAGAAAGAAGATTGAGGGTCCTGTAGCTATTTGATCTTATCTGTTTTACACTGACATATGATCAGGTATATGCAAAAAACGTGTCATGCAAACTGAGTGATCCAAGGTTGCTTTGTTCCAGGCTAATTACGTTGTTCTGACCACTGATTCCAGTACTCATGCACAACTAATATATATGTGATATAGTTGTCTTTCTGTGTGTTAGTTGAGATTGTAAGCAACCAGTAATTAGACAATTTCTGGAGAAGTATTTCATAGTCAAAATGTGAAGGTAATCAAATTGACCCGTTTTATATTTTTATTTCCAACTTTAAGAATATAAAAGGTTTTGCTGAATCAGACCAAGACCAAACTTTTTATTTTATTTCTCTGTTAATGACACTCAAGTGTCATGAAACATTAATTCTTAGTGACATTTTTTCTTTTGTGATGGACACTGGTCCCTGATATTATTTCCAAGTTGAATTTGGCTCACTTTGTATAGCAAAGCCATTGTATAGCAAATGGCTTCAGCAAATCATATCCCATTAAACCTTAATCGCAATGGGTCATTTCTGTCAAAGAAATGGAAACGAAGGAGTAGTTGGAGAGTTTCTAAAAAATTAAGTTTCTAAAAAATTTCAAACCTTGTTTTCTTGCTCTAGGAAGAGAAGGAAAAGTTTGAGTAAGGCAACCAATGGCTTCTACCCCTCTACTCTACTCTGGTGGTCCCCCACCTGGGGAAATGCACCCCGCTCTAGAGTCCTCAACACCAGAAGGACATGGACCTGTTGGAATAGGTAGAAGATAATCAGAGGGCTTGACCTATGAAGACAGGCTGAGAGAGTTGGGGTTGTTCAGCCTTGAGAAGAAAAGGCTCCAGGGAGACCTTATAACAGCCTTCCTGTACTTAAAGAGAGCCTACAGGAGAGATGGATAGGGACACTTCATCAGAAAGTGGAGCGATAGGAGGAGGGGAAACAATTGTAAACTGAAAGAGGGTAGATTTAGACTAGATATTAGGAAGACATTCTTTCATGGGAAGGGTGGTGAGACACTGGAACAGGTTCCGCAGAGAAACTGTGGATGCCCCTGCCCTCAAGGTGTTCAGGGCCAGGCTGGATGGGGCTTTGAGCAACCTGGTTGAGTGGGAGGTGTCCCTGCCCATGTCAAGGGGTTTGGAACTTGATGATCTTTAAGGTCCCTTCCAACTCTTAACTATTCTATGATTCGATGATTTTCGTTCCCTCTGCCCTTTCCTGTCACCACCCTTGCAGTACTCTTGCCAAGGCTTGATTTCTTTAGCTAAGAAAACTAGTATTAAGGCTGCTTCACATGTGCTTTTTAATCTGAGCTTCATGAAAGTTGTTAAATGAGAATGATGCTTCCTATTCACTATTTTTATTAACTGTGTTTACACTGCTCAGGTAGTTTGAGCACCAGGGCAATGGCCAAGCTAGTGCTTTGGAACTGTCTAGTTCACTAGTGTACATGGCGCCAGTGTCCATTTCCCTAATAGCATGCTTATAAAAAACATTTATGACCTCCTCAAGTCCTTATTTTACCCTATAAACAAGCCAAGCTTTTATACTCTCATGTCATGTGATAAGTTCTGTGTTCCCTGGGTCACTCTAGCTTTTCTCTGCACTTCCTCTATAGGAAATAAATCTTTTTCTCAGCTTGAGTTGTTAGTGCTATTGCTGATGTTAAATTAACTCTTGGTAATACTGATCTTTTTCTTGTAATACTGATTTTTTTCTTGTATTAGAAATACTTTTCCTGATACTTCAGAAGATCACATTTTATTTTTGAAGTCTTGTTATACTGACAGTTTTTAAGTCTTCATGAGATCAGATATTGCATTCAAATCCTTGCTTCATTGCCATTCTTCAAATTTAGAAACATCTTCTACTAGCATAATTATTTTTGATTCATCCACAGAGGTGTGACCTTTTACTACATATTACTGGATTTAATTTCATCGCTGTTACTGAAATTCTGAGGGTCATTTGATTCATCATGTATGATACTCAGCCCTCTCTTTTTGTGATGGCTTCTAATTCTGTGTTATCATTAAAGCTTATTCTTGCACTCCGCATGTTTTTATAACAGATCCATTGATGATCTTTTAATTTTTCAATATTTTACAAAAGCAATTCTAAGCCTTCTGCATACTTCTGTTCCCAAATCTTCATATCAAAATGCTAAATGGAGAGATGAACAACAGTTCTGTGATTATTTTCTATAAACAGGCGTTTAATGGTAGTTTTGCTGGTTGCCAGTCCAAATTTCAGGTAACCCTCTCTGGCTCAGTGTATGGATGGCAAGGACTTTTCCTTTGATCTGTTGAATCTGTTTTCTCGTGCTGACGCTATTCTCTGTAGTATTTCTCCTTCTAATCATACAAAACTATTTTAGACTTATCTAAATTTAATTCTCCCTCTTGTAGACTTTTTACCCTACCCAGGTGGAGTATCTGAATCCCAGTTTGGAATCCCATAATTATCTGACCCTGTTTTATTTATAGTAGTTCTTAGACCATCACCATCTTGTACAGACTTAACAAAATTAATTTGGTTAGGATTTCTGCATTAATTATTAAATCACATTTGTCTTTTGGGATCCAAAATTTATATCACCCTTTTGCCAGACATCTTACTGTAAAATATGCTCAAACCAAGAGAGAAAGGAAGAAATCTCTCCATATTACACTGCTGCAGCTGCCATGAGCAGACATACTCACACTACTTTGTTTTCTGCACAGAAGAGAAGGAAGAGAACTGGTAGTGTGTTTGTCTGAACAGCCCACAGCCCTGCAGTTCCACCTGCAGGGATCTCATTTCCATATGAAACATGTCAAATGACAATGACCATGTCTTGCCTTTAGCTAAGTTGTCTCAGTGGCTAATTACCCCCACTTTAAATGTATGCATTTATTCTACAGTGACTTTACCTAACTTTGGCTTCAAGCCATTTAGCTTTATGTTTCTTTTCTGCTAAAATGCAAATCACTACCATCATCCTGCTTTAATAAAAATGTCAGGTGTTACTAGGTCCAGTCCTTTTTGAAAGTGTCAGGATATGATGTTCTGTTTGGTTTGTAGTAGGACTTCTGACTCAAGGAGTACACCTGCAGTATGTGGTGCCATTTATGTGATGTTGTATGACTGGTATTTTCCTTTTAACTCTTTCACATCTTCTTCTTTGGTCTGCAGTGATGTCAGATTAATCCATCCATATCTCAAGTCATTCCATTTAAAAATATTACACTATGAAGTTTTTAGTAGTTATCTGAGGCTTCCTCAAGTTCCAGCAACTTGGATAACTCCTTTAGTAATTTAGTATTTGAAAGAATGGAGAGGTGGAGTCATTCAGATAATAACCTCTGATTATTTTTTTATGTTCTTTATTTTGCTCAGCTTGAAGTCTAGACCAAAACAGATGCTCATTTTCATTTTAATAATAAATGAAAACAATACAGTCCTCTGGACAGCTATTTCCCGGTGAGACAAATACACTGCTAGCAATTCATAATAAGCACTTTTTAAATTTTATTTTTTAATCAGGATTGTGCTTTGAGTTAACCTAAGCACTGTTCAAATTTGCATGAATACATACAGGTCAATTTTGGTTTATGCCGTCTTACTTCCCAGACAAAGAAGAACGTATCGTTCAGTTAGAAACTGGAGGAGATCTCTTTTTTCTTAGGAACATTGCACTCTGCAATAGTGAGTAGTGCAGTATTGAAACTGTTCTTATTACTGTATTTATTCGTCTAGTGCTATTATAGAATAAGATTACATTAAAAGTCTGCAGCTTTTCTGGTGTAATAGAGAGATGGTCAAGCTGATGCCTTGTATTTAGTGGAGATTTGATAGCTATTAGCAGTATTCTGCTAAGGATTATTCTCTTACCCAAGAAGGCATGAGTGGTTTGGAGAATGACTTCGGCTTATCCTCTCTCATCCCATCCCTTGAAGAACTGGGAAGATGGCTGTGGCTTTGAAGAAAGCTCATTTAGACAACCTGGCAAAGTTTGATGAGTTCTTCGTTACTTCAGATTTAATTTTTTTAAGTTTGCATAACTTCTCTCACTTATGACTGCTTTAATATGCAAACATGCTAGAAATAACATGTTCAGCTTGGGTGCTGGGAAGAAGGAAAGGAAATAAACCACATAATGCATCATTCACTTTCTTAAGACAATTAAGGTGTGGCACAGGAAGGTGTTGAAAGGATCCCTGTCCAGTTCTGCTTTGATGTGTTAACTTTATATTCTAAATATTAGAATAAATTATGCCTCAGCTTCACGGACATGTGCACAAGAGATTGCTGCGACCTGCCAGGGAGTGAGCGCGTGCTTGTGCAGGGAGTGTATTTCACTATACACTTGCTGTTGAAGCTAAGAAGGGCAAGCAAAGCAGTCCAAGCACCAGGGCTTGCCCTACAACTCTGCCTGTATGTGTTAGCAACATGATAAAGTACATGCGATTTTGCGAGACTTCTTCACTGGAAACCAAGTTCAACAACTGTCAAGAAGAACAACTTATTTTTTAAAAGTTTGCAATTATAAAGTCAGAAAACTTCAGTGGGATATTTCCTGGCCTAATACCACTGAAACACGTATTTTGCTTTCGTATTTATCATGACTCTCCTTCCAGTTAGTATCTCAGTGATAAGCACACAGGCAGTTTTCTCCCATATTCTCCATTCTGGATGGTAATGCTAGAAAGATTGGGAAGGGAAGGACTGATTTACCCTGAACAATGGAATTGAATAAAATCCAGTTTATATTAGCAATCTTTTTTGTTGTGTATTTTTTATTCCTTTAATTTATTGAAGGGAAAGTACGTGATAATGGAGGCTTGGATGCTTCTCTCTTTCACTAAGTAGAATTATGTGTTTCTACAAAGAATATAAAATTTTACCATATGAAAATGTTCTTTGTTTTGCTACCCACCCACACAAATGCTTTCAGAGTTAACCTTTCAGTAAGAGAACGGAGCTTTGTTTTCAGAGATGAGAAACCTTGCTCTGGTTATTTAGAATCATCTTTCTGATGAAAACTTGAGTGGTGAAAAGCAAAGTTTCTGTCAGTAGCAATTCATTACCTGGTACTTGTTTCAGTCTGGCATTTCAACAGTTTAATCATTAACTTTGCAACTTACCTGCTGGACTTTTACAGTGGTCTGCAGTCTTCACATTGTACTTCTTATCTTAAATGTAGTAATGTTTATAATTGCAGTAAGTACCTCCTACAGATGAGCATAAAAAAGGTCTTGCCACTTACATGCTTTATCTTAAAAGACACCATGCCAAAATTTGTGAGAACCAAACCTCTGTATCTTGATTATACTGAAGTTTGGAGCAAGTCTCATTAAAAGTTTTGACTCCGTTTTGCTTGATTGGGAGCATATGACCTTATGGTTATTATCCACGCCTTCAGTGTCTGTAACTGTAATTTGTTTTCTAAGTTATAAACTGTTGAAAAAATGTAGTATTCTCCTATGACTCAAAAGATCATCCGGGGAAAAAAACAAACCAAACTAAAAAACTCTTAATTTTTGTCTTATGCAAGGAGCATGCCACCTCAAGTTTCTCTATGCTTAATACAGCCTCACAAAATGCCTTGCGAGGAACACTGCAGCATCAATTTATTGCAAATGCATTTTATTCATGTAAAGGCTTCAGTCCACCGTTTCTTTCCATCTTGAGCATCCCAATATCCAAAGGTGACACGAGCCTCCAGTTCATAAGCAGGTGAAGTTTTTAGCTGTTTGTCTACAGCACCATAAACCTGTTCATCTCTTGTTTCTTTACGTTATCACTTGACAGCTGAGGGTGCAATGGAGTTACAATTCCGCTGGTACACCTCGGCTGAAGCATACGCCTGACGATTCACTACGTTGTTGTTTTTATCCTTGCCCAATGCCAGCATCATTTCCCTCTCCCTCCCCTCCAGATACACTGCCTAACATATCAGGATGTTCACTAGAGGTTTCTTTGGGCTTCCTTCTTGAATATTCAGTTGGCAGCACTGGGTGTAACTGCAGGTCTTGACAGCTAGTTTTATTTGCAAACGAAGACCACTCCCTTAGGCACAATTCCTTTGTTAATGATGTTTCCAAGCCACATGGAATTAGGCAACAGTCATGAGAGCAACTACTGTCTTATGTCATATTGTAATCCTTTTTGTAATTAGCATTTGTCCTTATATATATGTTTTCAGAACTCAGATCTATGCAGTTACCTGTACACTGAGTTTAACTGTAGCAAACAAAATTTGCATCTGTTTCATAGAGTGCCAAAAGACCACCAAATAGAAACCAACTGGGTTTTGAACTGCATTTTAATGCCTCCTTGCAGGAAGACAGGATCATTGTAAGCCACACTTTTCATAATAAATGTAGCGTTCGTATCTGAGCAGTCTTTTTAAGTTAAACAAAATACACCTTATTGAGTGTAGATACTCTTTGAAGACATCATGGGTAAAAAAGGAGTTAATCTACCTTTGTAGAATGTACTGTTTATTTTGCTCTTCTGTCAAAAGATAAGGAGTTTACTCCTATCTTTATGCTTTATGCTAGCAGTAAAGCCAACTAAATTGTAGGAAGAACCATACGTGCCTGTCATATGCAGCTTAGTATTATTAGGTGTATTAATTTGTACTATGAACATTTATGATCATCCACTGAGCTCTCAAGTACTACCTTCTGTCACATGAAGCATGGAACTTCTCTGAGTGAGTAAATGATCTGAAGTGACCATTGCTGTATTTCTGGGATCTGAAACAACCTGTGACATTCATGTAACTCCAGAAGCTTGCCCAGCTATAACATCCTCGGCTTCCTCTAAAATGAGAGGTTTAGCAAAAAAGAGATTTCTCTCAGTTCTAGCAATGGAACTGACCACTAACTAAATGAACGTGGATGTTTTCCACTGTCTTGACTCAAAATAAATTTGAAGTGCCTGCTTAAACCATGCAACTCCTCTAAAGCAAACACAGGACAGTGCTTTCCAAGGGCAGAAACTGTCGTGGACTATTTTTGTCTCTGAACTTATGCAGCTGCAGTTCTACTGAAGGCAGAGAAGTCGTATTGCTTTGTACAAAGGTTCAATTTGATTCCCAGGTTGGGGGTTGTAATTTTGAATAACTGTGAGGTTTCACTGTGAAGTGACATTTCCAGCTCAATAGTAAACAGCCTTACTTGTAGTGAATATGAGGAAATTCACATGCTGTCAGACTGAGGGGTGTTTTATGCATTTTATCATCTAAAGAATACTTTCACCTAATGGCTTCACATCCGCACCACTTCTCATAGAGCATTGTATGCCTAGTTTTCAGTAAAGCCTGAGGTTGGGTCCATGTTTCAGGATGAATAAGCTCGTGGTGAGCTTCATACAGATGTGGCTTCACCAGTGCTTGAACAAGGCAGTTTAAAACTGGCAGGGGTATCTTTACAACATGACTGAAGTTTGGAGGTACGTGAAGCAATATGTAGGCTCTGCTTTGAAACTCCTTTCTTAAACGAAAGCCTATGCTCTGCTTTACTTACTGAGCTCATAGTTCTCCTCCCTGGCATTCCCTCCTACCATTAAGAGAACAGACTGGTTTTCCTTGGGAACTTTCCATGGCATGTTTATGCCCATGATGCTTTATTGCTTAAGGCTGACAAACAGTAGCGTTGCTGCAGTGCAGCACAGTCTCTGTTTTTCCTTTCAGTAGCCCAAGGTTTGGTGTTTTTTTAAAAAAGTTTTCCAATTCAGATTCCACATGTGGCTGCTCAGGAGAATGACATTTCTCTCTTAAGCGTGCTTAGAGGAACTATGTGAATTTAGATGTCAGAATGTTAGAGTTGTGAGAGACTGAGAGCTGAGTAAGTATATTGAGAGCTGTGTAATTTTTGATGCTTTCCTCGCACAGGAAAGGGCTGTGATTCTCATTTGTCTGTCTGGTGGTGAGTTCTCCAGAGGGAATGGCTGTTTCAGACAGAAAAAAGAACTGAAAACTTCTTCGTCCTGTAACTGACCCTCCCACCGCCATGATAATCAAGAAAAAAATACAAGAAAAACATTCTTTTCTTACTTACCCTAGTTCTGCTCTGGTGAAGGTCCATTTATTTCAGAGAGAGATTTTTTCATTTAAATCTGCATCTTTAAGGAACAAGTCAAACTTGTCAGCCATGTGACTCAGTTTACTCATCTGTAAAATTGATGACATGTTTCATCCTTAGCTGAGGAGTGTGGGTGGAGGGGAGTTATTTGTAATGTAAGTGAAAGAAAAAATAGTTTGTGCAAAGAGTGATTGTTTCTGAAATACTAGGTATTAAATATATTGTGGTTTGAGTAAAATCCCTGGTATGTCATAAGGCTTTGTTTCAATGACTAATACATTTTTATGGACATTCCAACTTTGAACCTTCCTATCAAGTTACTGGCCCTGCAGCAACGTCCCCAAGTCTACGTTACAGGAATATTATGTTGCTTATATAAATGCTGTCAAAGCCAAGTGGGTATTTTGTTTTTGTTGATTGTGTCAGACTGCAACGCCAGCGTGTGGTCGTCCAGTGACATGACTCAGTGGAATTTCACTGTTTATGCCAGCATAAACTTTTTTACCCTTCATACCTTAGTGACGTTACTGTATTTGTAGCTGTGGATATAGTGGAGTCCTGTTTCTGTAGAAACCAAGTGTGAGATTAGTCACTGACTTACCACGAGAGCCAGGCTGACATCGTGCCTATATTGTTATGGCAACAATTAGGTCATTGGTATGTTTTGCTAATTTAGCTGATGCCTTGGTTGTAAGTATCTGCCATATTTGTTGCTGTACGGAACACAGTAGCAGATTGTGCCTTGTCCTTAGGCAGGACACAAGTCACTGTGGAAGTAGCTTTTTTTTGTCTTCTCTGGAAATTCAATGTATGTTCCTCTGTCAGCCTCTCAATATGTTAGTTGTCTGTATTTGGAAGTCCTATCTTCCTCACTTTTCACTACACTTACTTGTTTGCATCCTTCTTTGTAACTCTGTACATCAGTGGTTATCAGGATGTGATAGATGCATTGACTATGAAATTATCTCTGTGTC
Source organism: Nycticryphes semicollaris (assembly GCA_013400055.1). NCBI lineage: Eukaryota > Metazoa > Chordata > Aves > Charadriiformes > Rostratulidae > Nycticryphes > Nycticryphes semicollaris. Next base: position 45,711 of record VXBJ01001572.1, read on the forward strand.
ATTGCTGTAGAGCAAATGCAATTGCAAAAGCAATTATTATTATTGGTTGTGATTGACAGTGTAGCTGTGTTTCCCCTTTCTTCCCTGTTCATCAAGCTTCTCAATGGCAATCGAGTGCCTTATATGCATATCTGCATCTCTTTTGAAAATGGAAAAACATGTCTATTCTTTAACTGTACTAGGGTAATTCTAAAAGACTTCAAGATCTAGCAGTGCTCAGTGCTTTGCATATGCATATTGAGTGGCACATTGAGGGACATTCCCTGCAGAACTTGGTCTACATAGACTTGCCAAGAAGGCTTGTTCATAGCCAGACTGGGGATTTGTAGCGGAGCTTGGGGCGTTATTACTAGTTCTCACTGTTGACAGTAATAGCTAATGCCACATCCCTTACAAATAGCTATAAAATCCATTTAGCAAAAAAAAAAAATATCTTTAAAAGCTTTTAATTGTTTGTTTGGGGGGTGGGGATTTGTGTGTGTGTCCTCTGTGAACCCACAAATGTATTCTCACTATAACAGATTATCTCCTAGGATTATGAATCTTGTCATTGTTAAGAAAAGCAAACCACACATTTTTTAGGCAAGGTATACCTTTTCCAATTTTGTCTTGATGTACTTAGGCGAACTGGATAATACCTCAGATTTCTTTCCAGATTTGTTTTCTGTGATTCTTTTGATTGCACAGCACTTGTGATCACTAAGTGATAGTTTCTAACGGAGGAAACTTTTGTAAGTCAACATAAATTCTGTCAGAAAGGGCGGTCTGAGTCCTTGCACTGTTTCTGGAGAAGACCTAGCTTGGGCTTGGTCTGGAATTTTCATTAAATTCATCCCACAATCTTCACAAACCTCACTTACATCAATGAAAAGAATTCCATGGACCAAAGTGAAAAGAACTATTGTCACACCGCAGCTGAAGGAGTTTCAAATCAGTGCAGCTGATACCTAACAGCTTTGCGCTTGCATTGTATCCCCTTACCTGTGATGTTCTGCTTTGTAGTGATACAGACTCCTAACTAGAGGAGAGATTTTTCTGCGCAGCAGCACTGCTACTTGGATACCTAGAGTTAATAACCAACTTAAATAAAAATCTCTTTGGTATTTCCCTAGGCTATTATGTCAGAAATTTTGACTGACTCCCTTTGAAGCTATTTTTATAAATTTTCGGTTGTAACTAGCACAGTTCCTGAGCAAGAGCTGGGTTTGCACAGAAGCTGGATCTCTTGGGTCATGGTATCTGCTAAGGCCATTCAGGTGGATTTGAGAAGCATACTAAAGGATTCAGTGTGAGATTTGAAAGCTTCCTTAACAGACTACCAATTCCATTGCACTGAAATCCTAATAACATTCCCCCCCCCCCTTTTTTTTTTCCAGTTCATGCTTCCCCAGTAGAGCATGTATCTGCCCCTTTGGCTTTAACAATTGGTTTGTTGGCATTATCCATAAAAACAAAATGTCACCTGAGCAGAACGATGTAATCTGTGCATTTTCCCAGTTGTTTACAAATGATTTAGATCAGCAGTTTAGGATATTAAGACAAATGACATTTCTTAGTGCCCTTTTTGTGGCAAACAGGTCATTGTGGTGTTCTTTTCTGACAATACTAACGGGAAGCAAGACAGAAATAATTCTATAATGGCTTGTTTTTTCACCAAGATGGTGTAGAAAGAAGTTACTTGAACAATCAGTTTCTGTTGTCTGAGCTCAATTAGTTTGTCTTGAAAAAGCACCGTCATGGTAGCTTATCAAATTGGACAGTGGTTGTTTATGTCCTTGGGAGCACAGACAAATGCAAATACTCCATCGTTTTAAAGTTGTAGGAAAAATACTTTCAAAATTTCCCTAGTCTTGGAAACTTAGTGAGCTTAGATACATTTTATATTTCTACATGTCAAATTATAAATTTGTATTTCTTACTTTTTGTACTATGGAAGAAAACGAAACTGTCTTATGATAGACCAGGTCAAATAAATCTTTCTTGAATAGCTGAAGTCTTAAGGCGGACTTTTAAATCCCTAAATCAAAAACTGTGATTTCTAAAGCCACCAGTTCATCCCAATCTAGAAAGTAACTGTATCTCCAAATGTAATGCTGCTTTGCTCTCAGATTCCCAGCCCTCAGTTGTTCCTGTGTGTGCATGTGGTCCTGTCTCGGGCCAGCAGAGCTTGAGCAGCTCCATAGTCAGACAGTGGAGAAAAGAAGTCAGACCAGGTGGAGAAGACCAAGTGTGCTTCTGCCTGTGTCTCTGAGCAGCTCTGTCCCATGGCCCATCCTGGAGCGGTCCCTGAGAAGGTTTTGCTCTTCAGTAAGCGCAGTAGGGACTTCCTCCTCGGAGTGGCTGAGTGAGTAGAGGGGGCTTCCTTTGGGAACTGCAATGGAGAGCATCCCACCAGCTGGATTTACAGGGCAGGAAATCTGTGCTTCCATTGCATGAATGGAAAACAAGCTCCAGGACACCCAGGGTGTTATGTACTCACCGAATACAAGGTGCTCAGCTACCCGCTCCCTCAGCTCAGGCTGGTGTGGTTTATTACTTAATATCCTCTTCTCTAAACTTCTGGTTTGAATGTTATTCTTGTAGCACATAAAGTAGGGCAAAGAAGCAGTTGTTTGGCTGGTGCTCAGGCAGGATGCAGGAATAGAAAGAACACATAACTGTAAAGTTATTTAGGAACCCGCTTTGATAATTTGGTGCTTTTAAAAAACCTTTTGGTCAAGTGGTGTGTTTTTCTTATTTCTCAGCTGGATTCAAAAGATGCTTTGAAAAAATGTAGCCTCAGGAGATAAAACCACTGGTGAGATAATTCTGAGTGCTCCTCCTGCCCACTGGTACCAATGGGAGCAATGGAGCAATGTGAAAGGCAGTTTCAGGGCTGTGGGGGTTCTTACCTTTGCTGCTTACGGTGTCTTGGCTGAGAATGGTTTTCTACTGATGAGTTACCCAAGTTCAGAGCTGCAGCAAAAAATACATGTGAGAGAGAAACCAGGATCTTCAGAACCCTCACATCTGTTTTGTGACCTTCTGGAGAGCTTTTCATTGTGTCCAATAGATCGTGAAGTATTTTCTTCCTCTGCTGACACATCTCCCACCAGCTATGCCTCTTTCTTGAATATAGGAGGATGAGGGTATTTTCTGGAGAAATTTGCAAGTAAAATACTCCTGACTGAGAGTTTTCAAATGTTGCATTTGCTATAGAAAGTTCTGTTTTCTTCTTTGTGATTGGAAGTTCTTCAGCACTACTGAAAAATCCAGTGAACTACTGCTATTTGTAGGGAGATTGAAGGAGGTAAGACAGAGTTAACCTGAGCAAGTAAAGGATAATATTTACTTGCAGTCATGGTAATGATCGCTGGGACGCTCTTCTTTTAGAAGCTCTGTGACAAACACGGTCTCTGGGAATAAATTGTTTCTATTCTGTAAGCAGCACTTTTCTCCCTGAAACTGCACCGTGTCAGCCCCTTGAGACAGTGTTATGACATTACACTGCCAGAGAAGCTGTTTTTCAGACAAATTTTGAAATCTAGGGCCTGAAAATACATTTCAATATTTTGATGCAAGTACTATTAGTGTGACACCACGGCTACGTCTTTTAATTCCTTGAGAGTTTCAGCTGGCTACCTTAAGTTTCTTTCCACGTTCACCTAATTTTGCTAGAATAGTTGATTTTCTTCTTTTGCAATGCAAAAGTGTTTTGGGAATGTTTTTGGAAAGCATTTTGGAACGCTTTTCTTGATGGTGAGCACCCTTTGCACAGCTGGTAAATACTGGAGCGTAAACCAGCTGATTGAATAGTCTGAGATGCTCAGACAGCAAAGTAGGTTAAGGGGAGGATTTGCCCTTTATACTGACTGTTGTTAAGCACGTGGAGTTGATTGTTAGATCATACATTTTTTACATATGCACATACATATATGTATCTAGAGACTTTTTTTTTTATAGCAAGGACCTATTTTATTAGACTTTATTTGTTGATATCCAAGTGTGCAAAGCCTGGAAGAAATGCAGGCTTTGTGAAGCTCTTAAAGTGTATTGAGGAGGGTGGCAATGAACACGTTGAGCCATGGTGTGCTCTGATAGGTTTGTATAGGCTATGCAGATACTCTACAGTCACCTCTCAGGGGTGGAGGATGGAGGGACTCCCACTGAGACATGCAAGAACTGGAGGAAGCCCATGGGCAGGTGCTTTATTGCTGCACTTCAGGATCCTCTCAGAGGACCAACAACGCCCAGAGCCATCAACTTCCCTAAGTGGTTCAAGAAGCAAGAAAAGTGCTTTGAACTGGTTTGTATGGTGCAATGAATCATTTGTGAGAGATGAATTACGGGAAATTTGGCAATTTGTGCTCATCCGAATGCACAAATGTGATTGCAGTTCCCCAGAGGCAAAGCAGTGCTATGTTTGGGCTGCAGCGGGTGGCGAGGAGTTCACGACGTCCCCAGGTAGCTCACCTGGTGGAAGGTGGAAGGTCTCAGCAGAAGAGAGCCCGCAGCTGGCTGGGACGGGGGAGCATGAGAGAAACCACACCTGCCTAAGCAAGCGGGACAGGGTAAGCCACCAAAAATGCCTGTTTTCCTACGTGTGGCCTTTTGCACAACCATACATTCTATCAACCCATGACATCAGACAGAGCTTCCTTTAAGAACATCGATGTAAAAATGAGGTCTTGGGTGGTCATTTATGGTTCAAGTAGCAGTTTATATATTTATTATAATTATACACAACCTTGACAATCTATATTGCCATTCAAAAATAAATTGAAGTATTGTCAATTTGCACATGATCTGTCACTAATAAGAATCCCATTTACATACATAGTAAACAATTTGCATACTTAAAACACTGCTTTAAATTCTAACACTCCCGTCTCATCCCTCCCTCCCACCCTGTGAAGATATGTTTTGACTATGTAAACAAACTCTTCCAACTATGCAACATTCAGGGACTACCACCTTTTTAACATTAATTTAAATAAACCATTTCAGCACTTTGTAGAGGTGGCCGGTGGGTATAGCTCCTAATTGCATTTTTGTTTAAAATTATTCTTCTCACATCCCCTTGCGGTGATTCCTGATTTTCATTGCTTGATGTATTTCCTTCTGACCAGAAGATGGAAAACAGGGTTTAATAACTCCATCAGGTAAGTCACACGAACACATGCCTGGTTTGTATTCTGCAATGCTGATAGTCACATGGAATTGTTTTCACTGTTATTTACATGTGTGGGAAGTGGTTGAAGCCTTCCTTCAGATTTCAACTGTGGAAAATGAAGGATTTGGCTAAGGGTCTGCTATCACAGGCTTTCCCTAGGGTACTAAGTTTGTATTTATACTCCAATTGTTATCTTGGCAATTGAAATGAGAATTTATGAGGCATTAACTGCCTTTTGTTAAGCAACATGTTTTTTACTACCTCTTCTGACAGACAGCTTCTGTCTTCTGGTGCCTGAAAGGCTAGAGAACAGCCGAACAAAAATGAAGTGTAAGGGGCAACGTCATATTCTTCTGCCCAGTTAAAGAAAACTCCCAGCTGGGGTACCCAACACAAGCATCCTTAGAGGGTGCGGACACTACACTTGACCTACAACTGAAGTTTGGGCATCTGGGCTTAGGTTTAGAAGGGCTCACAGGAGTGAGTGTGGTACCAGAAAAATGCAAGTCCTGTTTTGAGGAATGAGGCTCATAAAGACACCTCATCTCTGGGAACTGAATTCAGCTGCTTTTTCCTACAGCAGCTGCTGAAGTGCTTTGAACCAGCAAATGCAGCATAATTGTAAATGGTTTCACGTTTGTGAAAGCTGGTGTCAGTTAACTGAAAGGCGTAGGTAACTGGAACACTGAGAAGCGTAAAGGCTCCCAGGTGTCAAAAAATACTGGGGAAGAAAAGGCTCCTGCTTAGCTCCATGCCCAGTTCCTGAAATTACACTTAAACATAATCCTTACCGGGAATCCCTGCCCTTGAACATGGAGTATTTGAGACCAGCTGGCAGCCCGAAGAATCCCTATCAGAGACTGGAGCTCAGCACACTGAGATGTTTCAAAAAATATTACATAATTCCAAGCGCTGGAGATACAAAGGAATCTCATCAACAGACTGGCTGCTTTAGATTAACACTTTTAAGTGGAGGAACCAACGCCTTCCCCTTGCCCAGGAGAGCAGAGGTACCCTCGGGCTGGCCACCAGGCACAGGGAAGGCTGTAGGGGCCTGGGTGCTTCAGAAGTAGCCCCGCAGCTTGAGCTGCCAGACGTGCTCAAGGTAAGGGTGCCTTCCCCCTCGTTCTGCCACGGGTCTGGTGAAGCCCAGAGGTAACACAGGTTGGGTGCTTCATCCAAACTGCTCAGAGGATTCATCACTTTGGAGGATTTGGGATCCTGGAAGCTGTGCACGCATACCCCAAAGGCAGCGTTTAAATGCTGAAAGGACACTGCCAGAGGCAAACAGGGAAGAGGATTCTGCATTCAAATTCAGACCAACCAAGGCAGGCAGCTCTACTGTGTGTATCTTACCCTGTAGCACCCGTCTCAGTTTAAAGAGTGAAGAGTATGAAAGTTTAACTTAAAGGGATTGTTAAAAATCTGGTTGTTACACCTGAATGAAGTTAAAAAAATATTAATCCTGAAGTCTAAACTAATGTAGTAAGAGATGTGGAATGGAAGCCATGAATCAGCTGTAAAACAGCTAGTAGCAACTTAGTCTAGTAAAGCAAAGTAATTTTAAAACCATTTTTTTGAGCAAGTCCATTAATGTTCAAGACAGGAGAGGATCAGTCCTCCTTAAGGAAGAAAGAGGTTACTAGTAAAACTGGAGAACAAAGTATTTATGCCATTTTGTAACTGAACTTTTACATGAGGGTATGGCTGTGATTAACACAACTTTTTCATTTTTAAAACAAAACTCTACTGCCTTTAAGAAGATAGTGTTGCTTCCTGGTTTCTTCTTTTTGTGGGATGAATGGAAGGTTTTCCAGCATTAGAAATGTACCTTGCCCTCAATGGAAAGTCTCCAATAAGACATCAGCAACAAATTCCTGCTTTTAAAATACACCAGATGCAGAGCAGGGTACTGCTGTTGGTTCCCTCCCAGAACTTGATAGCTTCTGTTCCAAGATGCTCATTTGGGTGCTCTCAGAGTAGCCACAGGGTAACTTGCCTGTTGAGTCCGACACACAAAAGCTCACCCTGAAGTTATGCATTGCTTACCTAAGTACTTGAGAACCTTCTACATTCCCTCTTTGCATCAGAAAACAGATTACATATTAACAAGTCACATGCTCTCATGTTAACATGAAAGCTCACTGTGGAAAGCACAATTTTGCCCTTCCACACGGGATTCTTAACACGTACTTCAGCAGCTGGTTGCCACTGGCAGTCTGGGTAGGGTTCCCCTTCACCAAGATCTAGAGGCAGAGCAAAACCACGCACCCTATTCTAGTAAGCAAACATTACTACAATGGCTTGTCTTCACCAGATCTGCTTTTAAGCCTTTATGTGTAAGAATTGCCTCAGACATTTGTAAAGCAGGATTGAACATCTGATGGCCATGAGCAGATGACTTTTGTTCTTATACATGACCTTTTAGCTATTGGAGAGCTCACACTAGAGATTTGCACTGGTTGAGCTCTTCTGCCAGGTATGAGGAAGCCACCAGACAAACTAACCTGTGGATGGGTTTTAGGAAGCCATTACTACTTGTTGCACTCCTGTGGTAAAACCATGAAGATATTAATGATGTTCAAGCCTACATGACCAAAGGTAGCTGGGTCATGTACTGACTTAAACTTGGGATAACTGACACTGAAATACAGTCACCCCCTCAGTGCCAAAGATGCTTGTCTACAGCAGCAGAATTCAAGACTGAGGTGGCAGAGCAGCTGCAGCTCTCTTCAGGGTCACTCAGTTTTCGTTCAAGGGCTTTAAAGAGTTAAACTTAAGGTACCAGACCATCCCCAATCAATTGTGCAGAAGAGGAACAGTAGAGCAAACTACCTGCATCTCAGCCACTTGGTGTCAATCATGACAATACAATTATAGCCCGTGAGCTAATTTAGCAGGGGTAAGTGATGCTTCTTTTTTCTGTGAAGATGTGTGAGAATACAGTTCATCTCTACCAACTCGGGCTTGGGTAATGGACTGCTCTCTTTGTAGCAGGAGCAGTGGTGGAACAGGGAGGGCATGGCTGGAGATAGAAGAGCTGCCAAGCCAGAAACAAGAGCATGATGCTCGTTTACAAGCTTGTACACGAGAACTGCTGCAGGAATGCCTGACAGACACCTAAATGCGTTTCTGCCATGGAGTTTAAGTCACTTCAGTATTAAACTGCAACTACTCTCAGTCTTTTATGCTCATTTGACTATAAAACCACTTTTCATGGAGCAGCCCACTCCTACTCTGGTACCAGAAGAGTTCTAAGTCAAAAGACAAGTGACTTGCTAAGGCAAGTGTTACAGCACCTCTGTGACTGACAGAAGCATTCAGAATACATGAACAGACAACTGGACCTTGACAATGTCCAAGATGCATCAAAGAAAAGAGCGACTCAACCGTGTAATACACAACAGACACTTTCATTAGATGAAGCAAGTCTCCAAAGACAGCTGGTAAGCTGTGTGAGTTCATGGAGTAGATTCCATCATTGGGGTAATAATATCCAGTTTGTCAGCTCTTTTGTTTAGATCCTTGACCAAAAGGCTTATGTGCTGAGTAGTTCTTTCAAGCTCACAACAAGTAGCATTTAAGCAACCTCAAAATCAGGGCATTAATATCCAGCAGGCACAGCACAATTTCTGTTATTTCTCTTCCCCAGCTTAAGATGTGACCAAGGTGTAGATGTCATTCAGAACAAAAGAAACAGAAACAGGAACATGTGTAGTAAGACATTTTGAAGGGAATGCTATCCAACAGTCCTTGGATTTCCTAACCCCTTCCCACTGTTATCATTAGGATCATCCTATGGTAAGCACAGTACGTTATGTACAGCGACGTGCACTGAGACCATTCACTTTGTTTGGGCACGTGGCAGAGCCAGTACACTACCAATTTGTAACTAAGATAGTTAGTGGTATGGGAGTCTTAAAAATGTTTTAAGCTTGTATTATTCAGTTTATATGAAAAAGACCATACAATTCTCATGGTACATTGACAAGATGGACTAGTATGCCAACTAACCTCTTATTTTAATATTTAAATTACAACAATACAATAACTAGAAAAGGTCAGTGCTTCAAGTGACAAGTTCTGCCACTTCAATTCCAATAGTTTTCCAAAATAAAGATGCGATTAGATCTACACTTGAGCATCAGTAGTGCAATACAGTATCCTTTCCTGAATAAAGGAGCTGAGGTTTATCCACAATAAAAGCTTTAAATAAGGTAGATTGTTGCCATTTGTATATCAATTCTGTATGTTTGATATAAAATATATTGGGAAAGCTTAAACTGACTTATACAATCTACATTTGGCTAAAGCTCCACGTAAGCAGCATCAGTGGAAATGAACATCAGAAGTGTACTTAATATAAAACACTTTCAAAACTACTCAGCAACAAATGACAGAAGGTTGGCTAAGAGTAACTGAACATCTGAGGTGTGTACCAGACAAAAAGAATGGACCCTGTAATTACTTGCACTATTTTAATTAAGTCAAAGAAATGCAAGATTTAGTCCACTTCCATTTCTCCAGGTGGTTTGGTCTGCTGAGAATTGTCCTTCGCTGGTTCAGGTTTTGTTTCAGCACCACTCTGTCCGTTCACTGGTCCATTGTGTTCACCATTAGCTTTTGACTGCCCATCATTGGGAGGTTCTATCTTCGGTTTGGGCTTGTATATAATGGGATTACAGAAGCTATCCAATTCCTAGTTGTAACAGAAGCGAGAGAGCAAGTTCATTTGGTGGCACAGAAATTGCATTAAACTAGAATGTTTCAAATTTGTTTCAGGTTCAGAGTGACCCGGAATTTAAATTTTCAAGGGCTGGACTTCTCAAGTCTATCAACTTAAAGGCTTTGAACAGATTGGAAGCTCTTATGCTAATCCATTTTCTAGCAAGACTAGTACTGTAACTTAGGGTATTTTAAAAAGGGTTGCTCAGAGGTACTGCTGTAAATCAAATGCCAGAGGTGAACATTGATAAAATGCTGCTCCCTCTCTATGGATCATTTCAGAGCTTTAAAAATCTCTGTAACATTCTAGGCTCAACCCAGAGGCAAAAAATCTTGTTAAAGAAAAACTTAGAATGGAACATGTACAATCTTTTTTTTCTTACCTTAGATTTTGTCACTATTTCAGCCACTTTGACAACTGGATCCTGAGTTAGACTTAGTTTGTTCTGGGCATTCATTTTGCTGTTCAACCAATTCATAGCCTCACTAATGTATTTTTCAACTTTTTCCATCTCAGCAGGATCTAGGTGATCGTATTTTTCATCCTAAGGAGAGAGACATTTACACCCTCAATTACTACGTGCTTCTCACTCAGTTAAGAATTTCAGACACATAACAAAACAGGGTAACGCTGCTACAACCCAATAAGAACCAGTTTTTATTGAGCATTTAGTATGAAGAATGACAAAGAACAAGACAAACATGACATTATTGATAGACATTTGAAATTTTGATCTTAAGTGCCCATTGCTGAAGCACGGGTTAGGCATGAAGTTGCAAGGAAAAAAAAAAAAAGCACCTGAGGTTTCCTGTAGTTTGATGAACTAAACCCCAACAAATAGTCTTACAAGTTCTGAGGGGCAGAACCACAACAGCTGTTTTAAAGCAGCTTAACAGGTAATCCGACAGCATTGCTTTTTAAAGACAAAAAACCTCTCCAGCCCATCTCAAGCACTCAGTAATAGTTCATTCCCTAAATAATTGGCTTCTACCTTATTTTTGTATGCTTCTACTGCTTTCATAAGGAGCTGAATCTTCTTGCCCAGTTCATTTAAAACTTTCGGTCTCTCTTCGTGTTCCATGTATCTTTCCTGAATGGGCTGGCCAAACTTCTGCAAACATAAGCACAAAGATCCTGATAAAATACAAGTCAACTTCAGTCTGGACTAAGAATGAAACATGGCAATGGAAGCAAGGCTGCCTTTGACTCCTTTTCTCATCCATTCAAGAAGCTTTGTCTTTGTGCTTTGCTTTAGTACAACAACAAAACCAACCCAGAAATTTAAACACAGGAATAGTGCCTGCCTTGATTAGGTTCAGCATTTTGCAACTGCTTTCAGCAAAAAGAGCATTTGGAAAAATGCACATGGAAGATAAGACATGTTCATTTTTCAGCAGTTCATCTAAAAACTAGTTTTTTTCCTTCTCTTGAATACTGTTAACCCAGGCAAGAAGGCAGTTGCCAGATCCACACTTCGGTTTCCACCAGCTATCCCTTCCCCAAAGGAAATCTTGAGAGAAAACAGTTGGAGCTAGAGCCAAACTGATTACAGAGTAGCTAGTCATTCACCAGAATTTACATTTCCCATGAAATTCTTAAGATCTGAAGTATTTAAGTGTTGTGGTTTTTTTTCCATTACTAATCAAATAATCCAGTGGAAGCCACTGTTGAAACACTCTTCAGCTTGTATCGTATGACACTACACATCCAGTTTTATGATTCAGCTATAGAAGACCACTGAAAACGGGAAAACCAGAGCTTCTGTTCTGGGGTGTATTTCTGAATACCCATGCCATCAGTCAAACTACTCAAAAGTCTCTTTCAGACCAACAAAGCTGACAGAAAATTCCCATAGCAACTAACTTTATTGTCACTGCTGACAGTCTGCTTCATTTTGACTGTTTTCAAATTAGAAGGATAACTGACATTAAACCAAACTGTATTTCTAGTTCTAAATATTCTGTTTGTTTGGTAATTGAACTACATCCAGCTACAACCTCAACACCTGTACTTAAGTTCATGGATCTACAGCACTCATATACGGGTGTGCACACCCCCCCCTCATTAAAAGAGCTTTGTTTTCTTAGCCATAGCACTTATATAAATGCTCCCACTGCCAAACGCATACAGCATTTCTAAAAAGAAACTTAAAACCTTACTCTTAATTCCTGAAGCTTATCCATGTATACTTGTTTTGGCTGGTCCTCTCCGTCATCATAAAGCCAGTTTTCTGTGTCCTCCAACATCAAGGTCAGCTTGTTTGAATCCTGTGAAGCAAGTTGGGGACACTCTAGTTCAGAAGGGACTGTAACACGTGAGACTTCTCCTCCCAACACAAAGCAACCTCCCTACTCAAAACAGACTGTTTTATCAATTTAAAATATTAAAGTGCTAGTGAAGGAAAGTGGTAATTAACAGACTTCAAAGTCAAGATTTTACAGAATGGTGATAGAGGCAGAATGATAAGAGAGGCAGCGCTGCTAATCTGATTTGCAGGTGAAGTTTATAGGAATTACACAGCTTCAGGACTGACTTTGTAAGAAAGTACACACATCTCTTAATATTCTTGTGTATTATCTTTACATGGGAAGTTGTACTCCTCTGGTTCTCCTAGAGCAGAATGGAAGAGACAAATCTGAACATCTACATATGTACTTCAATTTTTTTTAATTGGACTCTACTGGCTATAAACAAGGATTTTATCTTTAATTATTTAAAAATAAAGTTCTGACCTATCCCTGTAACTTATTTAAGAGACTGTTTTGAACGGGTATGGGAAGGACAGCCTCATGCCCTTGAATTTATACTGGAAGGGCATCTGTACTGCATTGCTGGCTTAATGACCACCTAATCCAGGGAGCAGACTTTAATGCTGCTGCTGGACATTTGTTTCAACTGGTTGCTTGTGTACCAGCCACTTTCCTTTAGATGGCTGTTACAGAGAAAGGAGTACAGGACAAGGGTTCTTTCAATACTGCTTCTGCAGAAGCCCAGTGTACAGCTTTCCTCATCACAGTTAGTTGGACTTTTAAATGGGCAAAGAATCAAGTTTCTAATTTAATGGAATTAGACAATAAAACACAAAGCTACAAACACTCAAGTTCTGCTCATTTTGATTTTACCCCTACCCACTCACACCATTTAGAAGCTCGTGGTGTTCTGTCCTGCTTTCCTACCCCTACCATATTATTTTTGTTTTCCACCTGCATCCCAAATCTTGCCTTGCCAGTGAGGAATTACTCTAAATTCTGCATGCTTGCGTGTCAGATGTCAGGTGTAAGTGAAGTCAAACTACACTTCCATGAAGTTAATCTGTTTCACAGTCTGAAACAAGTCCAAGAGACCCCTGCAGCCTCCATGTAACCCACACCCAAAACTTCTAAATACAGAGCAATTTTTCCCAACAGCTGAAACACATAGTTCTTACTTCTTCAGTGATGAATTTCTCAAAGACTCCACACAGTTTGTCTCTGAAGTCATACACATATTCTTCAACAGCATTCTTAGCATCATTTCTTTCTTTTTCAAGCTTGTCTTGCATCATCATCTTCCCCTAGGGTGGAGAAAAGCTTTTTGAAAACTAAGTGCCTTTCAAATGTCAACGTTAATGATTACTCTTTTGAACCCTCTGAATTTTGCAGAAGCCTGCAATTTCACAATTCCTGATTAAAATTTTCACCTTTCTTCAGTCATCTTCACTGCAGGCAAAACTGGAATGGGGGAAAAATGAGTTCATATTTGCAAGCTGTTTGGCAAGTGCTTCAACATAAATGGATCACCTATCAATTATGATCTGACCACCACAGACAAGACTCAATTTAAGACAAGTGTTGACTGTGGTTTGGAAGTCACTCAGAATCATTCTGTCCTACAAAAATTATTTCACACTTTATTCTTCAGGCTGACCATCGTTCAGAGAGGAGCTTAGGAAGTTCAGAAGAGATCCTCTGAAAGGCAGGTTTCCTACATGTTGAAATACTTCCCTGCCAACGCAGCACTTAAATGGCAAAAGTGTGATAGAACTAAGGACACAGCTTCTGCAAAGCACCAAAACCCCCATGCAAATGCTACTCCTGACCACTATGTTGTCAGTCAATAACAATTAGCATTCCTGTAACGCACTGGGTAGCCTTTGCCATTTCCTGCCTAAGAACGGGATCCATACTTTGGGTCATAACAGACTATAAGTCAAACTCAGGCACCTGGATAGTTAAGTCTACTGAAACACATTCATTTCTCCAAAAAACACAACCCCTTACAAATAAAGGCAAACCCCCCAAGGTATTCTAAATTAGGTAGGAAGTTTATGGTTGCAAGTATTTTCTGGGTACAGTGCCATTAATTTGAGTGGTCACCTGCTTATGCTGCTTACCTCATTTTCTATATAGCAATTAATAAGATCTTGTCCCAGTTGTCTGTAGAGGCTTGCCTGGATAGGCAGGTCAATACTCTTAACTTTTGCTTTAACCTTCGGCTGGGCTGGATGATCTTGCTTGTCTCCAGAAGCAGCCTATAAAAAGATTTACAATATTAAGTAACTTTCAAGAATGGAAATATCACTGCTTTTTTGCTCAAAAAAAAAAGAGATGACAAATGAAAGTAGTATGACAGCTACAAATTAATCATATGTAAATGGAGCACTTAATTATTCCTCTACTCTTCAGAATCACCACTGCCTTACTTCTGAAGGAAACTGGTAGGATTTAGTTTCTTTAAACGGAATGGGAAGAGCTGTTGAGGAAACCTGTTCAAAAGCTGAAGGCACCACATTCTTCTTCATTATGTTTCCTAAGTTCTTCCCTAAATTCCATCTTCACTATAAAACTATGGTAACAGGAACATACTTCAAAGTCTCAATAATATACTATGTTAAAAGCAGGAGTGCTTAAGTAGGATTCCCAACTTAACCATTTCAATACAGCTGCACTCCTAACTACAGTCCCGTGTTTCCAACCAGTAAGATTAATGACTTTGAGAACACTGGGCAAAAAAACCCAAAAGCCTAAGAGAAGCAACATCACATTTCCTTATCTATACTGAATACAAACCTTTGTTTCGGTTCCTGCATTTTCAGTTTCCTCATCTGCTTGGTTCTGTTGTTCACCTTGACTTTTCTGAATACCTTCGTCTTGGTCAACCTGCATTTTATCCTAGAAAAAGAGTTATACAACGAATTGTAGAGTATAGCAAAGCTTTGCATTCAAAGACCAACACCAATTACAGCAGATACTACTATAAGGACCTCAGAATCTTAATTTTTCATTCAACATGTTTAAACAGGCATTTTGGTACAGTACTCATATTCCTGTCCTTCTGAAATTAAATGGACATTCTATTCTGTCCATTCACCTTGAAATAATGTTGCTATCTGTCCCCTGTTAATTACCTTAAGACCTGTGAATACTCCATTTTAAATTAGAAATAAATACATATAAACTGTGAAGAACAATCTAGCAACACACCACCAACACAGGCAGTAACAACAGATTCTCTATGGAACAGCCAGAACTTCAATCCCGTATCATTGTTCACCTCAAGTTTGTAATCCAAAGAAGTAATTTAGTCATTGTAGTTGTTACCTGCATCTGTCTCATAGGACCATAAAAATTCGTTTCTGTAGTAGCCTCTTGGAGCACAAGACCAACCATCCTGCCTGTCACCCAAAATTAACAAAGTTTCACCTAAATTTATCTGTAGTTCACCTATGCCTCATTCCAAATTTAACTACCATAAGGACATTGCTAATTACTGGTGCTGATCACTTGGATTTAGTTTAAGTAATACAATTCCCTGTCATCATTGCAAAAAACCTTTTAAGAACATAGTAATGGCTAAATGTAGAGTTTTCAGGGCAACTCCAATGCTTGGACATCCAGAGCACCAACAAATAACGAGCCGTAGATGAGGTCTGAAAGGTCTAAGGTTACTTCCATTACAAGGAATTAAGACTCCTAGATTCACAAACTACATATGCACGTACAATAGTTTACTGTTAGTTCTGCAAAATAAAAGGAAAAATTATGTAAGGAATTCAAACTTCAGCACAGGTGCATTGTGTTGCAGTTCAGGCACGTTAGTTGATTCAGCAGTTTTTAAAGCTTAAAGTTGAAAACAAAAAGGCTACTTCTACCAAACTTGTCGCTTCAGAGTAGAAAAAGATGAAATTCTCATGTACTGTTCTTACTGTTCACACAGAAAAGGCGACAACTGGAAGGAACTGTTTTGCCTACAGAGAAAAGCTAGAGGGAAAAAACAGAGATACACCACAAACCTCCTCCTCGGAGTCGAGGGTATCATCCTCAATAATGAAAGGTAATTGCTGACAAGACAAGCACCAGTGTAAAACAGAAGATGTGTTAGATGAATGGCAGAACTACAAATTCAAAGTCTGAGGATGGAAGTGGTTACTCCTGTACTGAACACAGTGTACTCATCTTGATGACCTCCACCCGCAGCACGCCCATTACACTAAGTGCCAGCTATGTCACTTTCAACTGGTTTCCACTCATATACAAATACCAGATGCAGAGCACTTCTCCACAAGGAACTGCATCATGTTTGGGATTTCAAATATGCTCACATTCCTGGAAAGCAGTATAATATTCAAGGAGTTGCTTTTATCAATTATGTAATGTTAATTGTGTAACCACTTGTTCCAATTTCTCTAGTATATTGAAGTGGGAAAAGCTGCTAAGAACAAATGTTTGATTTCTGTCCAACCTTACTCCCTAAGGAAACCCTCCCTCGGTACGTCAGACAGCCTGGGACACGGGTCACTGCCGAACCCTTTGCAGTCTCAGAAAGACAGGAGGAGTGTGACACAGCAGCTTGCCTGCTGCCTTATCCTCTTTTTTACTCTGTACTATCAGGTCTCTTCCCTGTGAGCTGTGACATAACCAAAATCCAAAGCTATAGACGAAGCTGTTGCACGTTTACTCCCAGCAATTCTCCCCATATGGGCTTACAAGCCAGTTTGTAAGAACTGCCAACACTGGAGTACATAAAGAAATGCCCTCAGTGAAAGAATGTTTATGAAGAACAAGTCATCCATGGATTTTTTACTTGACTAAGATCTAGTACTTGAGGAAAAAAGACAACCCTGCACATTAAGTATGTTGCCATTTGATACCAACACTAGATAATGCTAGGACTAGTAGAGACATAGTAAAGAACAATGGAAAGTATTTTCTTTAGAATCTGATTTTATGTTCTCATTGCTTCCTTAGTGCCACATGTCACCATGATGGACACTGAAGAAACATGTTACATAACCGAAGAAGTAACTTCAGGGTGGAGACAAGTAGTAATTGTCAGAAGCTATACATCATGATTTAACCTCTAATTATGGGCTCTGTCAGAATTACAAGGAGTGTAGATATTCACAAGTTTACATACCAGCTCATCATCTCTGCCTTGGTTCTTACTTGATGATTCAGTGTCCATGGGTGTGTCGTTCTGATCTCCCTCTATGTTCTGCTTCTCTATTATAGAAGCATTAGCCACGCTGAAAAGGCCATGAATATTGACACGTACTTTAACCTTCACTTTGGAATTGTCACCATCATGTTGGGGACCAACATTTTGAATAGTGAAGCGCCCTTGAAGAAAAAAAACAAAGGTTTTTTTTTTTTTACAAAAAATAATGAAAGGGGAAAAGAAGGTAAAATACATTCCTTGAAGGGTCTTAATTTAAACAGCAGCTTCACGTCACTTAAACTATTACTTAAACTATTTGGTAACCTTCTACTTAGCTGTCAATTCTACAATGTAAGCCACAGCTAGATAAACTAAAACCTGTTTCCCTGATCATTATCAGTTAACTGATAATTAATAAGATGTTTTTATCTGTAACGAGGTGTTATGCTTCTCTGTTGCCTTTTCTAACCATCACACTAGAGAAATCACTGATTCATCTTGAATGGTTTCTTTCTTTCACGTAACTCAAACTTTGCACTGAAAAATAATAATGTTAACAGAGATAAAAGATTCTACTGGAATTTGGTAACGTGGATGCACTATCCATTTCTGAGAATGAACAGTGCTTATCCAGGCTTCTGGAAGCAGTGTGTCCAGCTCTGGAATCCTCAGCACAGGAAAGACAAGGACCTGGTGGAGTGAGTCCAGAGGAGGCCACACAGATGATCAGAGGGCTGAAGTGCTTCTCCTGTGAAGACAGGCTGAGAGAGTTGGGGTTGTTCAGCCTGGAGAAAAGAAGGCTTTGGGGAGACCTTATAGCCCTTCCAGTATATAAAGGGGGCCTAGAGGAGAGATGGCAAAAGGCTCTTTATGAGGGAATGTAGTAATAGGACAAGGTGTGATGGTTTTAAACTGAAAGAGGGGAGATTTAGACTAGACACTAGGAAGAAATCCTGTACGGTGAGGGTGGTGAGACACTGGAACAGGTTGCCCAGAGAAGCTGTGAATGCCCCTGCCCTGCAGGTGTTCAAGACCAGGCTGGATGGGGCTTTGGCAACCCTGGTCTAGTGGGAGGTGTCCCTGCCCATGACACAGGGGTTGGAACCCTATGATCTTTAAAGGTCCCTTCCAACCCAAACCGTTCTATGAGACTTTGTTTTGCAACCTGCTGGAAATTTCATTGCAAATGAAGCAGACTGTGTGCAAGTAAAGGTCAATGTCCTTTCCTAAAGGCAACAGACTTCTTGAATAAACAGCTAAATAGGCAGCACCAAGTCTTGGATTCGTAAATCAGGAAATAAATTGTTAGTGTAAAGACCCTGAGGAGTCCACAAACCACAAATAATGTAGCATTAGCTACTAGGAAACTTATTCATACTAATACTTCAGACTCTCCCCCAGACGCTTAGACCAGGAAATGCCTGTCTTGTATGTTCTCAGATTAACAGAAAGAAACATGACATCTGTCCACGTCTAGTGCTCACAGGTCCTTTGATACAATTTCTTTGAAAAATCCAGGCTGGCGGGCACATAAGATCCTTATCTGTTTTATAGAGGTTGAAAGAACCAGACAATAGAGCACTAAAGCCTTTGTATCTTATTTTTTTTAAGCATTCAGAGACAGTGAAGAGAGATAAAATGAAGAAAGGACTTTTTTTTTTTTTAGGAACTGCTAAAAGAAGATGTCTATACTTTTTGATCACTGCATCTAAACCAAGACAACTGTGCTGAGCCTTTCTGAACCTAGGCTTATCTATAACCTCGGGAATATGTAAGTGATGCATCTTATAAAAATGAGAACCACTTTTCCCAGTAGCAACAGGGGCTGGGCATGGGGTTTGTATTCACATGTCCTTACCTATTCTGGAGTCAGGATAAGGCACTTCATGTGGATGGGTATAGTAAGCTTCCAGGTCAAAAGGTTCTTTCTTGTGAAAAGTAATTACTTTTGAGAATGGAGCAGCATGGTTCTTGCTGAAGACTTCACACTCCCTAAAGCAGTAAAATATTAAGGAAGGTTAAACCACCAAGTATAACACAATGGATAATCAAAATCAAGGTATGTTAATGATCAACCACCGTTGCTAACCAAGCAGATAAATAATTTAAGTCAGTTTATGACAAGAGCTGCAGGCTGAAGGCCTCTAAGTCTCAAAGCTGGGCTACACATTCTGTGTCACACTTCACAAAAAATAAACAATTCCACACCAGCATTTTATAATTAAATGTACTTCCAGTTATTAAGCAGTCATCAGAAAAATCAACGGGTATCATGCAAAACAAGAACATTAAAACCTGCAGAACTCCCACAGCTCGAGGTTTTTCTTTATGTACACAAACACATACTTTCTAGCAGGCACCAAACAACTTACCCTGTTCCTTCTTCATAAGATGATTTCCATCTTAATGTTATAGAATAAGGAACAACGTCTGTGATGGAAAATTCACGTACTTTAAAAGCTGGGGAGAGAATTGCACACTAGAAAACAAAGACCATAATTTTATTATATCCACATAGTCAAATGATCAGCAAACACAATTAATACCCAAGCATGGAAAGGCTACAATTTATATAGGCTACATGGAGGTCCTGCTTACCACAGGATTTTTAACAAACTTCCTATGCTTAGTAGAAAGTTAATTGAACTGAAATACTTAACTAAATTACAGTAACAAGTGCTACTTCCCCAGTGACTGTCAGTAAAGATACCCAGCAAAGCTTCCAAATAACTATATAGAAGTAGAATGGTGCATTTTGGGACATTTAACAGGTCTCTAACAAAACCATCCTTCTCACATGACACAGCACCAAAGGAACAAATGTAATAAAATCATTTCTGACATTGTCACCGTCACCAACTGCTGAAAGAACAAGTAAGAACCTACACCTTGTATCAGCAATAGCACCTTTTGCATTCAGTTAGTTGTATTTCATTAGTACATCGTGTTAAAGAAGCAATACTGAAGTTTCAGTAACTATACCTGCAAGGCACAGCCTCTTGCAACAGCTTCATCAGCATTTAGCGTGGTGCTTATCTCTTTACAGAAAAAGCTAGAGATCTGTTCCTTCACTGCTGGAATTCTAGTAGCCCCACCTACTATTTCTATACTGTAGATATCTTCACGCTGAAGCTCTAGAAAAGAGATCACATGGCTTTAAGTTACCATCAAGATATCAAAAAGCTGTCTTTGGACAACCAAAAAACAGAAGAATTCTCTTATTTTCTAGACACTGTGATAAGCCCTTAATATATTCAATGGCCAACAAGGTCTTTAAAATCAGATTTGTTGTAATGTGTCCTATTCAAGTTCTTGGCTCCTCCTGCAGGATACGAAGTTTTCTAGTTGCATAATCCTGGGAAATGCAGAAGTGAAGTGTCAGTGAGGACAGCTGCTCCTTGAAATGCACTGTCCATGTGCATCCCCCTGCTGGTGTGCACAAAGTCAAGTGTGTGTAATTTGGTTTTCTTTGGCAGCCCTGCACTACTGGACAATACCTCACCCCTCCCAAACAAGAACAAAACAAAACCCAAATATACATCATTTTATGTTTGGTTTAGTTTTGGCTGTCAGTAAAGAAAAGTTAAATCTACATGTAATAAAGAGACTGTGCTTGCAACGTAACTTTTAAATTCCGAATTCAAGATATGCACGTGAAGTGATCTCAAACAATTGTCAACCCTTGAACAACAGCTCTGCTCAGCAGTTACTTAAGTCCTTACTCTCTGTATTAGCTGCCTAGCCAAGTCACAGAATTATTTCCTTTTTTAGTAGATGCTGGAATTGAGGGTAAAAGCTTTTCTTGTGAAAGTCTAATTTTCTACTTTATACTACATTAGCAAAAAAAAAAAAATTGTTATTTGCACATGCTTCAGGTAATTTCTTTCAAGAACATACTGCCAAGTTCTGAGGTCAGTGAGGACATGTATATATTGTATATGGAACAGGCTGCCCAGACAGTTGCATTAAAGAGTAGTATTTTTTTTTCCCATCATGGTTTTGGTTTGGTTGTTTTGTGTTTTTAAATACCATCATCTGTCAGAGCACCAACCTCTTCCATTACACTGGGTGAATGAGAGTCAATAAACCAAGGCTGTAGAGTGATATGTGCTCTAAAGGAGGCAGGAATGGGATCATGCATACTGACAAGCATATGAATGGAACTTACATTTAAGTTTTCAGTACTTAGCTTTGCAATTCTAATAAACACAAAAATATATATTAGAAAGATAATCATTAAAGAGCTCTAGGATAACTGGCTTGAACCAAAAGCAGTACGTAAATTAACTCCTACTTACTGGCTTGTTCCATGGCTGCTCTTAGAGGAGGTTCCACTCTGGCCAGAAGGGCAGCACACAATTGCTCAAACTGAGCTCTGCAGGAACAGGGAAAGCGTTTCCCGTTACATGACAGCTTAGAGACCACACTTCACTGTGCTTCAGTGAAAAAGTAATGCCCAGTACCTGTTCATCTTACTGGAGACATCAAGGTCATTCATGAAGCATTCAATATTGAGTGGAAGGTCAGAAGCATTTGCACTCATAAGCTTCTTTAGTTTTTCACATTCCTGATACAATCGTAGCAGTGCCCGGGGATTCTCTTTTACATTCAGTTTGTATTTTGTCTTAAATTCTTCAGAGAAGTAATCTACCAAAGCCTCATCAAAATTCCTACCACCTACAAAAGGGTCAAAGGTAGTAGCCAAGACCTGCGCAGAAGCAAAAGAATGAAGATTAAAAGTTATTATACAATGCTTATTTAGATATAGGGATAGCTTTCCTACAGACACTGGTTTTCTAAGTTAACAGCCTTAAAAAACAGCCTTGATATGGGGAATACTCTTTGTGGGTGTTTGCTCACTGTCTACTATGCAGTTGACTGATACAACAACTTAAAAAGATCACTTCTCAATTTAGTTTTAGTTTCTGCCCTCCCCCCCAAAATGCTATCACCTCTATCATGCTATTTTCTATCTTGCCACAGCCCCTACTCGGCTTACTCTGCTTTCTCTTCAGTGAGCTAGTGGGATGGCTATTCTGTCATGCTGTTACCAGTTCTGTGTCGTTTACTCAAAACACAAAAACTTGGTTGCTATCTTCTGGGTGACCTCAGGTTGCTGCCTGAGACAAGTTCACAAAAACGTTCAGCTACATTTTGTCTGTAGCTCACAGACAAATATCTCCAAACCAGGAAGTGAAGACTGTTCAGTTTTACTGCATATCCTGTTGAATTTAATTTTGAACTGTCACGGACAGCAGAAAACAAATCATCATAGAGCAATTCAGGGAGTTCAGCAGTTTCCCACAGATGAGTCAGTTGCACAACTACAATGCTGATGAGACTACCAGAAATATGCAAATGTTTCAGTGATAGAACATGGCACAACAATTGTGCACTATATTTACCAAGCACTTTTTAACACATGCTTTGGGATACTTCATTTCTGCATTTTATAAATATCAATTTGCTGAAATAGCCAAAGAACACAACAAAGAAAGCAGATAGTTTTTGCATTCAGCATTTCAAAAACACGTATTACAGACATTTGTTTAGTTTAAAAGAGGAATAAAAATAGAATCTTTCCCCTGAACAGCATTTGGAGTATTGTTCAATGAAATGCTTCAGGAACATGAGATTTTGCTATATGACTGAAAGTATTACCTTCAGTTTTCCCTTGTTAAAAGCACAGATTGAAACCTGATACGCAGAGTGCCCCATATCGACAAAGACCACGTTTCTTGGCTTCTCTTCCAAGGCTGGCAGATCTTGCTTGTATATTCCATAGGCCAGTGCAACTGAAAAACACCAACCCACAGAAGTTAAGGGAAAGCTGTATACAGCTGTAAAGCATGTACTAAATGCACTATCAAAAGAAATACGCTCAAGTTTACTCTAAACACCTCATCACCCTGGTCAAATAGAATGTAAGGGTCAAAAGGGTCACAAGTTTTAGACCATTTTTAGTTGCCACGTTCTTCACTTTCGTTTGTTTGATTGTATTTTTACTAGTAAATTACCTTACATTCCTTGACATAATTGACACTTAAGCATTCTGTGTAACCTTTCTTTTCAGTAACTCTGTACTGTCCACCTTCAAAGGACTAACTTCAAATCAGTAGCAGAATCATAAATTCCAATTTTTACATCCAGTATTTATCAGATTGTTATTTTTGCTTCTGTTTAAGAACTACTGTTCGTATATAAAGCAGTTCATCACAAAGAGACTTGATATGTTGAAAAAAAAAAAAACATTTTTCACTGTCAAGGGAGGAAAGAGATGTCAAGTGAAGGTTTAACACTGCTAAAGCATCACCTTGTATTTCAGTTCTTGTAGCCAAATGAACATAATTTGTGAAGCTGCACAGGTAAGTTTCATGCCTGCACCTCTCCTTTGACATGCCTTACTTTCAGTATATTTTAGCTCAGCTTTGAAAAATTCAAGCATGCTCAAGAGATTAAAAAAGTGTTTCAGAAGACCAGTTTATAAACATTTAAGATTTCAACACTAGCACTCATTTGAAAAGTTGGTTGAGACCTTCTAAAAGCAAAGAGAATTTAAATCAAGAGAAAAATAAAGAAATTACTGGTTTAACAGCTCTAACTTTAGCTTCCATGAAGTATAACATATTTCTACACCCTAGAATTCACCAAAACCAGAGGAGGACAGCAACCAAGTGACAGAAACAACGGCTGTGCCAATGGTACAACTGACAGGATTGCCACAAGTTTAAACTGTTGCTATTCCACAGACTTGACTTCATCTGGGTATTCTGAGAAGTCATAGAGTTCAAGGTATTTCTAAGTACGATCAGCAAGTCTGCTTTCAGAAAAAGCTCCATGAGAATGTAGTTTGCATAGAAACAGCTTTTAAAGCTTATGTATTAAGTAGGCAGAAATGAAAAATCTATGGATTACACATTTTAAAATTTCCCTTTCAATGTATTTCACTTCAAATAAATATTAGATTATGAAAAAGTATTTCTCCAATTCTTCGATAAGATTTAATTTTACTCCAGCATACCCATCTTCCATTAAATCAAAATGAAAATTAGAAGACCCCACTACACACCTACGTTAAATAATATATTTACTGTAATCTTTCAGACAGATGCAGGTTACATCTGATAATACTGTACCATACTATCATTTAATACAACGATTGAGGATTTAGGTCAGCTGCACACCCTAGCTGGATCGTGAAAAGGCTGTGAAGCTACCTCAGGTGTTCCTGATACAGCTGCTCAAGCTCCACAATACCACAGGGAGGCAAGCCCAGGTAGCAGCCTTATTTCAGAAGCAAAGCAGCTATTTTCAAGTGGCACCGTATTCAAGTTAAACCCAAATTCTCATCATGTCTCTTAAGTACTGAGCTCCACTCCACCAGAAGAGCTGCTCTGCTGGATTCCCAAACTGGATTGGGCAGTAGTAGGTTAGATCACTTTTTCCACAAGTTCCTAATTGTGTAACAGGAGTGTGACATTGCCCTCACAGATTCAATAGCCTGAATCGGGGGGGGGAGGNGCCTTTTACCTGCTGTAGTTTCATTCATCAGCTTCAGACAATTTAATCCTGCAATCTGTGCAGCTGCCATTACAGACCTTCTCTCAGCATCAGTGAAGAAACTGGGTACCTGTTTCCAAAAAATAATTACATAAGATATTAAGAAGTATCACTTTAATTTAAAGAAGTCAGACTTACCCATTAAGCAACCTTATAAATTTCAATACCACAAGAAACTGTTACAAACTAACCTCAGATTAACAAGGCAAGCTGAATAAAACAGCTAAGTAATTCATTTCAGCACGTTTTAATTAAAATTTCAAAATATGGTAAGAATGAAGTGGAATTCAGGGTTGTTTTAAACAAAGTAGATTTAAGCACCAAAAAACCCCCAACCCAACTCCAAGAAGTTTTCAGATTCTTCTGATGAGTCTTTGATCTTAAAATCATTACCAGTTGCTGAAAGCATTTGTGCAGCAGAAAGTCAACAGAACAAATATTCATACATAGCTCAAAAATTAAGTAACTGCAGAAGCACTAGAGTGGTGCTGGAACTAAACTTACACCTGACCCCGTAACCATTTTTCAGTTATTACCTCTACCACAGTGCCAGCTTGCAGGGCACTGCAACACTCAGTTCCACCAAAAATAGTGGAAGCGCAAGTAGAGCCTATTTATCAGCTGGCTGCAATCAGATGGCAGATCTTCAACTTCAGTCAAGCTTAAGACCTAGAGGTACATTCATAGTTTATTTCGTTAGCTACCTTTGTGGTGTATTACCAAGGATCCTTGTTTGTGGAGGAGGTATTTTCTTTAAGTACCTTTGTATACCATAAGAAAGCAAGGAAAAAGATGAAAGCAGATTTCTAACAGCTGAAGCCCACAGCTTTCCAGTCCCTGTGCTTCTGCCTGACACAGGGGATAAACCTGGTACTTCATGCCCAGGCTCCTCACCAGCACAAGAGCAGAAGTGAAGCAGTAAAGACAATGCAAAAAGCAGACAGCTCTATTAGGAACAAACCCTCTCTTTTTCAAGCTCCACCACAGGTGAGGACACTAGCTAAAGAAAACCCCAAACACAAGTAAACAAACCAAATAAAAAGACCTTTACAAACAATGAAGAAATTTAACATGATTTTACGAAGGCTCTTTGAAACTGAGGAAGATACACTTACCCATAGGACAGTTCCCATTTGTAACAGAAACCAGAGTAATCAGGATTGCTATATGTGGCACTTAAGGTGGCCACTCTGGATCAGCTTAAGCAGTATGTTCTTTCTGAAAACACACTCTTGATTTATGGTATTTTCTATGTTCTTACACATGATTACAAAAGTATTCTCACGTGGAAAAACTTGTAATAAATGCCCATTTTGGGGGAATGTGATTTCTGTCCACTACTTGTATCTCTCACCATTGCACCATGGCATAAATAGTACCAGCTTACGCAAAGTTACCTGTAGAAAGAATTGCAATAAATATATTAAAACTTACTGAAATCACACAGTCTGCCACTGGTTTCTTCAGAGCATTTTCTGAAGTCTCCTTAAGCTTGGCCAGTAACATTCCTGTAATCTGTTCAACTGCAAACAGTCTCTCTTCATCTAGGTACCTCACCTGAAACAGAGAATTGCAATTCTGTAATAAATCAACTTTCCTCCAAGATGTGCAACTTGGACATTTTTTTGTAATTTTGGGCAATCAGACCCAAGTTTAACGCAAGACTCTGGACCCAAATAGCTCTCCATATCAACTGACACTATGGATTTGTGCTACCTACAACAAATGGTAACGGTTCAGTTGAATATTGTTTTGTGGGAAACCTTAACTCCTGTGTTACCTCAAGGGGTTACTCACAATGCTATAGCATTTTTGTTGTTTGGGCTTGTTTTAAATAAGCAAAAAACCCCCCAGAAAATACATAACGAACACAGGATCCCACTCTCCCTAACACGAGCTACAACCAAGAGCTCTGGAGTAAACCCCAGAACACTGCTTCCTGCACAGGTCACATGAGGCAGGAAAAAGGGCAAATGAGGCAATTCTAACAGTCCTGCCCCGCTCGGGAAACTCATCTGAGTCTTCTGTCTTCAGGCGAAGTTCTGTATCCCTAATTCCTGACAGGCTGCTGTCCTTCTGGCAATCCCAAACACTCCTGTACAGGGAAGCTCAAAAGGATGAGCAGCAGCTATTATTGACACTTGCAATTAGTATAATACAAGTGGGTACGCAGAACAAAAGAAACTCACTTTGTGTGGTATAAAGCCCTACCAGAAAGTAATTCAGAAGTGCACTACGTGAAGATGAATGGGAGATTTGCTTCAGAAGTACACTCCTGATCCGAATTCAAATGCTAGAAGATAGCTACATTCAGAGATGGAAGACAAGCTGAACTTAAGCCAATACAATTGATGAGAAACTTCAACAGTCATCTTGGAGAAAGTAAGGTATTTGAGCAGATGTTACTGCAGGGAATAAATCTTAATCCCTTCATAACAGCAGATTTATTACACACTCAATTTTATTGAAGGTGAATGAAACAAACTTAACGTTTTTGGGGATAAGAGCTATTAACATTTTATAGCACACCTGTAAGGGAGACAACGCAGTACCTTTTTCGTACTGCGTTATTAGTAGAAGACAGGAGTATGTAATACAGAGTAAGTACTCTGGATCTTCCTGAATTTTTAAAGACATGAATGAATTACAAAGGAGAAATGTGGCAAAACTATGCCAAGGCAGGCTCTGTAAAAAATAAAAGCTGTTACTGTACTGGTTATCACCTGACACTTCTTGTCAAAATGAGTAAAAAAATATCTTTAGAGGGCTTTTTAAGGAAAATCTAAGTCAGTGTATTTTGAATGAAGTAGGAAGTTAAGAGACAGAGGTCCGAAATGCTCATCTCCACCACTGAAGATATTCCACACAAAGCTTTAACTCGCCTTTACTCCTACGGAGCCATTCGGCATCTTCTGCAGTTCATAGGGAAGTTTGACCCTTTCAGCTTGTATGTGAGGATCCTCAAATGCTCTCCCATGCAGTTTTTTGAAGCCATGTACTGTATTTTTTACATTTGTCACAATCTGTGGAAAAGATATTTTAAATTACCCACAACATGCAGACATAAAGACCATCCAGAAAGAAACTCTTGTATTGTTTGGGCTTAATGCACATGTTGAAGACCCATGTCAAGCCCCATACATTCACTGGAAAGCAAAGGGTGAGGGGAGGGAGAGAAGCAACCATTTTTACATCTGTAATCTCCAATAAAAGAATGTCAAATCTATGTCCCTCTTTAATACACATTAGCTTGCTGCCATCTATTTCCACTGTCTCTTTTATTCCAATACAGTACACAGTATTTGAGACCGTATTACAGATTGTTGCAGTGACTGTTTGCAGGAATAAATGAAGTTATTACCTACATGAGCTTTGTGAAGCTTCACCAAATTAATACATTTCACCAAATTAAAGTTCTCCTCTAATTCAGATCCCATCTGGACATTAAGCCTCCCCCCACCTATTCTCTCATCAGTATTTCAACCTAATTACTTTAAGGATAGA
Organism: Nycticryphes semicollaris; assembly: GCA_013400055.1. Classification (NCBI taxonomy): domain Eukaryota; kingdom Metazoa; phylum Chordata; class Aves; order Charadriiformes; family Rostratulidae; genus Nycticryphes; species Nycticryphes semicollaris. The sequence goes on from VXBJ01001572.1 coordinate 74,069, forward strand.
ATTCAAAGTAAGGAAAGGAGAAACAAATCCTAACAAACACAATATTTAAACTATCAAAAGAAATTAATCCAGGGCAATCTTCTCGAAGACAAACTAATCTCGTTTACTGGCCTAAATAGCAAATTAGATAGCTAGGAAAAGTACTGACAGGACACCTCACCAGCAAAGTTCAGGTGTTGAGTTCAGATAAAAAGTGTACAGTTTCTCAGAATGAAAGTGATAGTCTCTGCATATCCTGACTGCTTGTGGTACTACTGGTGGTACCTTCCTATCCACCATGCAAATCTCCAGTTACCCACACTCTGCACTATGGGGAAGGAAGTCCTGAGCATGTGAACACAATGCGTGGACTCAAAGGGCAAGACCTCATCTATTTTCCACTTGTAGGTTCAACTCTGGCTACTATGAATCTTTACATATTTGCCTTCCAAAGGAAGGTTTCTCTAAGTTGCAATTCAATTTACAGAGGATTAGAGAAATTAAACTTCTGTTCAAAGTTCCAAATTGAGATGGTAAATTACTAAGATGCATTCATTTCACATTACAAGCATCTATATCAAGCTTCCATTGTTTAACTTCAGATTCAACTTTTCTAGAACATAGCCACAGTATTTCTCCCCAACCCCAGTGGAGATTTAGTTAGGAACTCTATTCTTCTGTCATAAGTAAGGAAAAAAAGAAGTCTTTTAAATGGGAAAGAAACAAGGTTTTCTGTTTCTTTGCATTTTTCACTCTGAATGGTAACACAATGCAGAAATGTTGTTTTCATTTTCATACTGTTGTATGGGAGAATACTGTTGAAGCAGTAACTGTTACTGTGAAACGTAAACTTGTTCTAGAAAATTTACTTTAAAACAACAACCAAAGAAATCAAGTTATTCATTGCTTTTCTTCCCGCAGTTCAGCAGGAGACAAATAAGTAATACCCAAGTTTTTGATGTGTTTACCTGGCTCTTTGCTGCATTCCCAATGGCCCGGGTCTTGGATCCTAAAGATATACATGCTCTAAATAAAGACAGAAAAATACATTTCAGCTTTAAAAGCAAACATCATAGAATACTTGCATGGCACTTTAAAATATGCACAAAAAATAAAGCAGCAGAACATGAATGTGATATTTAACGGCATTATTGCATGAAGCACCAAAACCTGAAGTGGAATTCTAGTTATTTTGTTCTTTCCAACTCAGTTTAGAAACAGCAAGGAACTACAATTGTTTTCATTATAACTGCCTTTAAGGAATTAGTGAAAAGCTTATGTGTTCTACAGATCTTACCGCGAAGGTAAGGAATTAACTACTTGCAGGTCACATCTTATAACCAAAGCAGCCTGTGACACTTAATTTAAAAACCTGAACTTTACCAGTCAGGCTTTCTTGACTCAACAACCCTGAAGTCTGACCATACCACAGTCAGACTGTAGGAGCCATTAGCAACAATGACCATAAGACAACAGTAAATGAAAAACGACCAAGCCTACGGTAACTGAACTGCCCAGTTCTACAGACTGTTGAGCACCTCCCATAACTGGGGACTACCAGGCACACACTGCAAGGCAAGAGGAGACATATCTGGGAACAGCTTCCAGCCACCTGGGGCTTGGGAAGCTGTGGGGTAGTCCACAGCCCCCTGCAGCTTGCTGCTGCTTCTCAGGTTTCTACTAAGCACCTTCCTTTCAGTCTCACCTCTGGCTCTATCAGAGTCTGCCCCAGTTCCCCAGCAACTGTTTAGCCGCCTCACTACCTACTGCTTTTGGAAACTTTTTTTTAATTGGAAGTTGCACACCTTCACATTACAGATTTGAAATAGAACTCTTTCCCCAAAAGGGAACTGATCTGGCTAAAACCATTCAGTAGTAACTAAAAGATACAACCCAGATTTCACACAGTTCAAATTTGTTTAATGAACGCATAAAGGTCACTACAGTCGATTGCTTCCTGTCTCCTCTCCATCATCACTACAATGAGGGCCTATATGTGACAGTATTATCCAGCAACCTCTTCTGCTATCACACCACACTGAACATGGAAAACCTTCTCCAGATTTACCTGCTGCAAGCAGACGATGCATTGCCCTACATTTTCAAATACATTGTTCAGGTTTCACAAATGGCTTTTACAGTTTTAGTATCGCTTAATTATACTTTATAATAATTAAGAGAAGTCAGATAAAAAGAGTAATTTAGAAAGGGTGCAAGTGGTTTACAAGACATTTATTTTATGGTTAACAGATCTGTACCTTTTCCATGCAGGATTTGAGTCTGTTGACAGACAGCATTACTTGCCCTATCTGGAGCATGAAGCAGCAAGTCCGAACTACTGAGCCCACAAGAGTTCCTGCTGTAGTTTACTTCAATTACTCACTTCCAGCACAAGGGGATGAATGGCTTCTCCCTCCCTAAGCTGGCAAGCAGAGATGCCAAGAAGTAAGCCGTGCTCTATTTGGCTCCAAACACTTCAGCTGTACCCAAAACAGCCCTTTCAGGAGCACATCCACCATAAGGATACAGGAAGTGCAACAACTGCACTGTCTCCCCCTCAGCCTGCTTTCGAGTGAGCTTTTAAGCAGCACATAGACTTTTCTAGAGGTAGCAACTCTTCACCAGGAGGACGTTTCAGTCCTTTCCTGCCCTGTTTTGAAGAAATACTACCTCATAATTTTAATTACCATTTCCAATTACACTAATTACTAGAAATTATGGAGTTATCAGCAATCAACTGTTTTTCCACAAAACCGCAGTGTGGAGGCACAGCACCTGAAAGGATTATTTGCTGTGAGTTCTACACACCTGGCTTGCTAGAAACACAAACAGCAGACTTATTGGAGTTCCCAGTTCAGGAAACACCAAGTGTCAGTTAACACCCAAGGAAATGCTAAGGCCAAAAGCCTCAAAAAGTAAGAGTTCTATTGAATGGATAGCTTAACAGAAAAATAGTTTCCCTTCCTTTCTAAAATACTTGTGCTAAAGCTTCAAAGATTGTAACTGTTTTACAAATGCTAACGATCCCATGCTTTGGGTTGTAGGACACAGGTTTTAGGCAAACAATATTAATAAAAAAACCAATCTGAATGTCGTGAACAACTGGGACAGTGGATTTATGACCCAAAAGCACTGCATTAAGTTGTGATAAATTAATTCTCTTCCTTTAAGTCTATGCTGCTTTTGTCTGGAATACTGAAGTATGCTTGCACTAAGCCTGTACTGTTCACAGCATTACTGCACAGACACCTGAACCAGCACCAACACTGGAAGCTGGCTGCACTAATTAGCCTTGCCCAGAAAGAACAATTAGCCCTGCAGAGCACAGCCAGGACTGTCCTATCTTTAGGACCTAACCCAGTATCTTTATGTGGCTTAATAACAACACACTGAGCATGAAAATGTACCAGTTTCTCCAGAGCTAGCTCAGATATTTTTATACCATGCTACATAGACACAACCAACATTCAAATTTTGTATTTCTAGAAGAAAACCCCAATTATTTGGGTTATATCCAATTACTATTAACTATTAGCTAACTTCAAGTATCTAAATTACTTAAGCACCTCTAAAGTAACATATAAATAAAGAGTTCATGTACTGTGTTGCTATGTGTAATAAGCAGAAAAATTCTGATGATTTAAGGATCAGCTCTGCCTACATCATTCAAACACTGTTTGAAGTAAGGCTTAGTTACTATGATAAACTTCCATAACAGTAATAAACCTATTACATTTCTATTTACTTTTCTGGTCTGCCTCAAGACAACAGTATTAGAAATGAAGTTCCTCTTGTTCTGTATTACAATTTGGAGAAAGAGAAGAAAAAAAGCTAGAAAAGTGTCACTTTAACTGAGATTACCACTGCCTAAGTTTAACTATCTCTGCAATCCAGCTGCTCTCTTGCTAACTGTTCTTTAACCCCTTTCTCAATCACTTTGCAAATGTCTCAAAAGTACAATTACACAGAGGTTAACGTGAAAAATGTTAGATGCAGGGAAACATATATGAAGTCTGCCTGACAAGAATGCACTCCAAGAATAGGTAGAACTGGAAGTGCTCTTTATTCTAAGAGAGAAGGAAACTGCAGCTGCCAGAGAATTCTTTGGGCAACAATTTCAGGGGGTTCCTTGCACAGAATCTGAGATATCCCTGAATTTCAGCTCTCATAAAACGTGCACAAGGATTTCTAAGTACTAACAAAAATTTTCAAGAATATTTCCATTAATACAAACAGTATGGGTTTTATCACTCAATTTCTTCATAAAGAAAACTTTTTAGAAAGCAAAGCAACCCTTACATATCTCTTGAGATTTAAGAGACAGCAATGCTAAAGTTACTGTTGCTTCAAACAGCAGAAACAGCTTTCTGCTGCTGGCTACAAGTTCCTTTTGTGAGAGGAAGCAGCATCCAGACCCCGATTTTTTACGGGCACTATATGAATTCCTGAATCCTCCTTGAAAATCACGCACAGATGGAGAGATGGAGATCCAGAAGCCCTAGACGTATCCCATAGAAACAGAAAAGGAAAATCTCCACCTCCTCCTGCGTATCCCATCATCACGGCCGCTGTGTTCGCCCCCCCCGCTTCCCCGCAAGACCTCGCTATTCCGCGGCCGGCAGACGCGGTACGAGTAAGAATGGGGCTGAGGAGCGGGAGCTCATCCTGCCTCTTCCTGGTCTCTCTGGGGAACCCACCGCCTTCTCCTCTTCAGTCTCACCACCGCTCCATCCTAATCTCGTCAATGAAAACGTTTCCAGCCCTGCCAACTGTCCTGAAGTTGGGGAAATACATATCGGCAGAGATCTTTACTGCACGAAGTGGTACAGGGAGAGGAAAAAGCCCGCCGAGGCCGTAGGTGGAACACACCCGCACGGCGCGGTTCTTCAAGGACA
>VXBJ01001572.1:78995-200760 GCA_013400055.1 Nycticryphes semicollaris
AGAGAAGGGGGTAGCATCTTAAGCGTTTCTCACCCCAACACACCCGTCTCGGCTCCCCCTTAAAATATCCCTAGTGTTCCGGCCCAGCAAAAGATCAACCGCCGGTTCGGCCCCGGCGGGCACAGCCGCGCGCCGCTCCACTGAGGAAACCGGAGGAGCAGCCGGGCCGNGCAGCCGGGACGTCAGACCAGGCCCGACGGGGAGCCGCCCGCCGCAGGGACCCAGCTGTGGGGAAGAAGGAAAAGGCGGCTGGGGTCAGGGGTGAAGCGCCGGTAGGGAAGGGGGTGCCCGGCGGCCGGTACTCACGGGGTGCAGCGATCGCTGTACTCGTTGGCGATGGTCTCGATGCCGCCACTCCGCGCCACGCCGATGTAACAGTTGAGGAAGCCGAGGTCAATACCGACCACCGACATGGCTGCTGCCCCCGCCGGCCTTGAGACTTACAGCTGTGACCGTCTAGGATATTACTTGCACCCGGCTCCTCGCCCGTCTCTCTCTTCTCCCCCCCACTGCGGAGCGCCGGGCACCAACCGGCAGCTACTCTCCTCTGCGCAGGCGCGCTCCGCCCGCCGGCCGGCAACGCGACAGGCGCCGGCGCCGGCTTCGGTACTTTCCGGAAGGATCCGGAAGGGCTCGGACCGAGCCGGCAGCGGGCGGCGCCTTCCAGAAAGATCTGGAACGGGACGGGGTGGGGGTGGCGTTATCGAAAACGTCAGGACGTTTAGCTCAACGTCAGAGCGCCCGCAGGCTACGCCCACCTCACCCCCCCCCTTCCCCTTAAAGGAGGCGGCGGGGAAAAGCGCAATTTAAAAATTGGTTGCAACACAGTGTGATTTAGTGTGATTAGAGCAACCTGGAGCAATTAGGCCAATTAACTCACTCGTCCTCGAGGACGTCTCGAAACCCCAGTCCCTCTCCCGCAGGTACCCCGTTTGCTGTGGGTGGGACTGGAACTCTTACAGAGACAGGCTGGAAAAGCCCCGTAAGTATTTATTTATTCGTTTGCTTCTAAAAGTGACATCTCCGTTTGGCCCAGCAGCGCGACGTCTGTGTGACGCAGCGCGTGACGCGGTGCTGCGCAGCTGCGTCCCACCGGAGAGGCTGAAAATATGGGCGGCCCCATTAGACCAGACTGGCGGCCGTCCGGAGCCTTGATTAACTTCTCATTTGTAATTGTCTCAACTAGATATTGCCTAGGGAAGACGGCAGATGCCGTTTCTCTCCAGAACATCCCGGGGAGCCACTGTTAAGTGGAGTGACATGTAACACAACTGTTATTCATTAGTATAAGCAACTGACCACCCCAGTTTCTTTGCTGGTATCAGGATGGGAAAGGCACAGAAGGTCCCAACCCCCTGCAGTAGCTAAGGAGACACATCCCAGCTCCAGTCCCTGTTACAAAACCAGTTCTGGGTGACTCAAAGTGTTGCGCTTCTCCCTTCCACAGCTCCACCCGGAGCCTCCTGCCAGCCGTGCAGACCCCCCCTCCCCTGGGACGGGGAGGGTTAGGAGAATGCTCCTGTGGAGCCGGGCACTGCCTACTGAGCCAGGGCCAGGAGAAGTTGTACAACCTCAGGGGACAAGCCACCACCACAGAAGCACGGGCATGGGAGATCTGTCTCATGTCCTGCTGCCACTGCTGTGGTATTTCTGGCAGTCAGGAGCACAGGTGGGTGTAGACATTCGTGATAGCGACAAGAAACTGCCAACGGACTTTTTTATTTGCTTTGTCAAGAATAAGAGATGAGATCGTAAGCAGGATAAGCCAAACTCTTCAAGTATTTCATCAGTGTCTTGTTTGCATGCTTCGGTGTTACTGCCCGCTCTGCCAAGATGAACAACACGCAGCCATGTCGGATGAGCCCCAAACTTGCCTGGACATATCCCCCCCCACCCCGGCCCGGCCCCGATTGCCTGCTGGCACCACAGCAGTCTTAGAACTGCTTTTGTCTGAGTCCTTCCAGTTCTTGACATGTGATGCCTCTTCTTCTTCTCACATCTGATTTTTAGCAGCTAAAAAAACCTTATCATGGAATGGTTTGCGTTGGAAGGGACTTTAAAGATCATCTTGTTCAACCCCCCTGCCATGGGCAGGGACACCTCCCACTACACTAGGTTGCTCACTAGGTTGCTCAAAGCTGCATCCAGCCTGGCCTTCCAACACTTCCAGGGATGGGGCATCCACAACTTCTCTGGGCAGTCTGCTCCAGTGTCTCACCATCCTCACAGTGAAAATTTTTTTCCTGATAACCTTACCTAAATCTCCCCTTTCAGTTTGAAGCCATTACCCCTCAGCCCATCACTGCAGTACTACGTGTACTAACTCAAGGAGCTGAGCATTTTGTGTGAATCTTAATGGTTATGGAGAAATTTAATTTCTTTGAAACCAAACATTAAAATAAAGGCCTTCTAAGTGCTTTAACTTGAGTCCCTAAGTTATCAATATTCCACAAGATTGTTTTTTTTTTTTAACTTTTTCGGTTGAAAATTATTACTTAAGAAATAAAAGGTAAGAGTCTCCTTGCTTATATGTAGTGCAAGATTGATACTGAGAAGAATCCTCAGCCATTTTAAATTTCCTCAAGAAATAACGTATCAAGTGTTCTAAGTCTCGAGGTGCTTGTTCCACATTTTTAGGTTATGTTTTGGCTTAAAATGGTGTCATCCAGACTACGGTCTTCTCAGTGATGTTTGAGGAATAGGACAGAGAGAAGAGTGAGTTGCTTAATTTCTTAATGCCAATTAGGAAAAAAATGAGTGTAAACTCCTCTGTTGTCTTGACTTGTGCTTTGAAATACCCCCAAAACACATCAACAGCTAGAAACAGGTTTTCCTTTTACTGTGGTTCACATAGAAGCTGTAGCAGGCTTATAACGTACATATACTTACAATGGGTTCTGCTGACAGGCTTGGGAAGCTGCTCTTACCCAAATGTATTCAGGAACATGCTGTAATTTAAAAGTCAAGATGTGCAGCATTTAATATAGAAACTTTGAGAACTTTAAACAAGAGGCAAGCATTTTCTTGGATTCATTTCTTGAATGAAATATAAATGTTACTTTTTAGTTCCCCCAAAACAAACTACTTAATTTAGTGCGTACTTAGTCACAAAAGCATCCAAATAATTCCTTAAAAGTATTGTTTGAATAACAGTTAAACTAAAAATAGGCTTATGCAAACACTGAGTGTTCTATCATCAACACTGTTCAAACAAAATAGGTGGTCTCTCGCTATTTTAATCAGATCCTGAACTCTCTGAAACTTTGAGGTAAAAAATGTCTTCAATTTTGTCATAAAGAACTAGCACTAGGCCTTTTCCACAGAGGATGTTGGAGAGTGCACCAGGGAAGAAAGCAATAAGCCTCCCTCGCTCATATATTTTCATAAAGCAGCCGATGGTTCCTTTATATTGATGGTCAGTCTCCCCACTCTGGAGAGCTCTACAAAGTAATACAGACAGATGAATGCACTGCACTGAGAAAGAAACGTAGATGCCCAACCACAGTTATTTTGTTTTAGTAAAGAACACTAAGGAACTTCTTCCTAATGATTCACTTGCTGCGAAGAAGTGATCATTTAACTAATAAATATTTAGCTGATATAATGCTGTGTTAGCTTGTTCCAATAGCTAAATTTAGAAAGGCTGTGATCCTTCTTCTGATGCTGCTTTTAAGCTTTACCGGGCAAGTAGAAGGCTTAGGAATTAAATGGGGTCACTCAAGTCCTAAGGGTGCTCTGAATTGTTTCAATACTATTAAAACTTCCTCAGCTCTTTTTTTTTCTTTTTTTTTTTCTTTTTTCCCTTCTTTAGTACCACTGGAATATTTTTATACCAAGTAGATTTCAGTTCATTAGTGATCAACAGAGTCCTCTAAAAATGTTAAGATCTTGACTAGCACAATAATGTAAAAACGTAGGAAGGCTAGGAAAAATGTAGGAAGGTTAAGATGGAAGCAGAGAAGAAAAAACATAGAAGGCTAAGTAGTTAAGCACAGTCCAATTTTCATCTAGCCCACATTCCTTCTGAGCATTAATTTGCTTGACAAATGAAAACAAAGCAAAAAGGAGGAGCTGCTAGTTAGAGACCTCAGCACCATGTTCACTGAACCTTGCTTCAAGTGTTTACATGTAAAGGAAACAAAGGATGGCAAGCAGTGAATGTTCCACATGCACGTGTACGACCGTTTCTGTACAAACCAGAGCTGAAGTACTGGACTCTCCCATCAGCTTTTTCCAAGTGCAGCATGGCAGAAAATCATGCCAGCTCCTTGAAGATTTGGAAATTTCAACAGTGCAATAGAGACAGCCCACAGGAGCGTCATGGAGCCATTCTCGGCACAGCAGAGCACTTGGGCAATAGTCTTGCCCACTGTGGAACTCAGCACGATGACAACAGTATGTTGTGCAGATACCCTGAGTAACACCACAGCCCTGACAAAGTGGTTTTTTTTGCAGATGCACTTGGTGAGCTGGCAAACAATTCATCTTTTGGAACTGCAGTCTCTTCAGGATTTGAGGATGGTATTAGGAACTGACACTGTTTTTTGTCTTCGCTAGCAAAAAGTGAGTACACTTTTTTTTTTTTTTAGGTGAGATTAATCCCCAAATGCCCATCTTTATATGAAATTTTACTGGAAAGAAGACACCTGTTTTTTACTCAATGTTGAAGATTTGATATAAATTAGCTACACCTTAAGTCAAATCCAATTGCAATATTAAGCAAGGTTCTAGACCCTCAGTAACGGCAGAAAGATAATCTTGCCTGCTTTAGGCCTTTCTGGCAGACTCCACAGCTAATAAAGTGATGTTTGCATTTTCTGATGAAGACACCATTACATTTTGTTACATGTTCTGTTAGGTATCAAAATAGGAGATCATTATAGATTTCCTAAACATAATAAATGCAGGAAATAGATCTATGATAAATATCCATGTAGTTAAAAAGGGTATTTGGTAACGGTTATTACTGCTTAGTTGACAGAAGTCAACTTTGCTGAAAGCAGTAACTGTACTGTGCTCAGTATTTCAGAAAGTTATCCCAGCTGGCAAATATAATTTAACTGAAGAATTAAAAGGTGCGGTATTTAATTCAGGGTTCCCTCTTGCATCAGAACAATCGTCATGATAAGAAATTGATAAAAATTATACTAATCAGCTTTATAGGTACCTGAAGCTTCAAAACTTCATGGATGAAACAAGGACACCACATGAAATATATTTATACCTCCACAACATGTATCTGTCCTCTCACTCTCTTTTATGCTAGTAAACCCATTACCCTATTTCATATGATTATGAAGTGTGTTTTAATCTTGATACTATTCTCTATCCTAGGGGTAAGTTAATTACCAGAAATGCAGCCAACTTTTTGGTAAAGCCAGAAGAAGTAGAGTAGTTAGGAATAAAGACAGCATTAATTGTAGATCTACTGCTGATTAAGTAGATAAAGCAGAATCTGAAGACAGTGAAATCATATTTAGTCTGAAAGGAAGAAGTCAGTAGTGTTGAGGGTGTTTGCCCACTGTAAGCGTCAGGGATTTCTGTTATTTGGGACAGGTTACCAGAGGTATGCAGGCATTAGCTAAGAATTTAAGTATCCTCCTCTGGGATTTTTTTGAAAGCCCCCAAGCAAGTTCTATGCCAACATGTATTCCGATTTTCTTTTGACTTTATGGAATACCAAGAGAAATGGATACTTGTGAAGTAAAATGTAGAGACACTTCCTTGGAATTAAGAACTCCTTTCTGTTGTCTGCTGGCAAAACTTCCTCAGGTATGCAGGGAACAAGGTCCTGGTTTTTCACAAGCATTTTCGTGGTTTTTTTTTTTATTTCATGTTTGAGGATGATCTTCAGAGCAAGAATTTATATTATTACGTGTGCTTCAAATGCTGCTGACCTACCTAGTAAAATTCCCTAATAGGCTAGCACCAAGATCCAATATTAATTGCTAATTACACACTATCGTACCCACCACACGCTGAGAAATAATTGTCAGCTTACACTGAGCTTTGAAGATTACTCTTGAAGTTACTTGAAGATTACCTCACACCTGTCTTTCTTTCGTGTACCACAAAGACTATTTTTCTTACTGCATTAGCTGGGCTAATGAAGGGTATTACTCTACCCACCAACCTGTCTTACTCCAAATATCTGGCTTCCGAGTAGGAAAAAGAAAACTGATCCTGTTTTTCTGCTAAAATCTCTCACCAAAACATGAACCTTTCCCAGGCTTGCACAATTCTATTCTTGCATTTTTCTTCTCATCTTTCTGGAGATGTTTCTGCCTTTTTTTTTTTCTTTCTTTCTTTTTTTTTTTCCTGAGTAGAGATTCGCCTGCTTCAATTAGCACATCAAGTTTCAAAAATCTACTAAGTAATTTTCAGAAAAGGATTGCAGGCTAGACTGTACCTGCATCATCATGCATCTCCTGACAGTGTCAGAGGGTAAGACAGCATTCCTGAGAACGTAGTCACAATTTGAGCAATGAAAAAGGAAACAATGAATGGAGTTTGCTTTGGATTTGGAAATAATCCCTGCAAAATAAAACACAAATGGAGGCCTCTACAGATTATAAAAAATGCATGTCAAATGCAGCAGATATCAAGTATAATTTTGATCATTTCTGTAGTTAATCCTACTGTAAAATTACTTTGCTCTTCAGTAATATACTATTGAGCACAAATAACTGTAAAGACAAAAGGTCAAACTAACACCCTCACTAGTCCATAATAAATATTTCAAATATCATGATAAAGATTTAAAACAGGCGTTTTTGTTTGTAAAAGCTATCTTAATGGTGTTGTAGCATCCGAAATAGGAGGCTTGGTATATAATAATTCCCTGTACTGAAACACCAAATCCCTGGTACAAGCCAGGAAGTCCGTCTGTTTTTGGAATTTGAATAATACAGTCACCAAGTCCATGAAACTGTTACTCAGCAGCACTTAATAGAAAATATTTATGGACATTGTTAGGCTTCACAGAAGCCCTTCTCTTTATTGCAAACTACTCTGCATGACTGAAACATTTAATGTTACTAAAATTATATGGAAAACACAGTAGGTCATTGTTTCCTCCACTTAGGAACGAAGCATAAAGAAGAAACTGAGATGCTTGGATGGCTGAAGGCAGTTTGTTAAGATAGTGATATCCAGTTGCTGAAATACTTCCAGGTCATATAACTCTCATTCCAATTTGGTCCTCATTCAGCAGCATGCTTATGTATGAATTCTCTTATCCTCTCTGAAGAGATTTTTTTCTATGTAATTCCATGCTTTCGCTTACTCCCCACACATTCATAATCAAATGTATTAGAAGTGTTACTCATTTCAGCTTTTCCCCCTAATGGAACACTAACCACAAGCTGTGACAAAGTTAAAAAGTCCTTTTCTTAGATGTGTAGATTCTTCATCTGTTTCCACATTCCACAAGTAACTACACCTAAGCTCTTTGGATTCTCTGTAGGTGAAAACACAGCAAACAATAAAGCGATCTGTGAAGGAGGAACTTCAAACTGTACTCCTTGTTATATAGGGGGTATCATGAAAATACCAGTTCAATTTTCTCTTTAAACTTCTGAATTATATGGTTCACCTATGACCCAGAGAGCAGATAACACCTTTCTCATCTGTAATCACACCATCCTCTGTAATACTCGGCCTCTGGATTCCCCCAGTACAACAACTGTGCATCAGCTCTCTATGATCGGGGAACAGGAAAACATAAAAATCGATTTACTTACTTTGACGGTGGCCCATACTGTTTACCAAGTAAGTAAAAGCTGATCACAGTACAAGAAACATTTTGCGTAACATTTTTAGGTGGTGATACCTGACAGAGGTCTGTTGATGTAAACGGGGTCACAGGTACCTCTTGTGTAGTAAATGCAGACCAAGTACATGTACCCCAAATAACTTTATTTGATACATAGCTGTAGCCTGTTGTTTCTAACAGAAGCTCCTTGGCACTGTACAATCTAAAGGTTTTAGTAATTTTTTTTTAAAAAGAGAATCCTCCTAAGTGAAAATGCATGTTTGTCACCATAATATCTTCCCTATTTCCTGTCCCGCACAAAACATGCAAGAAAGCACCCACAGACCCATGAATATGCTGCTTTGCTAAATATTGTATTTCTGAAGAAATTAATCTGGAGTGCTATTCATGGAATGTTTCTAAAATTTGAGTCACAAGCTCATACACATGCAAGCCATCTGGAAACACTTCTAGGAGAGGGAAAGGAGATTTGAAGAACTATAAACACTGCATTATTTGCATTATGCACGGTTTAATTTTTTCCACTTAAAGAAAGAAAACGGCAACCTTAAACTCTTTACATATAAAATGACTTTAATTTAAAAAGGACTGCTTAAGAATTTGCATGCAATACAAAGAGATTAATCAAACTTTAATGACTGACAGCATTTTTCCTGGTCAGCACCACCAGAAAAGCCCATGGCAAGGAAAGTTTCTGGCACTGCAGTAAAAATCTGTCAGCAAGAGAAAGCACAGAACATCGGATTTTTTGTTTAAATTATCAAAAGCTAACCAAAGAAATCCTAAAACAGATAACCTAAGACAGACACAAATATAGCAGATTTCCCAGCTATTTCCACATGAAACAAATTGGATATGAAGAACTTAGGTTCCATTCTACTGATACGAATGAATTTTATATAATTTGTCAAATGCCAACATCAACATTTCATGTTCCAAGGCCAAGATTTCTTGTAATTAATTCCATGGCTGTAGACCTCTCTGTCTTTCAAGAATCCATCCAAGTTAAGGGACTTTTCCTAAATACATCGAACTGCAAGGTAAGGCAGCATAGCCCAAATGTTTAATTGCCTTCTTGAGCCGTAACCTAAAACTGTTCCTTTTCTGGTGGTGCATTGTACAAAACTTAAGTTCTTAAAATGCTTTAACTATTGATAAGTATGTTTCTAGCTTTACGTATAGCAATAAATCAGTTTGCAATGTGAAGTACTACTTACCTACAGCAGTAATATGCACTTTCCTATCTGTAAGGTCTTTCTGACACTTACATACTAACTATTATCAAGAAAATAATGTGAAAAAAATTGAGAGACTCCTGCTTCAGAGCCACAGCCCGAGAACTTAACACATTAAAAAAAAGCAGCTGTAATCTCACTTGAGTGAAATTACTAACATAAAGGTTTTGGAGACTAAAGTACGGGTTAATACAGTCTTATGTGTGAGAACATAATTGGCCTAGAAACAGGTTTCTGAGTCCAAGATTTTTAAGATCCACCCTAATATTTGCATTAGTTAACTCTGAAATAATTACATCCTGAACAAAACTTTGAAAATTCTGACTGAAGTTATAAGCAGTTATTTATACGCACCTCACGAAGTTATTAAAGATCAAGTGCCAGATTTCATTACCTTCAACAATAAGCTACAGAGTAAGCCATGCTCACTGTTTGTCTTGTTATAAAATAAGCTCATTACAAACTCTTATCACTATTCCACCACCAATTGCCAAACTTACTGAGAAAAAGAATTGCACAGCTCTTGGCTGGATATAGTTTGTTTATTAAAGAGAACTAATATGGAAGACGTTATTTACCTGTTTATCCACTTTGGACATGAAAATCTGTTTGTGTTTGTCCTTAAAAGCAAAGTTTAGAGCCTGCGTTGGGAAATACTGAATGACATTTGCCAAGTTGCCATGCCAAAAGCTGAAAAATCCTACAGAAAAAGAAACGGATCTTTAAAATAACATTTTCGAAGTCTATACTATACTGAGTATATAATACAATATTCCCTCTATTGTTTCTATTCTGGTATGAACTGTAACAAAGGCCAAAAATGTTCCTTTTGCAGGTCCTTCATTTTTCAAGCACTTTCAAGCATATTGAAAGTCTGGATTTATTCTGACACTTACCAACAGATGTATGCATTTGGTATTAACACAAGAAAATCGAAACCTGCAAGTGAAACATCAGTAAAGCTGAGAAATAGGTAAGATTTTCAACTTCCTTACTTCATACATTTCTGAGATAAGGGATGCATATGTAAAATGCAGCCTGGAACCTGCGGAATAGAAGAATATTTCACAGGACTGTGTATAAATTGTTTTCCCGATGTAGCCGGCCTATGCATTTTTGTTTCCATAGGGGGTGCTCACACTCCATATTAAAGCAGTGATGAACAGTTTATATAGGTATAAGAAACTTGGTGCTGCTTTTGTCATTATATTTTTCTAAATAAAAGAAAGGATCCCTTTGATGAATGCCTAAGAAGCTAAACGGAGCTGAGGAGGGTAGTGCAGGAGAGAATCTTATATGGATCATGAGAGAAAAAAATGTGTAGATGTTCAGACATTGAACTGGCTGTCCACGTTAGACTTTGCTGAGCAGTGAGAACAAAGTCATCTCTGTAGTGCGTAGCCATGCTCTTCACTCAAACTCTCTAATTTTTTTGTGTTACTGTGGAAGAAAACAAAGACTCCTTAAGACAGAAAACTCAAAATTGCATTTTTGTTTCCTATTTTGATCCTGTTTTCCTGTACATTAAGATGAGGATGACAAATAAATGCTGCTTTTGTAAAACTATGACAAATCAAATGTCAGAGGTATCTTATGCTCTCTGTGAATACCAGTAAGTGTGACTTTGCTACTACCAAATAACCAAAAAAAAATAATCCTGCGGGGATGTACCCAGCAGCCACCCCCTCCTCTGCCACTGCCCATACCCTCCTGAACACCCATTGCCCATAATGGAGGCTCCATCGCTCTTACTTCAAAGGTGTTTCTAAAAGCTTTTGTTTCACAAGGTTTGAGACAGCAAGGGAAAGGCACGGGGACAAAAGGAGCGGCCCAGGGTCCCTGTCTTGCTCCCTGCCGACATGCATGAAGCAGTCCACTGTGCCTGGATCTGCTCAGGAGGCTGGTAACTGCAGCAACAGCTTTACCCTCTCAAGGGGATTTACCACCCTCTTGAAGATGGCAGCTGCCATGCTGCCAACCAGCAGGCCCTGCCCGAAGGAGACAGGGGGTCATAGAGGTCTTTGCTCTGCAGGGCCGACATGGCACACTGCACCACTCTGGTCATCTCCTCCTCTTCTTGAAAAACACGCAGCTGGAGGGCACCAAAATGGCTTCTTTCTCCTCAAAAGTTGATGCTTTGGGGGTACCCAGGAGCTGAGCCATCTCTCTCCCCCACTGTTAGTGGCTGTGAGGGACAGCTAGGCCCAGAAATGGCATGTTTAGCTCAATCCATTCCAGGGAGCGCCACCCTCCCCAAGCTGCTTCCAGAGACCTCCAGAGCTTTCCAGAAGCTTGTCAGCTGTTGGAACCTGCCCTGCTCTCCTGAGTAGGAACTAGAGAAAAAACCTCAGGTAACGAAGGGTACTTGTTGATCATACTGAGTTATGAGTTCACATTACATATGGCAAGTAAATTAAGTTTAGTCATGGCATTTATACCCATTCCATTGCAGGTCAGAAATACCAATTGCTTCTAGATTGCTGATAGCATTTTTAAAAATTGTTTTACATCCCCTATATCTCCTGACTTTATGATTAATAAAGGCATGAAACACTGTACTTGTTCAGTCAAAATGTTTTAATTGCTGATGTTATTAAAAGCTAACATTTGTTTCTTGCATTCCCTTCCCATTAGTAATATTAACCATGGTACTCCATTATGTAGTACAACACATTGTTTTGCTAAGTTTATGTAAGTAGTAATTTAAAGGCAAAAGAAATTAATTTATTTTGAGCCTTAATACTACCAGTTTAACTCCTTACCAGCTTTTTCCCTATCAACATCTATATGTTGATTCACAGCTATGATCTTCCTCAAAATTAAAAAGCTACAAGATTTGTATCATAGATACCTGAAATCTCTGTTCTGTAGGAAATTAAATCCTTTGGGGTTCTTTTTAAACATACTCTTAAAAATCTGCAAAATACATTCTCTGCTCAGTTGACGAACAAGGTAACCAATAAAAAGGCCATGGAGTGTAGTATCAACACTGTTAATGCAGATTTTGCAACACTTTGTTCCTGAACTACACTGCTTGGAGTTTAAAAGGTGTACCATACTCGGATACCCATAATCCTGTTTAAGGTATGGTTTCTTGTGAAGGAGCAAGCCAATCTAATAGCTGGTTGGTACTGAAGGAGTCCTACCTTCCTGCACTTCTTTTCTCCATGGACATATGCACAGTCAAACCGTTTCTTCTCCCTGGGCGCAGTTGTCTGTTGTCAACCAAGTTTAACGCACTACACTGGTAGCAGAGTAACCTCGGTCTGACTGAACATAAGGATCTGGATAAAAGTTAGCTGTCTGCTTTTTAAAGTATTCAAGTATCTTCTTTTTTTTTAGCATTCGAACCATATACCCAGCCTTAGAAAGACTGAAACGAGACAAACATCAGCAAAATTACCCTTTTCCGTACAGAAGCACACTTGTGTGCACACATGCATATACAGGTTCTATGAAAGCTGTTAAACCTGTGAAAAACAGTGCAGCAAAACCTGCTTTCTTGTCTGTTCCTTCCATCCATTACAATGAAATCTCATATTCAAACCCCACATACTTTAGATTTTTAAAAGGTGATGTTCAGGTGTCCTCCACACTTAAATATTTTTATTTTTCAGAGTAAATCTCACACCACTTCAATTACAGATGGGGAACAAATCTAAAGCATTCTTGATATAACTCAGTTTTTGTGTGTCTCAAGCCGAAACCCTATTTCTCATCTTCTAGGAACCATAAATTTTGGAGAAAAGGCTGATTAACAAAATCGTCAATCATATGCTCAAACTTCAGGCATAAGATTTCTTCTGTTGGAATTAAAGCAACCATTGAGTGATTCAAGACAAGCTGTGAATCACTGTGTGAAAGTGGGCAGTTACAATCATTTCATTGACTATTTTAGAACTCCTCTAAACAGTGTAACTTACTAGTGAAAACAAGATCATGACAGCCTATGGAACCAAATTTTCTTTCCTGAATGCTTAAACTTTTTGAGCCTGTTGTTTAAAATGCAACTTTAGTCATGCATATTATGAAAAGCATTCACGAAAAGCAAATAGAAACAGCAGAAGTTAAAAATTGCACTGTTGATATGGAAGATGAAGAAACGCTATGTGGATGACCAGACATGCTGGCTGTGGATAAAAAGAGCCCCCAAAATCTTACATTTTAAACTAAACTTAAGTAAAAAAAGCTGCAGGTGCAGCTAGTTTGTAGGTTACACACATTTTAACAGTTTGTAGGAAAGCTGAATTTTGAGAAGAATTCTGATTTTGCAAACATCTTGCCTTCTCTTGCCTTACATGGATGTAACAACATTCTTGTGTAGTACCCAGCTGTAAGTTGTAGAAGACTTAGCTAAACAAGTATTTTTTAAATAAATAAAAGAGAAAATAAGTAAAAAAAAGGAGAACACTTTACTGGTTGTTGACAAATATACTTTTTTTATTACAGAATTATGAATGTAATATAAAATTAGCTGAGTCCATGCATAGGTCTTAAAATCATCACCCCTGTTTCGCCCCTCCCCCCATCATCTTCTGTGCCTTCAAAATTGTTTTAACAAATATAAGTATTATCTATAGTTAAAACTCATGAAGTATAACATCAACCATACTATAGTGCTCAAGCGTGCAGGCGACCATATTAACAAAACCAGTGAACCATTAGTTTTGTGTAGCTAAGTGCCATGAACTGAAGATTTTTTTCTGTTTTGATTATTACAGTGTTACTGAAAACACGTATTATTTTTCATGCACTTAGAGGTGCAAAATTTTCATTAATTGGAAAACTTTTTTTTTTCCCCTCCAGCACCAATAGCCAGATATTCAGAGAGTATGTTGAGGATATTAGCTTATTACGTTACATTGCATAGTATACACTAAATAGCAGTGAGTGTACAAATTATGTGATGTTTTCGTATAATAACGTTATCACCAGGATAAGTAATTTGACAATACATAAAAACAAGAACTTTGTTTTTCTGAAATCTTCTTAAGTATCCAATTGATGAGGTCATTAGTGTCATCAATCAAGTTCTACCTGTGTCACTGCCACAAGGTAGATTTATTTTTTATAAAAATTATTTCAAAGATACCCCATGGGTGAGCACCACAACTTCATATTGAAGTATTTTAAAGAGATGACAACACCCCACGGGGTGGCTGAATGTTCAGGAAGCTCATCTATGTAGCTAAGCCGAAGGACAATTTAAAGGCCAGTTCAACAGCAGCTTCTGTGACAGAGTCATGGAAACAGACATAACACTCCTGAGGTTTTGGATGTAGTATGAGTCTCCTGGAACAAAAAGAAATCACAGGTATTAGAGCTTTTTCTCCTCAACTGTTTGATACGTTCTGGTTGTACTCTGAGGTTTTAGTAAAATGTTAAAAACTGTGGTACAAGCTAGCAAATTTCTGTGGCTCTCATGCATTATTTTACTTTTTTCAATACATTAGATGTTTAAATCAAGTTATTCTCTGCTCAGTTTTCCCAATACTGTATATGGAAAAAATTCTTTGGGTTTTCAGGCGCTATTTCAGGCTCTACCGCATGGAGCGGTGTGTTTTGCAGTGATTCAAGTTTCCAGGCTACAAGGTGCGATCAAGGTACTTGGGAGCAAGCCCCAGTATTCACAAAACTACTAATTTTTAAACTTAAACATCTGGATAGGTACATTCCTGCAGGTCAGTCTAATAAGCTCTTTTAGGGAAAGAGCTAAAATAGGAAAGCTGTTAAAACCTGGCATAACTGTGTGCAGCATTTCAGCATCGCATGTAGTTCTGCAAATACTAATGGACTGCCCCTGATTGTTTGATAATGCAGAGACTGCAAAAAACATTTTTTAAAAGATATCAACAGCAGTGTGAATATTTTAAAATGTTTAAAGGTTTAAATTTTACCAACCCACAGGATAGCACTCTAACTGCAGTTATGTACATTCATGGTGGGAAACAACTGATCTTTTTTTCTCTTTAAACATCTGACTTGAAGGCAAATCGGTTGAACAAAAGCTCTGTTAGAGAATTTCTACATTATTATTCCTGACCAATAGAATTACCTGTGGATGATGTTCTCTCTCATTTTATCTTACGCCATATTCAGAAATGTATTATGTTTTTTTCTGGTTTTTCTATCTGTGCAATAGTTCAACTATCCAGTAACTATAGCTTAACGAATTAATCCAGCATATTCGTTTATCTTTCTTTCACCTGAATTTATTTTTCATATGGTGGAAGCATAGCTTGCATTTAACTGGACACAGGCATTTTTCTTCCTATTTATCTAGTAGGAACACTAAATACAGAAGGTGAATGTAGAAGAGAAGGAAACAACTTGTTGACTGACTGCTCCTAATATGACTATCTGCTTACTGCAGCTAAAACATAGACAGCACAAAATACAGTGGATGGAGGAAAGAATAACATATGAGAAGCAGTGGTTACAGAATGGGGCTTACTGGCCTGGACTTAAAAAATGTCAAGATTTGCTATGTTTTGGATTGTGAAGAAATGACACATACTACTT
The DNA here is from genome assembly GCA_013400055.1 of Nycticryphes semicollaris. NCBI lineage: Eukaryota > Metazoa > Chordata > Aves > Charadriiformes > Rostratulidae > Nycticryphes > Nycticryphes semicollaris. Next base: position 94,527 of record VXBJ01001572.1, read on the forward strand.
TCTCCTAACCCCTAATTTTAATTACTTCACAGAAGTAGTATTCTTAATATGGAATGCCTAGGGAGTATGCTGTTCTGTCACGCAAATAAGAACTTAGGTATTAGCAATAACTATAGGCATCATTAAGTAAATTACTAAAATTGTTTAAATAATAACACAAATCACAATCCACTTGCAATGATAATGGCAGAACTTTGAGAGTAAACTAAGGAAAGAAAACTCCCCTTCCAAAATACCTCAAATAGACTGCTCGGTTGATTTGATCTTCCCAGTGAAAAAAAAATAAATCTCAAAACAACCCCCAGCTGCAATTGTTCACCTGACTTCCTTGTGGCACTGAACCAGCACTATGCACGGAGCCAAGACAGGTGGGATGGAGAGGGCAGAATGAGTGCAAGGAGCACGAAGAAAGTGGGAGAAAGGGTATTTTGAGTATGGTTACAGCACTGCAAGGGCTGCCAGCTCGGTGCTGTTAACATGCTGGCGTGGTACTCACCTGAGTTAACACACCTGTGTTTTACAGCAGGTGGAATATCACACCAGTGCAGCCTCCCAGATCCCAAATTACAGCTCCCTCAGCCAGTCAGCTCAAGTACTTCTGTAATGTGCTACAGTTAAATTTATTCTTAAAGAGTATAGTGGCATATTCAGAATGGAGAACATTGGGAGAAATACATTCATTTGGCTTTAAACTCACCCCACAACCCAGTAATTCATTGTTGGTGGTGGTTTCTTCTGATCAGTCCAGTTATCAGGACAGCACTCAAACAAAACTCCATGTTCTGTTACCAGATCTGGGTCCTCAGCTGCCTTACTAAATTCTGAAGTCCCAGTGCCTCCTTTTTGCTTTTTCTGTAAAAAATTTGGTGAAACATTAGCACAGCAGGAAATACTTTTACATAAACACTGGCAACTATAAGCATTTGATTTTCCAGGAATCTCTGATGAATGATACTGCTATCAAAAAAGCCAGACTTAAAAGATCTAATTAACTTGCTTACACAATTTTTTTTCTCTCTACAGTTTTGTTACGTTGGCATAAACAAGCTTTTCCATTGTTACACATCTTCCCTTTTTTTGATGTCCGTCCTTTCCCCCCCAGCTGAATACTATTTATTTCTCTAATAAGACATCTGAGATACTGCAGCTTCTTTAAACAAGCGTGCTACAACAGCTAAAGTTCCCATCTCTCTTTCTCTGGGTGCCTCCCTAATTAAGAACTGTGATAGTAAAAGGCTATTGAATAAACTTGGCCAGGCAGGAATTTCTTTTTGTAAATAAACAGTTGAAGCACTTTGCTCAGAGCGTTTTCCTGCTCCTACTCATTATGAGTGCATAAGAGGTATAGAACATAAAGACGTTTTTGTGTTTTGTTGAGTTTTTAGGGCTAGTTTTGTACTGAGCCTTTGAATAAACCTTGTAAAAGCTCTCAGTGTTTCCAATTGAACTCCTGGTACCTGTTTGGCGAGAATCAATTTGTATGAACAAAATCTACTTTTCTCTCTGTTTTCTCCCTTGGTGCTCAACAGTCCTGTAACTCCAATAAAGCCATGGTGGTTTTCACCAGAAATGCAAGGGAAAAAAGACCAGAATGGACATGGAGTTAAACACAGAAGGAATTTTGAAAGGATCTGTTACTAGTTTAATTCTTCTTCCATTGAAGTCAATGGAAATTTAGTACTCTTTCGAAAAGGCCAACGTAGCAACAAAAAACCCAAGCTTTAAATAGGTTTGCTTTTTTGTTTGTTTTCTGTTTTGGGGGTGTTTTTTTGTGGGGTGGGTGGGTGTTTGAAGTGAGATGAGATGATGGAAACAGCAATGAAAAACGTCTTGAAACAAATCTGTCTTAAGGGAGTTGTTAAGCCAGGACACCTCTGGATCTGCCAATGAAATTAATGTTCCAATGACAAGATAGGAGGAGGTGAAAGAAAAGGTTTTGTTGAAAAAAAAAAAATTTCATGGAACTTCTGTCTGCCATATGCAGGAGTATAAAACACCCATCTTTCAACCCATCTACAGTATTAAAGATGTGGGGGCTGAAGGGCTGGAGATAAAAAAGGTGGTCACATTGTCACAAGTATCTTAATTTCTCAAAAATGGTAGAAGAAAAAGTGAAATGCACATTAGCATTTGAAAAAAACCAACCCTGACTAATATTTGCCTGAGAAAATATCTTTTAAATTTCCCCAAATGTGCTTTGGATTAAATTCATAAAGCATATTCTAAATTAATACTGGTTCATAGAGTGAAAGAAATGTCACAATAGATGACATCTTTCCTATCTCTTTCCTTAGTACACAAACGGTTTCAAACCCTGCTACTGAAAAAGACTTAAGGAATACGTTAGTTCTCAGTTTAATATCTTCCCCACCAAAAAAATGGGGTGGTTATTATGGAATTTCCAAGCTGACATTTGCTTATATTTTAGCACATCTTATACTATGCTATTTATACTGGAAGTACTCAAGAAAAATTATGTACCAAAAGGGAATATTTGATAGAACTATGAGGGTCTGTACTTCCATACGCATTAAAACTTCTTTCCTTCTGATTTTATTTAAGAGTAAGAAAATACTAGAATGATGATGAAGAAAATAAGGCCAGGGCTGCTTATTGCACACAGTGACATATATTGTAGGGTTTAAAACTACACACAAATTTTGCATTATTGGTGCAATTCTCTGAATCCTAAATTGTAGCAATATTTAGTTAATGTCAAAGAATAGGCAGTACAATAGTACATTCCTATACTTGATTTTTTTTTTTGTGCACTATGAACAAGAATTTCTGTTCTGCCATAAACAACCTACCAATTTCAGCATTAATTGTTGGAGCCAACATGCAAAAACTATTCCAAATTTCCCAACAAGAGAAACTTTGTTCTGCAGCACATGTTCATCAATTATTTTTGATTTTCAGAGCAGAATGAGCCCAGCTGCGGCCTGGTGTTCTCACATTTGAAGAAGCCAGAAAATCATGTGTTGAGATAGCGATGGCCAAACCAGAAATTCTGACTTCTAACCGTGAGTTTTTCACTTTATAAGAAATACACCTAATGGTTGAATAGTTTATTATTTTTTTGTGTGTGTGTGAACTATACACAGTTGATTTAAGAGTTGTAACCAAAGGCAATTTGATGGTAAGAAATGTTTCTGTATTCTCCCTGCTTGCTTTTGGGTTTCTACATCTCCCTACAGAAGTGCCCAAAGTACATGACTGATTGACAAAGTCCTCATCAGCTAAATCTTAGTGTTACACGAAGTTGATAGAACAATCCACCAAATTAACCTGTTTTTCTAGCAGTTCAAAATTCCTAGATCATTTAACAAGGCACAATGGTCCAACCAGAAGTGAATACTTCAGTAACTTCAAGAAAACATTAAGAAAAATTATACAGCTGTTTGCAAACTGCATTCATTCAATTTGTACTGTTATTTCCCATTTCTCATTTAATTCAGTTGAATCGTCACTTTAGGATCTAAAAAATGCAACTCAGACATTATTTCACTTAGTCTATAGTTAATTATTCGTCTTATCCAAAAGGACTAAACATGTCATAAAATTAGCAGAGATTAAGTGTCATCCTACTTTGTGTTCATGTCAATAAAAATCAACTGTGCCATTAAAAAAACCAGACTTCAGTGTGCATTGAACACAAAATGTCTGATAGGAACAGAGTATCTCATCAATTGATTGTTATACCTATCGGTTAGATTTCTGCATTACTACTACCATCTTTCTTCAGGTGGGTCATTTGGAATAAACAGAAGTTTTTAACCAAAGACAAGGCAGTACAGTTGCTGACATCAGATCTCTCCATTTTTAAGTCTAATCTAAATACCAAGTGCACACATAAAGCTCTGGCAGCGGGGATCAGCAAGGCTTGAATTGGAATCTTTGTGAAGGAAAGAAGCCTTACCTATTCTGGCATCCCACCTAATCTAAAATCCGAGAGAGCTGGCAGCATAATGTAAAAGGAATCAATCATTATAGCCAGTCTTGTTCTAGACAAGATATGCATGTGAACAGTTACAGACATTAGTGGACGACAAACATATAAGCACTCCTGGGTAGCACAGAGAGCAAAGACGTTAACAGTGAGCAACCATCAGGGGCCCTCTTCAGGTCTCTGTTCAGACACACTGACAGCACAGTGAGAGGAGACTGCACTGTCACTGCTCACATGAGCCATTTTTCTGTGATAAAAGAGGGCCGCCTAAATTTCATTTTGCTGCCAATCTGAAATCCCTTCCCAGCGTTCAAATAGTTAAACTCCTCCTCTTTTGCTACTTACAGTTCTTGGACCCAGGGCATGAAACTTCTTTCTACGTAACAAACGAGTCCTCATATGAAACAGAATAAGAAAATACTATACTGGAGACATGGAGTATCTATTTTGAGGTCATTTTCTGGTGGGAGAGTGACCAATAATTGCATGCATACTTGGCTGGATGGTCAGACAAAGAACCTGCCCATAACAGTAAAAATAGCAAGAGCTTGCAAAACAACCACATGTGTCCAAATACACCTGCTAGGGATCTATTTAAATGAAGTGAAAACAAACTTGAAATACGGAACTGAGAATGTAAATAGAAAAAGAGAAAACAAAGCTTCCATACTTCTTTCCTAATGGACTGCTGAAAAACAGAACGAATTGAAAGACAGCATCGATAGAAATTCTCAATTAACTGAGGGTGGATGGAGCCACCAAGCTGTGCTACTTCTTTGTGAGTTGGAGTAATAAAGATTCCTTGCATTGTTTCCAAAGATAAATAGTGGAAGAGGGTATTCTCAGGACCAGATGTCAACCTTCAAAAAACAGATAGGAGAATTGATTTAATATTCAAATAACTTTGAAATAAATTTCAGTCAAACAACATGTACTTTTGTTTTTTAAGACAGACTTTTTTTTTTTCCTGATAACTCCAATGGAGTATAAAATACGGATACAGACATGTGAAAGGTTTCTACTTCTACACCAAGGAAATCTTGCTAACTTGGACTGTTAATACTCAACCAAAAAAAAAAAAACCCAAAAAATTATGGAACTCTTATCTAGTATTGCACTTATGTTCTCAAATATTCTCACCAAAAAAAAAAAAGAGAAAGGAAAGGAGAAATAAAAATTTGGAAGGAAAAAAAAAAAGCTCAAAACAGACTGTGCTGTCCCAAGGAAGAAGTGGGAACTGGGAGGATCGTGGCTTCTTTGCCCTTTGTACAGCTACTGTACAAGATACCAGGGAGGCACAAAGTTTATGTGTGGTCCAAAACCTCTTTCATTTGAACTTTCCAGGTCACATATATGTGGGACATCTGCATACATTCTGCTAACAAATTCTTGAGAAACAATTGTCTTTTCTAATTAAGCTCTCCATTTAAGAGCTATGGTTTTGAGAATCCCTACATAGCAAAGTTTTGGTTAAAATAAAACTATGCAGAAAATTCTGTGCATATTCAAAAAACGATCTAAGTATGGCCTTAAAAATTAAATGCTGAACAAAAAAATAATTGCTTACTTGATAGCATTAAGAAGTTCCGTATCTTTCTCTGAGAGGTTCTTTCTGAGGTTTCCTAAATGAAAAGGATTTGGCAGGGTATGCTTTTTTCTAGTGGTCTGAAAAACAAGCAGATAGATGAACTAACAGAGAAAAACAAAGCTAATGAACAGAATCAAACCAAGAGATCACCTACTTAAAATACTGTAGCCTTTTTCAAAAGGCCCACCCAAACAGTTGCGTGAACTTAGATAAAAGTATTCTGTAAGCATATTTAAGACTAAAATGGGCTAGAAGCATTTGTTCTACTGTGCAGCAATTTGTTCTGATAACTTATGTTTACACCATTGTTATTTTGGGGATATTTTCCAATTATTTCTGCTGATTCCAACACAGCTGTACCCACTGTAGTCATGGGGAAAAAAATAATATTTACAAGAAATGATAAAATTTCAAAAATCTGATGGCTGTAAGGCTGACCCAAAGCTTCTCAAGGCAACAGAAGTTTTTTTTTACTGAATTCAGGGAATCTTATTCTTTTATAGTGTGCTTTTTTAAAAAAGAATATTACTTGAGTGAGTTTTTAAAAGAATTGCCACCTCCCCCAAGCCCACCAGAACCTTATCTTTGTCTTTGTTCTCAGACCTGATCCACTAGAGATTGTGGATTACTGCTTTCATCTTCCACAGGACCTTCGTTACCACGGTCAGGTCCTCCACTGCTTCTTGCAGAGCTCGGCTTATGCGTCATTATGGAAGAGTCACCAAACAGGGTCCTTTTGCTTGCTGGAGTGGTCACTGACTTGGAAGTATTTTGTAGCTTATTTAGGATGGGTGAGGTGGTCAAGCTCTCCAGTTTGTCACGTGTTGCATTTAGGAACCAGTCAGCACAAGACAAAGGTGGAATGGAAGGAGAATCTAGCCGTTCCTCTATGCTGGCATCTATTCCTTCCAGTTGAAGTATAGTGGCTTTCACCTGATCTACATATATGCAGTCGGGTCCTGGATTCCCAACAGCTTTTGATGCACAGCCTCCTGCCTCGAGCAGGACACACAGCATGAAGTGCCTCTGTAAACATGGAGGTAGCAACGTTAGACTTTAGTTTAATACACAGTCCCTGCTGTATTACATTCATATCTCATCTGACATCATTGGACAGGCTGAACTGATGGGCCAAGGCGTACGGGGATGATGTTCAATAAGGCCAGGTGCTGGGTCCTGCACTTGGGTCACAACAAGCCCATGCAGTGCTATAGGCTGGGAGAAGAGTGGCTGGAGAGCTGCCTGGCAGAAAATTCTGGGGACCTGGGGTTGTTGGTCAGCTGTCATGAGCTGAGTTCATGAGACTGAACATGAGCCAGCATTGTGCCCAGGTGGCCAACAGCATCCTGGCCTGTATCAGCAACAGTGTGGTGAGCAGGACTCGTGAGGTGATCGTCCCCCTCTACTCAGCATTGGTGAGGACCCACCTTGAGTACTGTGTCCAGTTTTGGGCCCCAAACCAACATTGAGGTGCTAGAGCAGGTCCAGAGAAGGGCAAAAAAGCTGGTGAGGGGTTTGGATAGTAAGCCTTATGGGGAGAGGCTGAGGGAGCTAGGGTTGTTCAGCCTAGAGAAAAGGAGGCTGTGGGGAGACCTTGTGGCTCTCTACAACTACCTGAAAGGAGGTTGTAGAGAGGTGAGGGTCGGTCTCTTCTCCCAAATCCCGAGTTATAGGAGAAGAGGAAATGACCTCAAGTTGTGCCTGGGGAGGTTCAGAATGCATAGCAGAAAAAATTTTTACACTGAAAGGGTTGTCAAGGATTGGAATGGGCTGTCCAGGGAAGTGGTTGAGGTACCATCCCTGGAGGTATTCAAAAGACGGGTTGACATAGTGCTCAGTGACATGGTTTGGCGGTGGGTTGTTGTTTTTTATCAGAGTTAGGTTGATGGCTGGACTAAATGATCTTAAAGGTCCCTTCCAACCTAGACAATTTTATGATTCTATGATACTTAAGCCAAATACAGCACTATATTCAACATTCCTTCCTTATTTCCAGAGTTACTTATTTTTTTCTAATCAAATCATGTCCAACATAATCTGTTATCATGTTAAGTTAATCAAGCAATCATTTACATACTCATTAGTTGTTTGTTTTAAAAAAAGACCACATTTTAAAAAAACCCAGTATTTCTGAAATGAGTTGTCTGAAAAAACAAAGATGATGAAAGTAAAAACAATTTCAGCTGAAGTGGAAAGGCATAATGTGAATTTATACTTAAACTTACAAGCTTTACAAACATATAAAGATTCTACTCTGAGAAATTCTATCCCATGAAACTGCTATAATATGAATAATTTGTCATTTTACTATGAGCATACTGCAACTATTAACTTACCAAGCCAACTATCAGTAAGAAGTATCTTGCTTCAGGTTCCGTGTATCCTGTGAAACTTGAAACTTCACATGGCTGCATATGATAATGTGGAAAAACTTCCCTCCATATCACTAACTGACCAATCTTCTGTTCTGCTGCCAAGGGTAACAGACAATAGTGCCGACAATATAAACCTATATCAATAAGATCTTCCTTTGGCAAGTGATTACCAATCAAGTAACCCTTAATTAAACACAGAAAAGGAAGTATATTCAGTAAGAAAGACGACACCACCACTTATCACTTAAGAGAACTTTTCATCTAGAGATATCCATGCTCCACATGCATTGAGATTGTAAGCTTTCTGGCTTTTTGGTATAAAGTTGTGCAACAGGTAACACTGAGCTTTTGCACCACATCTAAAGAATCAAAATGCAGAAATATAAACAATAATACATCAGCGTATATGTAAGTTATCAAAGGGGAGCTGGGAAATGAATGGCTTTAACCGCTTGCAAAACAGTGACAGAATTGTGGTGCTTTAATTCTCATTTCATTATCCCTCCAGTGAAAGCTCAGTCTTTTTGCAATTAATAAAATTTGCAAAGATACATAGTAGAATAGTGTTTCTAGCACTAAGTGCATTATGGTTAAAGCCCTGTCATGGTAGATACTGTGCAGTCCGTTTATGCTAACAGTTTAGTCTCTTAACACTACCAGCATACAGAACATTTCCATGACAAAATCCATAAGATGTAAGTTTCCTTAAAAGAAAGGCTGTTACCTTCCTCTTTATAATGTTGAATACACTGTCTACCTTTAATAAAGATAAATAAATTAACAGATGAGGCCAAAGTGAATAAAAAGTGTCAATCCAATTTCTAAAGTCTTGGATTTCAAGACAGATAGAAGACAGAACACCCATTATCTTTCTTATAAAAAAGGGCAATGAACAAAAAAAATCCTATTTGAATAATATACAGCTTCATTAGAATTGACTCATTAATTTCTTATTACTGTCCCCAATCCTTGGATTACGTGCTGCAAAATTCCTGTACGACAGTTTCAAACAAGTATTTTATTCTTACTGATGATGCAGTACACGACTGCCCGACATCATTTTTTTCTGTTACGGTGTTTGACTTTTAGGTCTGTTACTAGAAATACACATTTAAAGCAATCATACATTTTTTTTCTTATTTGTGAGGTTCTGAAAAGAGTTACTCCATCACTGAGTTAGGTTTCCAGATGAATTTTCCTAATCTTTAGGCCTTAATCATTAATACTACCTTGTAGAAGAGACAAGATCCCATAATCATATATAATCTTCTCATGTCGTAATAATCTTCAGACTGTGGGGAAAAAAAAAAAGCATGGTATCATTTTTAGTTCAGAGATTTTATTTTATTTACCAAATGCAAGTCAATTAATTCCAGTCAATACCTTATTTAATACTTTCATTTTTGACCACTTCTTATTATAGCAGTTAATACTGAAGAGTTAAATGAAGTACCAAGTTTTTATAGATTTTCCTGTCACTACAATTTTCTCTAACAATTTTCACCTAAAAGTAACAGATTTCTGATCTGGTTGTTATCTGTCCATAAACTGTTTTTGTTAGGATACGCTAATTCTCAGAGTTCTTAACAGCAGAGTAGCTGAAGCATAACTATTGACACCAGAGGCCATCCTAGAATAAAACCTCCAAGTTAAAGCATTTTTTTACAGTATTTGACATCCTACCCAATATGTACCCATTCATTGACTTTTAAATCTAGATGCTCAGAGCTGTCAGATTATTAACACTACCTTTAGGTTGATATAGTGTATTTTAAATTAAGTGGGTGAAATAAATCTCTGTGCAGTAAACTCCAACTTATAAACACTGCTTTCTGTAAATAATCATTCAGGTTGTTTAGCACAGTTGATATTTTTTTTTTCTTTTGCAAGATAGGCTACATGTATGCCTACCCTGTATTTTTGGTTTTAAGAATCGTTAAGTCTTTTGTAATTAAGAATACTTGTGTCCTACATTATTATGCTAAATGTACGATCAAGTGAGTTATCTTTACGCTCAACTATAATATACCTGTGATGCAAGTAATTTTAAAATCCCTGTTCTGGGATATGAGTTTAAGAAAGTTCAGATTAGAAAGAAAAACCAATAATAATTACACCTCACTGTCCTACACCGCACAGTAAACAGCCCACATAGTAAGTGTTACTGAAGTTACTATCTTCTCCGTTAACAGTATTGAAACTATGCATAACAGGTAACGTCTTTCTGTAAACGGGAAAATTAAGTTCTTAGTGCTCCGTGGAAGTTTTCAGGTTTATTTGCAAGTGCTTGGGAAGGAGACACGTTATCTATATGAAAAATGAAACATAACAACAATCAGCTATGTTAAAATTAGAGTGTCCTTGCAGACATCCCACGGAATTAAATGATAGCAAATCACGGGTTTTCAGTGACTAGCCCTATAGGATTGTAGTAATGTTAAACATGGAGAGAAATTCAGGACAAATAGAACAGATAAAATTGAACTATCCTACAACAAGAACAATACAATATAACTTTGTTTTGACTCCCACTTGATTAAAAAGAGTAAATGAATTTGGAACTACTGCTTTTTTAAACTACTGAATATCAGCCAAGGCAAAGAGATGCTGTGCAATGCAAACAACAAAAATAAAATGTTTACCAGCTCTGCAAAGTCAGCTGCTTCCAGATCACTCAGTGCTGTGTCAATTTCTATCTGAAATATTTAAAGGGTTCATTTTAACAGAGATTTCCAACGTGTTACCTTAAAATAATAGCACAGTTTGCTCTATTTTGCTGCTCTTAGAAGATCAGGATTCACAAGTACAAAGTGAATGGATAAAAATTTGCACATACTTTTCAGTAGTAGTATCAAATACCAAGAACACCTTAAGAAGTCCTTCTTAATTGTTGTGTATTTCCCTCTTCTTTGAAACTGTAAAATTTCTCTGCTTGTGTGCCCGCTGAACCCGCTGTTTGGTATAAAGGAGATGTCACTCTTACCCTCAGCGTGCTTTAAAACATGAGGTTTAGAGACTACCCCTTGAAAGCTAGAGACAGCTCTGAAATCTGGCAAGCTATTGTATCCAACTGAGTTATTAGAAAAAAATCTTTTTCACAATGGATTCAGTTTTTGTCTCTATGGAAATTGCCAAAACTTTCTCACACATTATTTTTGTTCTACTGAAACCGCTTTAAGCTTGCTTATTCCTCTAACTACAAGAGCTGGTGGTTAACGTAAGTTTTACTAACAGTATTTTCCTTTGAAGAACATGGTACTTGGCAGTGACATTTCATGACATAAATGTGCTACTTAATGAAAAGAACCTAAAAACCATCATTACAAACTTCTTGGGCTGTGTTAAGAGGCTGCCTCTAATTGAAATACAGCCAGTTTTTCCAACAGAGAAATGTTAGCAAGGTTGTTTGCAGTTCACAAGTAACCAGTCTCTCAGCTCTTCCCCAGTTAAAATTAATATGACTTTCTGCCCAACAAAGAATTGACATTTTTAGTTTTATAATCCTTACAGAATATAAAGTTTTCCACCAAAACCTAACTGCAAATTTTATATTCTACAACAGAAAATTTTTTCTGGAAAATGTGGATGATCCCAGACAATTTTGGAAAGCAATGCCTATATCAGAAATAGAAACTTAAGTCTTTTTTTATTATTTAATAAATCCCTTCAAAACCTGCAATCTTACAAGAACGAAACAACTCAAAAGCTAAACTAGAGAACAGTCTCTCTCCAGAAACAAAAAGATCATGGAGGAAAAAAAAAGAAATTGATCACCAAATAGAGTACAAAGAAAAAGAAAAGTGTCATTTCCTGGATAAGAAAGCAATATGGCACAATTAGAAGTGCACTAACTTGTACTTCAAATATGTATTAGGTTGCTAACGGACCGTGTTGCATAAATGTTTTATTCCCGTCAGTTACAGAGCATGTTGTCTGCCAACTACTGTACAGCACAGCAAAGACTTGCTTATCTGTGCAGAGCCAAACTATGCTGGAACCATGTTAGAGAATCTGCCACCCGGGAAGGCAAAGTTTTTCTAATTGCACCCCCTGTTGCAGGGGCTTCGTTTTGCATAATTCAAACTGAATTCTATTTTCATTTTTTGTAATTCAAATGAGTATGTAATTCCAAATAATACCATACATTTCTGAATAAATGAAATGTGTTGGTCTGAGAACTCAACTGCTAAAATCTCCTTGGGATTGTTCTCTCTTGCACAAAAATGTTTCAAACTGGAGAAACACCACCTCTTTCTATTTTGGCCTAATAACATCGTTTCTACAGTGCATATGAAAAACTACTTCAGAGAAGACTTGGCAGAGATTATGCATCACATGGATATAAAATGTATTATTTTTATTTAACAATGTACCTTATTATCCTAATGATCCCAATTTTAACTTTTAGAAGTCATTAAAATGAGGTTTAAGACTGAAAGCTATAATGCTATTTCCCGTGATCTAGCTCTTGTCTAACTACTGCTTTAAGCGTGACCCAATTTCTAATTGAGAGGTAACCAGACACGGTGAAATGGTGCAGAAAAGCTGGTGTCAAACAAATGAAGAATGGATATTTATTTTGATTCTGCAACATACTCTTCGAAATGGAAAGTTGCGCATGGGTTTCTGCAGTAATATTTTCTACCTGGAAAAATACTTACATGGTCAATATTAAACATAAAGCTACATACTAGGGGCTGCTTTCCCTACTGCATTTGCTAGTTGTTAGANGATAAGTCTAGTCATCAAACTACATTCATAACAGCAATTTGTTTCCTATGGGAATCACTGTGTAATTCCAAACATAAATAAAGGATTCTGTAGGTAAATGGGTAGCCTGGGATGGGCAAAACCCTTCGCATAAATGACAAACTAATAGCTGAAGACACCTGCATACATTTTCTGGCCTCTTATGTACCATTTTGTCCAGAGAGATCTGAAAATGAAATTACCTTGATTTCCTGAGGCAGTGTCAGCCAGCGCAGGCCTGGAAGATTATCTAAGAATAAGGCACTGCAGGTATCATAGTGTTGAGCACTGGGGCTGGCGTTTGACTTGAGTCTTGCAGGCTGTAGCGCACGCTGGAAGAACAGGTTGAAAAAATGATCCAGGCGAGAAACATTTTCCACCTGGCAAAAAGCACTGAACAAACATGAACTCCAAGTTAGAATAACATTGAGAAATTTGTAGCTTGTTTATATAACCCTCCGTGCTAAAGAAGTCTCTTTACAGCATGATACTACTTTTGGATATGTATCTTTTTTAACATTCATTTTTAATATGAAAAAACCCACTAGACAAAGATCTATGCAGTACTTACAAACAAAGAAAAAACTGCCTTGCTGAAAGCAGTATAGCATTATAGTAGATAGATGACACAATGAGCAGCTTCAAGCTTCATCCTTTTGGAAATACAGATTATTCTTTTTCTTTTATTAATTTGTTTAACTGTTTTTGGTGTGTAAAGTTCTTGTTTCCTTCAGAAGACACATAAACCATTCTACTATTCCAAATGGTCTCCCTTACTTCTATGAAAATCAAGTACTTGATTCAAACCTCACATTCAAAACTAAGCTTTTTCTGAGATGCATTGAAACAACTGCAGCTGTCAGAAGTAAGTTTCTCCTTGTCATGAAGTGACATAAAAATCGTCATAAGAACAAGATAAGGCCTGACACTATACGAGGTTGTTATTTCTAGAAACTTCTATGCTGTTCAATACAGAAAAATGAACACAAATACAACATTTTTTTCTATGGCTTACATACTTTAACCCTGAATTCAATGCAAGCCTATGAATAGCCTACCTTGGCATTTTTATTTAGGTTACAGTCAGACTGAAAATTTTCTGGGTGATTTCCAAATGCAGAGAAAGACAGTCCCTCTGCCAAATGAAGTTGAAAAGCCTGGAGTGTTTATTAAAAATATAACACTGATTCCTATGTACGTTTTACAGACAGTGCTTTAACACAAAGACTAACATTTGCAGAGTGCTGTGATTATGTGAGTGATTTAATCCAATCAAGGACAAAACTTTCTGAAGTAACAGACTGTTTTAAAAGACTCTTCCTAGTGTAAAGGCTGAAACAAAAAGGCAAGAAGAACACAATCCTGTTTTATTGTGCAAGTATAAAAGAACATGCAAAGAAATTCCACATAAGCGTTAAAAATGAATGCTACTAGTCATCTTTTTCAGTGTCAATGAAACATTAGTGACTGAAAAGAAAATACTTTGGAAAGAACTGACCTGTCTAAAGAACTGTACATAAATTTCAAGGTCCTGACAACATCTTCGATCATGTTCCTCAGCTGGGAAAGTGGCACACTAAAAAATAAAAGTAAAATGTGTCTTTACTAAGCATAAGCGTAGGCATCTTCTGAAGAGCTGTGTTCTTAAGCAGTGACATATTGCATATATTACTCTATGAGATACTTCCTTTAAGTGACTTGCTTATGATGACAGTCAGTAATAAAGCTCAGGACGTGGGGGAAAGTCCTACTAGAACACAAATATGTAGAATTACTACTGTTACTCAGTAGTTTCTAATCAGGACTTGACTTTATCAAATCCTGAAAATTACTGTTTTATAGCCTACACATATTTCTGAGATCTGACAAGTCCTTATGCCATTTAGAGGAAATGAAAAAGGAGCTGTAACAATTGCTAGATATCTAAAATGTGAACCAAGTTAATCAAAAAAGTGGAATTACAAGTACAGAAACTAGTTAGAATAAAAAAGGGTACATTGTAAGCCCTCAATTTCATGCTTTTTTGATAAAAGAGTACGATTTGAGGACAGAGAATAGGAAACAATAAAAGGAAAACAAAACATTTTATTTGAAACTCACTTTTCTTCAGGAAGGCCAATTACAAGCAACTTGTCAGATTCCTTCCAGTAAACAACTTGAACCAGTTTTTCACATAAGAAGAGGGAGGAACTAGAAAAATCAAGTACCTCTGTTAACAATACGATGTTATAAAAGACCACCATTATGAGCCAGAATGATTTTTATGTATTTTCTATGCAAAATCGTATGCTTTATATATAATAACAAATATAAACAGAAAATAAATATACATGCAGGCAATTGAACTAGGTAATTATATTAATTATTATAGAACTCCAAGACTCTCTGATTTCTATTCCAAACAGATCACACCCATAGTAACAATGCTCTCAAGTATACAAATATAAAGGGTGAACAACTGCTACCGAAGCGCCACAGTCATCTTCTGAATTATTCAGATGCTCTTACAAGGTCTTCCTGGTTCATATCTGCCTAGCATTAAACACAATCAACTTAGAAAATGAATGACATTTCAGATCATAGTGAAGTAACCAGAGGTACTAATGAGGTTCTAAACATAACAGTCACTCACGAAAGCGTTTAAAAAGACCCCACACGTGTTTTGAAAACAAGCCCAAGAGGTATTTGGATGTATTACTTCGGTGATAAACGTAACCTTGAACGCTCATGCTATCTCCTTGTATAGAAAATGGCTTTACAAAGCTCAGCAATCCCAGAAAGAGACAGAGAACTTTCATTTGAACCATAAAGTGGATTAGAACATAAAGCAGAATTAGACCCAATGTTCTACTTGGCAGTAAACCATACATTATGCACCAGATTATCAGATTAAATGTACTGGTTGCTTCTAAATCCAAGGTCTGCAAATAGCTTGAGCAATAATTTATAGCAAAACCCCATCTTTTGCACTATCATTAGAAATTTTAAATAACAAGATAACACTGCTGGCAAAGTGAAAAAAGGGTAACTTCAGTTTAAGCTCGAAAGATTCAAGAATTTAGTTTTAAGGGTATGACCCCATGATTAACTTGCTACATAGATTCACTCAGGCTGTGATTTTTATCCTTCATGTCACCAAAAGTGCTTTCCCAACAAAACAAGTTATATATTTACAGTGCAGTTAACTACAAAGAGATAAACATCTCCATCCCAAAAGATACACAATAATGTGCAAACATAATAATAATAATTTGCTCTTCTGACAGAAGAGGCTCATAGAGACCTGGGGATTATCTATTTTATTTTTTGAAGAGATAAGACAGTCACAGAGACCAGCAGAAATGCTTTTCTATTTTTAGAATACAAAAATGGGAAATTGAGAACCTTAACAGGAAAAGTGAATTTACATTACCATGGATTTCTGTGTTGCTTTTATGATGATACCATAGGTATAGATCATTAAACAATGGATTGATTTGTCTTCTGGATGTATTTAAAAATCTGGACATGTTCGAAAATGCTTCCATGTGGAAGAATTGCCATTAATAATGCATAAGCATTATGAACATACATCAGTGGTAATTAAAGTGGCCCTGCATTAAAATACCAGTATATGCAAAAAGATCAAAAGCCTGTGTTGGATACCTGCTGCTGAAGGAGTCAATCCTCTTGACAACTACTTCAGTAACATGACTTTTAGTAATTTAATAACTAGAAAGTTGTAACTTGATAAAGCACAGTGTTAGAACTTCTTACTCAAAATAGCAGGATACCTAGAAGTCTCAGGAAAAAAACCAAACCATCAAGAGAAACAAATGCAACAACAACAACAAAAAAGTCAATGAACCAGTACTAATTTTCTGGTAAGCAAAAATATTCAAAAGGAGATCAGAACTCCTTTTAAGGAAAAAATTATCAGTGGAAACCCCAACATCAATATATTAAAGAGGCTTTTCGCCTTTTGAGGAATTGCTTATTATTGCCAGTGCTGTTCACTACTGCTTGCACACTCTGTTCTTGGGCCTGAAATCCCATTTATATCTGCCTTTCTTGTACTTATCCAGGTCTTGTGTCTGACACACCAGGCACTGATGTGCAGAAGAGAATCTTGCCTCAGATCCCCAAGAAACGTAAACTCATATATTGATTCTCAATGGGAAGAAGTGTGAAACTGAAAAGTGCTACCAGCTATCTCATTTCTAATTATTCCATCAGAAAATCGTGTACCTTTAAATTATCAATAATCTCTTGAAATACCACCACCCCCTATGCCACTCCAAAAACTCAGAAGTCATTTTCACTAGACTTCTTATTGGAGTCCTGGTTTGAGATACGAAAATCTTTTAAAAAAAAATATAATTATTTAAGCTCTTGTAGAGTTTCCTGTCAGCCCTAGTACAGTGCCACAGAATCCCACTTTAGATATGGATGTTTTAAGAGATTTAAAGCAATTGCACTGAACTAAAAATGCCAGCCATTGCCAGCCATGACAAAGAAATTCCCTCAAATCAATGTACATCCAGGCTGAGCAGTTCAACTTCAGTCATTCTGTTCTAGCTAAAACATTACTGTAACAGGTAGAGTTACTCTTGGTTTGTCCAGCCTTGATGCATGAGCCGTGTGTTTTCCTGTACACATATGGATAATATAATAAAAGTAGTAATACATTACATTTCAAATACTTTTACCTGATAATTTGGGTACCAGTAACACTTTCCAGTATGTCAGACAGTGTGAGAAATATTCCTCTTACACTTTTCAGTTTTTGGGATGCTTCTGATATGGGATACTGATAAAGAATTTCTTGCTGTGAAGAAAGTTAGCTGTTAGTTAAGCAAAGCAAAATCAAAATCACAAAAAAAAACAAAACCCACCCACAGAAATTAAGGTAAATCTATTTTTCCTGGCATCAGCTTTTATCGTATACTTTCACATGGTACCAAAACAAGCGGTTGTCTGCATGCACATACTGGAAAGTTCTAAAATGCACATCAATGTTTCCGACAGTTTTAATTTTTGTATTTTATAGAAAAGTAGGGCTTATTTATAATCATTATTATATGGAGAAATATAAAATCACAATCAGTATGCCCACTGCATTTTGCAGCTTAAAGTACACTGATAATAAATCTGATTGTAAGAGATAGCTAGTATTTGTGCGGTTCTTTGAATATTTAAATTGTGCTTTGTCATCATAGTTCTTTAAAAGCAACAATAAGAATATGGAAGCTCCAATCCCTCTATATAACTCTCCCTAATTGCTTTACTTCTATAGGACAAAATGTAACTGATATGCTCAAACATAACAAATATACTCAAGTAACTTGGACACCATTAACAGTTTTATCACCAAACCTCTGACCATCTGTGTCAGCAGTCTTAAAGAAATCATCTTGAAACTGAAGATCAGTAGAGATAAATATTTGTAACAAAATATTTTTTTCTAAGCAGTTCTTTATAATGTTTAGTATAAGCAATTTTTAAAAAATTATTTCAACAACATTAACAATATAGTAATAAGCAAACATATGATTCCCCACACTTATTGCTTTTTGCCAAATCACAATGGGCCAGAAATAATGTTGGTAATACCAACATTATTGGTTGTTGTTGTTACATATCCAATGTAAAGGGCATACTAAATTATCTTTCTATGCAAACAAAGCAAACACAGACGAGATTAACTTTCCTATTTATGTCACTAAGCACATCCAGCCAGTGCCAATACCCATTAGAAAATTTTCTTTCATGAAGATTAAAAGAATGTAAAGTTTCATTACAGAAGGACCTGGCAAACTCTTCATTCTCATGCAATTTAATTAGCTCTATTTTCAAATACTCATTAGCAACAAGGATTTTTTTCTTGCTTGAATCAATCTCTCAGCTGGAAAAAAACTGCCATTTTCTAATTAAACACTACAAAGGGTAGAAAGAGCCTTTTTTTCCCTCCTCACTATGAACCGGGGCCTTTACACAAATTCATTTGAGAATTATCTGTATGCTTTCCCAGGGAAAGAAAAGACAACTGTAACAAAAGGTCATAGCTGCATTTTCTGTATATATTAATGAGTTAGCAAGGTTCAGCACATACCACCATACCAGATCAGCTGTCTCCAAAGCAAGGCAAAAGTTCATAGGCCAATGACAATGGAACTAATAAATGAGAAGTAGCTCAGTTCTTAGAAAGTGGAAACTCTCCCTCAACCCCAAACTTGGGCAGAGTATCTAAACTAATGGCTTATCAAACAGCTTCGCTTTTAATTTTACTAATTTCTCAAACTGAGCCTAAACAACATTTTAAAAAAACCAAAACCTAGTGCAGCCTTCACAACATAAGAAAGGGCTAGATGAAATTTTGTCCAAATGGTGCCGGCCAGCTAAAAATCCTCCTATAATCCTCAAACACGGTGCACGAACAATAGATGCTGTCAAATAATAAGATTTACAAAAAAAATTATCAAAGAAACAATAGATGCAAAGACAAGTATAAATTCTTAAAGATTAACTCAGGAATTCTAAAATCGGAGAGAAATGCTACAGGAAGCACAAAGCCTGGTTCAGGCAGACACTGACATCTCAACAGCTACTCGGCAAGGATGCTGAACACACGCTTCCAGTAACACCATCCTGAAGAAAGAATAGGAACATTCATTTTCTTTTAAAATGCTGTATCACCAAAAGGAGTTCAATCAGATAAAGATGCTACAGTGTATGCTGGTATAAATAAGATATGTTTTAATTGTAATGTGTGCATGGAACTAAACCATAAGACAGACAAGATCAACTTTACTCACTGAAACTGCAGTCCCATGGGACACTCCTCATATACATCCACACTTGCTAAATTATTTCTGGCATTACTTTAATTTATAATTGAGCAGATAAATCTTGTAAGTCTTAGAGCTTGTTAATTCTATTTTTGGGTGCCAAAAGCTCACAAATGGAAGAATTAGTTACTAGTTCTAGTTGCCATAGTTCTTACATGGATGTGATCTGTGTACCACGCCTCCTTTGGCTATGGGTAAAGCAGCTTAGTAAAAGTTCATTATATTTGTATTGTGCAATATGGCACAGGTGTATGTAGTAACGGCAGCACTCGTTTGAAGTACTACTGGAACCTAAATCTGGAACAGTTCATCTACAGCATAAATGTCACTTGCTGTTCACCAAATGAAATAAAAGAAGAAAGCAATATTCTTTTGTTTGTGAATGTTATAAAGATCTTGATTACACCAGCAAAGCATGTCTCAACATTAGACTATTTGGGGCTGCGTAACTGCCAAAACTTCTAGGAAGCAATTCTTCCGTGGTCTGAAGGGAGAACAAGTGCATTACAATCCTCCTTTTGCCTCCGCTCAACATTTGGGGTTAATCCTGTTTCTTGGGAGAATGTAGAGAAATAATGGGGCAAGAAAGCAGTACTCCATTTACTATGAAGTGCAGGAATCGCAATTAGGCATTTGCATATCTATTCACCTACCAACAGAGGAGGCCAGAGACCCTGAAACAAGTTTTTAATATTGCATAAAATTTATGTGACCAAGAAAACACTGGTCTTTTAAGTCTACAGCAACTGTCTGTAGCTGTTCTATCCACGTTAACATAGCATTCGTGGACAAGAAATTAGAATTGAAGAAAAAACCCAACACAACTATTTGCAATATGTAAGTGAACTTTGATAAAGCATTTAAAGTTTATTTAATTCACAGTTAAATGCTCTCATTTTTATTATTGGGAAATACCAAAGCAGAAAAATACTACAGTATCACATGTTTTAATGGAAGCAGACTCTGGGAGGGAAAAAAGTCATACAATGACCCTGCCTAGTTGCAATGCTATTACAAAACCCCAAAGAGACGCTTGTATAAACTAATTTCTTCTGAAGGTACCTCCCATGAAAAAATGTTGTCTCTTAAACAGGATTGGAAAGAACTGCAAACAAAAGCTTACAGTGTTTGTATCTTGCTGTAATACACAATGAAGCATACGTTACCTTAAAAATATTATGTTAAAAGAGCATGATTTATATTGCAAAGTTGAATACTCCAGAATTATGAAGTACTTGGTCTATGGTTGCCTAATAAGCCTTAATAATACACTGTCATCTATTCCAGACATAAATCTTACAGGAAAAAATGTAATTCTTAAAAACAGCATTATGCTGTTTATGTACAAAAGCGCTGAATTAAAGTTACACAAGTAGCCATAAATCTGTCATTTCCTACCTTTCAAGCACTTGACTCTGCGAACTTGACAATATTTTTACATGGTATTATAACGCCATGTAATTTTTAGGGTTCTCCTCCCCAGCCTGATCTCTAGAAAATAAAACTGAACTCTGTTATGTGTAGTTGTAACACCTTTTCCAGTGTTACACATCACCAGAGTGCTATACAGACTTCTATCAGTTGACAAATAGTATCAAAAAATAAAGAAATCTCAGAGAAGGGATGGAGCACTGACTGGATCTGAGAATTAATTCCAGAGGACAGAAAGCAAAATGTCTTTCTTCTGCTCCCCACTCCCAGTCCCACCATCCCAGTCTCTGCGAAGTGGCAACACTTGTGCTTCATTTGATGTCTCTGCATCACAGATAATAGAGATCATTGGGGCACTATGCTAAGGTGAATTTACAGGAGGAGAGAAGAGTCTTTTTCCAAATGTTTTTTCCAAAAAATGTCCACTTTGTCCATCTTTCATTTTAGACCAGACAAGAGGCCAAACTCAGCCCTCCACAGCATTGCGTTTCTTCCCTGCATTCTGCGTGGAGCATTTGTAGCTATGGCTACACCACGAACAACATCTACACAAACTTACAATGGGTTAATATGTGGACTGGCAAAATTTTTCTGAGGAACACAAAATGGAAAGAGATGTGAAAGGAAGCTTTACGGGACAAAGGAGATGTACTAACGCATGTGGACTGCCAACAGCTCCTGCTGGGGAAAATTTTTTTTGACTAGAGAAATTTCATAGTTTGAGAGGTGGATTGAAAACACCACATTGAGCATCCGAGAGACAGTAACAAACTGCTGAGTTTAGCTCTGTTGTTTGTTAACACCTCTAGCCTGCTCTTCATTCAGCAGTGCTGAAGTGATGTCCAGTCCGATTCGAGTTTGTCAGCAGTGATGCTTTTTTCCCCCTGGAATTTCAGGCCTTATTTCTGTTACAATGGACATTTTACAGACTGCTCAAAATTATAAGCAAGGTTTTTATTCTTTTGTTTACATCCAAAAGCATACCAGTTGCTGTTGTCAGTTGTTACCTTTCCTCTTCGGTTTCATTTAGCCACATACCTCATCCTTAGATGTTTCAGAGTCCAGTTTCGTTGCGAGGAACATAACGACGTGAGGCACGTCTTGTATGGCCTGTTGAAGGTCTGAACTGTCTTCTCCCCACAAGAGCCGAACCAGATTGTTCATACTTGACTGTGCCTGTTTATATCTCTGCTGAGAAGTTCCTTCGGGCTCAAATATTGATGTTTCAAATGTAAGTTTAACCTATTAAGATAATTAATTATTGTGAAAAGGAGGTTGTAATTCCAATTACGTTCTAATATCGGATGAAACAGTTGCAGTTTCAGCCCTTTAAGAGATTAAGTTTTCTTAGCTTTACTGACAAAGATGTAAACATTCCAAAATTCCTGCCGCTTCAAGAAACCAATTATATATTCAGCATTACACCACCATCTATCATTAAGGACAAAGCCAGCTATTACATGCTTTGTGAACCATGTGAGTAAGCATGTGGTTTGGTGTGTTTTCATTCTTAATTCTTCTGGTTTTGAGACTGGAAAAATATACTTACTGCTCTAGGTTTGTTTGAACACAAAACCTATTACCATGCTTTGGAAACACACCCAGTATTTGACTTCTTTCAGAATGTCAGCACTTTCTTAAGTATATATCCTTAAGGCTCTTCATGAGCATTTCTTTGAGTGCACTGACAGGTACATTTGCACAGAAAAAATCAATTTACATTAAACTGCAAAATTAATGTCTGTTAATTTGTAACACTCAGTAGCAATTCCTTCAAGCTGCCAATGTTTTCACTTTGTTAACTTTTTTTTTTAAACTGGAGAGTCAGCAAATAAGAGTTTTGTTGCCATATTTAACAGCTGTACACAACTAGAAAGAAGCATAGAAGTTATTTACATCACTTGCTGCATTGTCTTCAGAAGAAAAAAAATAAAGCACAAACAAAAATTAAAAACTTGAAGTTCAGATGATCAAGCTTACTTAGTTAAAAAATTACATGATGCTTACTGTTATTTTTCAAATGAAGTAAAACCCTGGAATTTTAGAATAAATGCCTATTTCCTGGCTCACAAACAATACAAAAGCCAAACTTGTTGTGGAAATATGTTTAACAATTTGCTTTATAGACCTTTTTATGAGCACTGTCTCACAAAAATGACATTTGTTAGTTGTTCCAACAGTGTTGTTCCACCCGCTATAAGGTGTCCCCGGAGCCTTCTCTTCTCCAGCCTGAACAAGCCCACCTCTCTCAGTCTGTCCTCACAGGAGAGGGGCTCTAGCCCTCTGATCATCATTGTGACCCTTCGCTAGACCTGTTCCAACAGGTCCATGTCCTTCCCGTGCTGAGGATTCCAGAGCTGCACGCAGTACCCCAGGTGGGGTCTCTCAAGAGCAGAGCAGAGGGGTAGAATCGCCTCCCGTGACCTGCTGACACTGCTTTTGATATAGCCCAGGATGATACCTTAGTTTTCATCATTGTTCAAACTGACTTAAAATACATCCATTTGGATTAAGCAGGAACACTCTCAGTTCCCTTTTTCATGTTTTTATTCACAACTCTTTGTCTGCCTTGAACTATGCTTTACGAGTCTGTTAACTGCAAAGTTTTAAACATAATGTATCAGAACAAATCTTGCTTCCCTTTAAAGTCAGTGACAGCTTATCCTAGTAATTGATGAAACAAAAAAGACTTACATTTGCCTGGTTACAATGAATTTGTAACGCCCAAGCAGAGGTAAGTCATACATTTAAATATAGAAAACTTGTATTTTCATAATTGTGAATGTGTGTATGCACATACTTAACGAGAGGGATGCCAGCAAGAAATACTGATGCTTTAAAACACCCACTGCCTGTCAAGCTAGATCAGAGAGAAGTGCCATCATCAGCTCTTCCAGCTACAGTATTTCTGTCACTGGCTGCCACCTTCCCATCCACTCTACTCCCTCCCAACACTTCTTGTTAATCTTTTCCTCTCCTATTTTGGCTGCTGTCAGCTTTTTTTCGCTTTTCTCTTCCCGTTCTCTGGAACAACATTGCACTCAGTCCTGCTCTCCTGGCATGTGCTGCCACTTTCTCTTCTGACAGTAGCTCATGCCTCACTCTCTCCTCATCATTTCAGTTTTGATTCATTACAGTGCATATTAACGGGACTTGAGGAGCAGAAGATTCCAACCAAGAAGCATTGGCTTTTTAATACCCAGTAACTGGGTTGGCTTCACAGTTTTATAGATGCATGTTTTCTTCTCTGGCATTCCCTGACTCAGTTCTCTGTCACACGATCTACATGTATTTCAGATGATCTTCCTCATACGCTCTTGAACTTCTTGCAGATTTCCTCATGGTTCAATAGTTACTTCTCTTAATGTCTACTACATCTTGTCTGTGGACACTTATTCATGACACTTTGGCTACAGTCTCTACACTCCACAGTCTTTATATCTGACGCACAGATATAATTCTTGCTGCAGCCTTTAGTCTTTTCATTAAAAAAAAACCAAATCCCCACTCTGAACCAAACAAAAAAAGCGCCCCAAACAACTCAGTTTGTCTTGTCTTAGAAACACAGCCAATACAGTTCTCCAAACGAGCTCAAAACAAATTGGGCCAAACAGCTTTAACTCTCCTTCCTCCTGCAGGTATCCATGCTGCCTCCCACATCCCTGGGCAACACCACACCACTCAGATGGGAAGTCACTGCATTCCGAGAAATGTGTCTCTGCCCAATTTGACTACAGCTTCCTTTCCAAATCTGTTTGATTTTATCTACCAGCTTGAAACATGGTATTTTCTGTTCCTCTCAACCTGTGTCCAAGTTCTAATCTATTCCCTGCCTTTAAAAAAACCCAAAAATACTGTGAAAAAGACTATCTAGACTGGGAAAGGCTGTAATTAAAACTGACCAGGAGGCTACATTTCTACCTACCCTAAAAAACTAATTTCTTTTTGGTGGAGAAGAAATGAATATTCATCCGGAGCAGTGCACAGGATCTGATTAAACATGTGACTACTGAAGCACCCTTTTGTAAATACTATGAAATCTTTCACAACATTGGTATCACTTCCCCTAAAGAAAATCAGCTTAATGCACAGGAGAAAACAGAAAAGGAAATGAAATGTAGAATGGGAAATGCACAGAAAGTATTCATATTCCAATTTATAGAGCACACATTATGAGTATTTTGAACCGCTCTCAAAAAGAATTAAACCAAACTGCAAGAAGGAATTGATAAAGGCAACAATACTGCAAACTGTGAGGTACACAGATGGGGGGTTTTCCTTTTGGAAATACGTGACAAAAGTGAAACATGATACAGCTCTCCAAAGTCATGCAATGGTATGAAGAATAAGCCACGGATAATTAACTACCCTTCATAACACAGGAAGCTGGGGATATGAGATGCACCTAATTAGATGGCAGTTTGAAAAGCAACACACATAAAAGTAACACATGGGTTATGTAAGTCACTGCTACAGGACGCTGTGGGGGTCAAAGGAACTTTAAGGATGAGATTAATAAAGAAGGCACAAATTTGTAAGTGATCTACTAAGTCCCTAACTGTTGACTGCTGGAAGCTGGAAAGGTATGATAGGAAGGTCACTTCGTATTTAATTTGTTTCGTATTAAACATTTGTCAGTGTAAGCAACACAAAATGTAGCTGGTACACCATTGGTCTGACCCAGAAAGGCACACTTCTGGTTTGTTGCAGGAAAGCTGTACATTTTAAAATATGGATTTTATTATAGACAGAGTTGGTGGCGTTGCCGGCCTTTTAAGATTGCCTGCCATTTCCTGTTCTAAGTCTCTGTTTTCCATGTGCTTATGGTTTGCACAACCATAACTCAAAATTTCAGGCTGAAATTTCTGATTCTGAATGTCTGCTTCAGGCTGAGTATTTTTAGAAACTTTCAGATAAAATGGTTCTGCAACTTCAGAGTATCAAAATACAGAAAAGTATATATTTTTAGCATATCCTCCTATTCTGTCCTCTCTGTCTTGTGGTGATAGGAAACAGCAGCTATTTTGATTACAGAAATGTGAATTTGCATAGACTACCGAACAGAACTTTATCGTATCACCTCAAACATTGATGGAGGGGTATGCTTTGCCCTCTCGCATTCAGTGACTGCTACAGAACTTCTACACGGGGTACCCAATGTTGATGTAGCATTTGGACTTCTGTTCCTCAATACAGACACTAAGGTAGCCCTTACATGCCTGGAAGCGAGCTTGCCTAAACCGAGGTAAGGAAAACAAAATTCTGGAAATGTAATAATGAGAGATGTTATGCCCCATGCTGCAATTGAGAGGATCTAGGTAATTAGATTTTGAAATTGCTTCCAGTAATTTTTAACACTGAACCCAGAACAGCAATGACTTTGCTTAAGTAAATAACTTCTAACTACTGTAAACCAGTTTTAAACTATGTTTTTAATATATTTTGCAATGTAAGATGAATGAGAATACATTAACCAATTTTGTTCATTTAACAACTGTCTTTATTACTAAATCTCAGAAACAACCCTCTGTTTCTTCAGCAACATGAGCACAGCAAAAAACCCAGAACTCTGTATTTAAATTCTCCACTGATCTGTTTCAGCAATCACTCTTCTGGCTTGACTCAAACTGCACAGCAAAAAAGGAATAATTGCACTTTAATAAAAGGTTTTGGAAAGCCAACATGACAAACAGTTATATTTCAAACATACATTTCAAGTAACCACTGTCTACTTGACAGATTTACTGACAATGTAAACTTTAACATCGCATTAGAAGTAATTACTATATAAAGGGTTGGATGGCATTTTAGCAACAAGTGATATGTATAATCTAGCAAGCATACAATTAAATAAACTGTATAATCTCTTTTTTTTTTTTTTTTAAATCATTGTGTATTTAATAACAGTTAGAGCAACTCCGTATTTGGTCAAAGACGGGGAAGAAAAGGTTTTTCTACCATGGAGCACTGCCAATACCTGACCACAACTCTGGTAGCTTAGGCAAGCTTCAGACTGTCAAGTATCTTGGAAAGCTTCCTACACTGACTATACTAGTACTCACTCTTACTGCAGTTGCAGATGTAGTTCTACAGGCACTTCCAGTACAGAAGTTGCCAACAGAAGCGTGTTTAACAAAACCTAGAATTTCCACTTCTCATCATCTCTGCACAGTAAGCCATTTCTATTACTATCACCTCATATATTCTACCTGTAAATACTACCAAAAGATTATAGACAAACTATAATTTTAACCTGCTCCATCTCATATCTGTAAGTTGCCAGCTTCTGCCTTGTGTTGCTTTCCACCAGAAAGTGGATTTAACCAGAATAACCCAAAATACTTAATTTTATACTACTAGCAGCCTAGGTAATGAACACTCTCCTGGTTTAATTCTGAAATAGTTATCTAGTTCTGCATTAGTTATTTAATTCTTCATTATGGCTCCAAATTTATTATTCAGCTAGAAGAGAAGATATATGCAGTAGGTTTGGGGGGGGGTGGGGTGGGTGTTGCGTGTTTTAATTTCTCCCATTCAAATGGCTTTACATATCCTTAATAGCACTGCTTGTTAATCCAGGCTTCTTTTTAACTCTCTTGTGCTTTGTGAGTCTTTTACATTGGTGAAGAGATAATTAAGTATTTCCACTTATAAGTTATTAATATTAAATACTAAGTATTCAAGCAATTATTACCGTTACAAGAACGGTGACAAAAAAAGCCACAACTATTCTGCAGTTGACATATTTATAAGCTAGACATCAATATCTTGCTTCATACATTTTATTGCTAGGTCCCACATCTCCAGTCTTATTACCCACCAGGAGCAAGGCACACAGCATTACATACCTCGTCCTTCATTTGCTGAGATCAGAGCCTTCAAAGTTAACAGCTCTCAAAGCAACCATACTTGCCATCTTTGCCTGTAACTACAACTGTAGCTGGTTAAAAGTTCGTGCATGTCTCAAAGGAGTTACTTCCCCGTATTCAACAAGAAGTCATTAATTTTTATGACAGTGGTAACATAGTAATAAAGTTGATTTCTGAGCAGAAGTAGTAATGAAACCCGATTTTCCACACATGTATGTATAGTTCTCATAGAGAAACACGAATACTCGGAATTCTGCAAGCACAGAACACCTTGGTTCTCACACTGGGAAAAAAATCATCAGGTATTATGGTTAGTCTAAACATACAAGTATGCTGCTGCCTCTTGCACTATATTGCACGTGCTTTCTAAGGCTGACTGATGACAAACAGAATATGTAACAGCTGGACTGTGCCTAATGTTCCTTAACGGGAACAGTACTTGCACCTACCTATTTTCACAAAATATGCCAGAATTAAACTCTAAAATTCCTACTCTAAGTTTCACTGAAGTCTACCAATGTGCAAAAAATCTAAGAAAAAGATCACCAAAGTTTTGTTTCCTGAGGAAAAAAGGCTAGAAACAATATTAATTTTTACAGAAGACATTAGGAATGAAAGTTCAACTACTGTACCTGCATAGGACCTGGAATACAAGACAAAACCCTTTCTATGTTTTCAGAAGTCACATCAACATCATTGACAGCAACTAGAGCATCTCCTGGAGATAAAACAGACAAAATCATGAGAAAGTTAGATGGTGTTATACCACAGTACCAAGCCAAACGGTGTTTTAGAAATCAATAGGATATTTAAACAATCATAAATGTGTTTTTGTTACATTTAAGGCCTTATGCCATGCTTGTATCATTTTACAAAAGTAACTGTCAAAGCCTCTCCCCTCCATCCAGGCTTGTATCACTTTTGTGTCAGAATCAGACAAGGCAAACATTGACTTTTGCAAAAAGCCATTAGAGGGCAAGAGATGGAATGGTATTATAAGAGAAGTAAGAGGTATCCCCAAGTGTGGGGAAGGGCACAAGGACAGGAGCTCTGGGACTGGCATACTGGATATAATAGAAATCCAAAAACATCAGGACAGTTCACTATTTCCTCTTTTCAGTTTGTACTATTATTATTAGTAGTAGTATCTACATTTATATCTCATGACACCTAGGTGAGCCTTATTGAACACGGTGAAATAAACCAGCATGTCCCTTGTAACTAGTGTTGCTCCACTTCTACGAATCGCAGAACACCCCGAGCAGGCTACACCCATCCTTTTCTTCTGCACCAGGACAGCTACACCTGCAATAGAGACAACTTCAGCCACCTCACAGGTGCAGCACTCACCGCTCTTTCAGGCAGCCAAAAGAGCTAAGAGAAAGGATACGCATTCATAGCAAATGCGTGCGTTAACGTAACTACATTTTAAGCCTTGACATGGCAACAAAAACGTGCTCAGCTACAGAAATAAAGCACTGAACAATTGTAAGGGTCAGCACATATTTCAAGGTTTCTAGGGAGAAGACTTGCTCAGCTCAAACTAACACAGTGATGATAATGACTAGGGGAAAGCAGAACCTGTCTCTAAGGTCTCTCCATTTCCTGAGAATCTAGTAAAGACAACAGAATCTGAAAGTTCAGAAGAATTCTGGTATTTTTTCGTTATTTCTGTCTTCTACCTTCTTGTTAAACACCAACAAATACAACTGGAATTCTTCCCAGGTACTAGGTCGATTGCTCAAAACCTGTGCAAAACACAGTTAAGGCCAATGGAAGAAAGAATATTCTTCTTAACTAACCATCAGCAAGGAAATACAGAAACCCCCCAAAATGCGAGCAATATTCCTCTTTAATATTCTAGACAACAACTAACTGCTCACTGTTCTTATACGTTAAAGAAATATTTATTCCTACTCTTTCTTACAGCAAAACCAGTTAAGTTTTATTATACATACAAAAATGTTATCATTCCTTGGGAAGAACTGATTTTTTTTTTCCTATTTCAAATAACAGTACCTCTCTCCTTAATCTTTGAGTTTCTTGATGTGCAACACAGTGATGGTTTAGCCTATCAAATCTTCAGTACAACAACAATTCTAAGACAGGAAAGTTGAAAGTTAAACAGCATTTAAAACCAACTCAGTAAATCCATGCCAGACCCCCAAGCCTTGAAAATTAGTAATCAAAAGCAGAACATTCAGGCTACTCTAATATAACAGGAAATGATAAACAAAATTACTACACTCTTTGTTGAAGAACATCGTAGTACCATGTATTAAAGATCATCATTCGTAAATATAAGAGAAAGCATACATTGCTCTTGTACTAATCTAGAGAACTGTTTAAACAATAGTTGTGTTCTGTTTCTTTTACTAGATTACAAACTCTGTTGTAAAAGACAACAGTAGAATCGTCTAATCCACCAAGACATTCAAACCAGCTGCACAGATTTTGCGAAGACACATGCACCTTAGCACTTCAGGGAATATTTTTCAACCACGTCTCCCAGGGTAGAATACACAAAGACACTTTGAAAAGAAAAGATCTATCAGTATTTACATGTTATATACTCAAAGTGTTTTATTTATTTGACACCTAAGGTACACATGTATAACTTTCATTGCATCAGTAAATATTTATTCCATTCAATTTGTAAAAATGTAATCACATACCACAAATGGAACAGCTTTCCAGAAGACAGAGCCAAAGCAGTCCTTGAGGGCAGCCTTCATTTTGCCAGAGAAGGCTCTATCACTATTAAAGAACTGCAACGTTGAGGAAATCTACATTGATCAACATGGATTGATCCAGAACTGCGGGTGCGTGTGACAGGGTGTTTGCATTTTTCCCTTCTTTTCTTTTTGCCAAACGCACCAGCATTCAAAGAATAGAGACTATAAAGTAACAGAATGAAAGGCATCACTGGCACAATAGGAAGTATGTAAAATTACAAACACAGACTATCTTAAAGCAGAACATGGCCACAAGATCTACTCTGTGTGATAATTAATGCCAGTGAAAAGAGTTTACGTATGCAAGTGTTCCTTTGTTAGAGTTTCACATCTACATGCTATTTGAGAATCGTTTCCTCCCCTTTAGCAGTGTGAAATTTACCAAACATGAGACTGACTTAGGTCTTCAGACATTAAGTCTGTGAAAGAAATTAATGCAAATGTATAAAGCTTAATCTAATTTCACTTAATGCATAATCAATTTAGGTTAAATGAAATAAAGGGGTAAATAGCATTTGCAATTGTTTAAGTTGATCTAATTTGATGGTTTGCAGAGTTAAGTCAAAACTTCCCAGACTAAAACATTGCTGAATTTCAGATGCAGAGACACATTTCACTAGCAGTAGGAAAAAGGTTGTACAGATGGTACTACAAATACATTTTTCAGTCATTCTTGTGCTCTATGAAGTGGGTCAAAAACTCTCTCCAACTGACTTTTCTAAGTACAGAGATCAGAGTGAACTTCCTCGTTTTTGATGAAGTAGGTATATATATATATATACTTACTTAAATAAGAAGCAGACATTTCCATGAAATACTGTTTTCAAATCTGACATAATGTTCTTTTTTTTTTTGTTTAAAGGTTTTCAACTATATAGTTGTATACAAAAATATTACTGTATCATACCATCTAGAACAGCACTTGACCTGCTCTTTCTGGCTTGCATTTCTACCAGCTGGTAAAAGAACTATGGTCTGTCATCAGTCACCAGCATATATGTTAACAGATAAAGAACATTAGAACAAAGGCTTACTCAGTTCCACTTTTTGAGACACAATGAGCAACTGACCAGAAGAAATAAATTTTCTTTGGGCAACTCCAAGATGTCAGACCTTGAGTCAATAACTTTATGTTTAGAAAAATACTTGTCCTCTTCAAGGAATAAAGCTTTTTTTTTTTTAATACCATAATAATGAATAATCAAGCTCTTGAGTTCTATCACTTACTACAGAAAGATTCTCAGTCCACAAAACTGTAAGACATCCATACATGTTCTCCACACAATGCCAAGCAGAACTGAATTTTACTAGAATGATGAAACAGAGAGAGGAGAGAAACAGGAATTCTTTAGTACGTCCTTTGTTCTGTCTTTCCATCTTCTCATTAGAAAAAACACTTCCCACATCCAGTGAGCGTTAGCCAAGAGCAGTGTGTACTGATCTCAAACACCTAGCTTGCACACAGCTGATGGGATTATTCCTGTTTATTTGAAAAACAAAATTTAGAAAAGTCCTTGGGACTGCTGGCATCCCTAAAGTGTTTCTTTCAGGATTCCTTATCACTTTGCCACATAAGGCACAGATCTATTATTTCTCTTAAATATCCACTATCTCTCCAGGGAGAGATAAACCTGCAAGCACCATTGCTAGAAGTAGAAAGTAGATCTTTGCATTTAGCCAAGGGACACTGTTGGGTAAGTGAATACCACTTCCATACTGTAATAGGAAGTGAACATTTTTGGTTGAATTAAAACCAGAACTATGTTGTTTACATGGGAGAGGACTGAGGACACGTTTTTCATGAAATCCTGATATTTAGTTGCCTCTGTTGTTGGTAATGACTTGGTGGAAGTACTTATAAATGTTCACATACTCCTTTCCAAAAAAGGCAAAGTATGGAACACATTCAACTGAAGAAAGCCAGATCAATTGCTTGCTTTATATGTTAGCAGGCTGCTTTTACCCAAACCAATGCTGTTATGCTTCAAGAGGAGATTAAAAGAACATAAACGACAACCCAAACTCCACAGTGAGAACACAGCAAAGCTTACGCAAGCTCTGTATTTCAATGTTGCATGCCCAGCATCTCTATGTTGAAGAGCCTTTTCAAGAAGTACACCATATATGGTAATTCCTCATGAAAATCTCAAACTCTCACAGCATCTTGGTCCTTTCAAGGACGTTTTTCTAACAGGACTCTAAGTTTGATGGTCTGCAAATGAGAAAAAACACCCCACTTACTTTGACTGTTGGAAGATAACTGCAAGTTGATTATTTTTATGTAAATGGATTACTGTTTTAAACAACTAGTCTATGCTATAGAAGTTTCAGATATACTTGGCTTTCTAGCAATGATGGCCTGTTTTACCAAAACTTCAGAACTCCAATAGTGATATCTGTGTTTTTACTATTAAAATGAGCAAAGACTACTACTTAAACATTTATTTATTTGGGGGAAACAAATAACCCTCCCATATAACATCAATAGAATTACTAAATTAGAAATCCATAGAAAACCATTTGTCAGTAAATAGTGTTGGGATCTGGACCTTTCAATGAAGTTGGCAACAACAGCCTGGATCTTTGGCATACTTGTTCAAAGCTGGATTATCATATCCCATCTTTCGTATCATCCAAGATTAATCTCTGTCCCTTGGTAGTTTTCACACTTTTCCTGACAATGATACCTACTGATCGAGTGAGAGAATTCATGCAAACCATGCAGATATTCGGTGATGACAGCAGTAAGAAAATAAGATAATTACAAAGAGGGGAAGAGGGGAACAATAGTACTAGTTTCTAGTGAAAAGAGTTTTCCTATATTTTCAGTCTCATTTGAATT
This sequence comes from Nycticryphes semicollaris, assembly GCA_013400055.1. Classification (NCBI taxonomy): domain Eukaryota; kingdom Metazoa; phylum Chordata; class Aves; order Charadriiformes; family Rostratulidae; genus Nycticryphes; species Nycticryphes semicollaris. Next base: position 127,892 of record VXBJ01001572.1, read on the forward strand.
ATTTTTGCATTTTTACTGTAGTAAAGATTATGATCATCAGCATTTATAAGAAGTATCCCCTGCTGTGAACTGGATAGGTTTCAATTTGAAGAGGGGGAAAAAAAAATAAAATTATAATGGCATTTCCTATCACAAGCCTTATTTGCCTGGATCTAAAAGGGAATATTTAGTGGAGCTGTTTCAAGATACACATAAAGACAAGACTAGTACGTTCTATGCAGCAGACCAAGCTTTGCATATTGTTAATAATAAACTCAGGCAAGAAAAGTTTGCCAAAAAAATACAAAAGACACTTTAAAAACGTGAGATAAAAACCAACTGTATTTCATCTTAACCAAAATGAAAGTGACAGCAAGAACTTAAGAATCAATGGGGGCTTCTTGGTTTTGAAAATTTAAGATGGATGCTGAACTGCTAAATATAATGATAAATGAACTGATAAACAACACATGGATAGAATGGCATCTTTTTACAGTTACAAAGCGACAGGGTTCTTTTTTTTAGCTTTTAAAGTGTTGTATTTACTTTCATATGGTCAGCGCCTGTATTCTACTTGGTTAATAAAGTGCAGCAACAAGACTTACGACTTCCATATGCAATCTTAAAAAAAAGTGCAGTGCACAAATAATAAACAGATGTTTTAACTGTTTAAAGCTACAACGGACACATATTTCAGAATAAATTGAAGAAGCCACCTGAGGAAAGTGATTATTTTGGGGGGCAAAAGCAGTTATTTCTGCTAAAAAAGTCAAAGCAATAACCACTTTGTAACTGTTTATTCAAAGTAAAAAAAAAAAAAAAATTCAACAGACTTTAGTGTCCCTTATGATTCAACCTTGGGAGCCGTTTAAGTGGCAACCATACTTATCACTGACAAATTAAATAATTTGTCAATGAAAATACAAAGTGATTGGTAACCTGGTTGTTATTATTTAACGGACTACTAACCCAAGTCCTGGGGAAAATAATCTAGAGAGCTTAAATGTTAAAGAAGATGGGAGAATGAGAACTCTCAGTTGGGCATAAATGGCAGGACTTTGGTAGCGGGGTCCTGCAGGAGTGATCTGTGTGGCAGGAGATCATGAGCTGCCTTGTGCCTCTTGTAGCCAGTTCTGGAGCTGGTGTAAGCAACTTGCCACACACCAAAACATCACCTGGCCAGGGGAGCCAGGGCACCTCTGCCCAAATATATTTAAGAAAGCAGCAGTCACTAGGGGAAGGGTTGTAGCCTATGGAGGGGATCCATCCCTGAAGGGCTACGGCCTGCAGAGAAGTCATGCTGCAGCAAAGGAAAACAAGTACAAAGCAGCAGAAGGTAAACATCTCACACACAATCCCACCCTCCTGTGCCACAAATTACATCACCAAAGGGGTGAACATGCAGTGAAAACAAGGGTAGCTGAAACGAGAAAGGGGGAGAAGAGAGGTCTCCGACCAAAGCTGAGCCTGGAGAAGGCAGGAAAAAAGCCGTTTTTTAAAACTGTTGAGTCTTGTTTTGTTTTTGTCTTCTCAGTATCTGAAACAATGATAAGAAGTTTTATGTTGATTGACAAAAACCTAATATAACTAAATTCAGTAATAACTCTCTGAGTCAAGATTGTTTGCCTGCAGCATGTGTTGCGAACTGGTCACCAGGAAGACTATAGCACATTGTTTTAAAGCATTCACATTAAAAAGAAAATAAACTTAACATTTGCTTCACAAAAAGCTACAACAAAAAAATTAATTAAAATATTGAAAAGCAAAACAAGAATGGTTCCTGTCTATGTATATGCAAGTCAATGAAGATGAACAAAGCTATAGCCAAATGAGCCAGCAGGCATCATGCTATATGATCAGGTATTCCTTATCTGTGATGGCTCAACAAGCTGCCAACTTCTGTGCATCTACTTCAACTTTAGACTGACCACAGAAATATTCTTTACTGATTGTTTCCATAATTCACAACAGGATTCCTAAAACTTGACTTTTAACAACAACAAAGTTTTACTGCATTTTTCTTGAACTTTCTGCCTAACTCCAGATCCTGTGAGGAGGCTATTTACTGAACCACAGCTGCTTCCAAATCAGGCTTTGGGTGTATATCATAGCTATCCCACCCTTTGCAGAAGCAGTAAACCAGAGAGTTGACTGGAACAAAAATTGTTTTACTGTATATTCTTTATGCAGACAGCATTGAAACCTGAGCATCTAATTTATGCAAAGCATCCCTATTTCTAGACACCACATAAGAATTCCAGAGTACTCAGTGTTCACTATAGATATATAATTTGAAAGTATTTTTATATGAAAATTATACATTTTATACTGTTGGCACAGAATACAGCTAATTTTCCCAGTTAAGAGTTGAATAATTACACTATGGTTAAAAGTATTTGTTTCCAATGTGCAAAAAACAAGGCAATATTGGTTGATGATAGCCTAGGACATATTAAACCGCTAGAGTTCTTAGATTAATTTAAATGTTCTTCTATTTAAAACAAAACAAAAACCCCACAGTTTTTGTCCTCACTAGCTCTGGGAAGCATTAAGTGCTGCAGCTGAAGTACCATCTCCATTTAGAAGCCTAACTTTATCTCCTAGATACAGTATTTTTCTCCACTGTTCCAACTTCACACCTGTTCTTACAAACATGCAGTTATATACAAATTTGTGTCCCAAAATTAACTTACAGGCTATAGATACCCACTTTCACACTAATTAGATTAAATACCAGCAAGCAGATTAAGCTGAAACTCACTCCCTCCCTTCCCTTCATTCTGCATCCCCCACTTCTTAACTAATCAGTTCTTTCTGGTAAAATCTGTAAGTTTTCCAATTCTGCCTCTGGAGTATTCTTTAGCATCCCTACCAAAAACACGTGCTAGAAGAATCAGCTAGTCAAAGCACGATTTGCCTTTTTACACACTCAACATTGGAATTTCAAAAGCACTCAGGCTGACTTTGCAGGATTTGTGCTACTACAGTATTAAGATTTTCATGATCTTCTAACCAACATCACATCTTTGCTCTCTCCATACAAGGGTCCAACTTCAAGGGTAATTAAACAACCTCCCACCCTTTAGAGGTGCAGGCTAGAGCTGTTTCACATGTACTCTCTCTGAGGTTGGGGTCTTGTGAGCACTGACTCCTTTTAACGGCCTCTTGATGCTGGAAGTGGGGGTATTTCTGCTCCTTCACTACTGGCCACAGAAGTTCATTCCCTTCTGTTATTCATGCTCCAGTGCTTGTCAGCCCTTCTGTGACCCAAGTTTAACTTACTACACCAGCATTTTTTCTTCTGGGTTAGTTTTCTGCCAGGTTATTTAGTTGCATCAGCTCATGGAAGCGTCTGACAAGAGCCAAGCCAACACCAAGGAGAGCTGCTAGACTGGCTCACTGCCTCCTCAAACTGCAACTCCAGTATGCATTTGGAGGCTTTCAGATCACAACTGCTGAAGAAACAGCTGGTTTAGTTGCTAAACAGAAGAATATCCGAACAAGGCTATGCAGAAAGGTTATAACATGAATATACCTTCCTCAGTATTTTTTCCTCATTTTTACAGACAAAATCCATTTAAAGCATATACAGTAAAGCTTTTTATCTAAGGGGGATGGCGCGGAAAAGACTAAAAATAGAGTATTTGGCAGACCATAGCTTTTCCCCAGTCCCACTTCTCTACTGAGGAAATTCTGCATTAAATTAAAGAACGTGGTGGTGGGGTATTTGTTTTTCCAAGTTCAAGCTGCTCAATCCCTGTACTCTTAAAGGATAGTAATCTCTAACTATATTAACATCTTTTAGTTTATGTCACATGTTCTTAAAACCATAAATATAGTAAAACTGGACAGGTAACAAAACATCAGATGCAGCAACATTTCTTTAAAATAACACCTCAAGAACAACAACGTAGTTGTAAGAAAGTGCTTATGTCTCAGGAGTACTCAGGTCAGCTGCCTCAAAAAAAATATTAAAAGTCATAATTTTAAAGGAAGAGTGCAAAACTTAAGTATTCATTCAATTACTTACCGATCAAGATTTGACCAGTTTTCATTGCTGAACTACCTGGCACCAAGCCATGTACTACAAGCTTCTCTTCACCAACTCCTCTGATGACTTTGTCCTTCCTGCCTTGTTTTTCTGCTCTTCTGCTGCTCCATGAAGACTGATGGACAATCCCTACTAAAGTCTCCAGCAGCCTCTGCTGCTCATCTTCTCCAACACTATACAGTTTTCTGGGATTTACATAAACATATACATCTTTGTATTTTTGCTGAACAGTGACACCCATTTTCTGGGCAGACTGGTGTTTCAATATGGAAGTAGGACCAGTGGAGTGCACATTACAGCTTCCACTGCCTTTCTTACTAGAATGCTTTGGTAAAAGATTCTTCTTTTTTAATATTTTGGTCAATTTCTTCAGTTCATACTTTCTTTCTTTTCGTGATCCTTCTTGTATAACTTCAGCTTCATTTTCACGAAACCTGACATGATTCACTGCTGGCATTTCTGGACAGGTGTTCTGAAGCAGAGTTTCTTCTTCGCTTTCACTCAATTCTAAATAAAATAATTCCCCATTTTTCTGCACACCATCCAACCACTCAGGCTCAAGGTCACTGGGAAAGAAAGAAAGAAAAACGATCAAAAACAGCTCTGATAAGGAAGACTGCTATGCAAGTGACATCTGATTACTTCAAGAAGGGAGGAGATAGGGAGAGTGCAAGGGAAAAAAAAGAAAAAAAAAAGAAAAAAATGTTGCCTCCTGAATACTGAAAGCTCAACTGCTCTACGTTTGCCATGATGGTAAGAGCCCTTTTTGGACAAGTGATAGATATGGCAAGGAAAGGCATCCCTCCCAGATGGCAAGGAGTTTCTTCAAATGCTTTACAAGAAAACAGGCATCACAAAAAGCAATATTCCCTTTTCTGAAAGAAAACAAAAAAACCCACCCCCCAAATTATTTCTCTCACATACAGGTTTTAATTAGTAGTTACATTCAAGGACACAATGGGTCTTTCAGAGAAAATAAAAAAAGCCATCCTATTTGTTCTCTCACGTTATTTTTTCCCTTAGGGATTTGTAACAAAAATTCTACTATAAGCTCTTTGGAAAGACAAGATTAACATTTTAAAATCACCTCAATACAACAAAAAATCTCATGAAGAAACCTACGTAGCCTTTTTTAAAACAAAATGAAAATAGCATACTCAAGCTCCCATGCAAAAACACACAACAAAGTAGTAAAGACACAGGACTGGCTAGCAGCTGGAGTGGATCACTTAAAGTCACTAGCAACAAGCTGCTGCAAAGAAAAGACAAGGCAACTACAGGATGTATTAACAGTACCATCATCTGCACAGCACAAAAAATTTTTTGTCCTAATTTGGCAATGGCAAAGTGTCAACCATGTCCAGTTTGGGATAGTACGTTTTAAGAAAGATGTAACAACTGGAACATGCCCAGAACACAGAGACAAACAGTAAGTAGCTTATAACCATGGTTTAAAGGGAAAGAGACTGAAGAACAGACCCAAACAAAACATGATAGCTGAGAGGCAACAGGCCAAATGGTCTGCTCCCACATCCTGAGATGAACCCCAAGGTGTCACTACAGAAGAATAAGGATCAATAATCATCGGAGTAGGAGTACTTAGTGGTTTTGTTTATCTTAGTATTTAAACTAAACATTAAGAGAGCTTTTTGATCACATACAGAAAAATCAGCATTAGCCGGTGTAAGGAACACCTAGGATGTTCTGTATGGAATATTTACAGGAAGAGACAAGACCAGTTCATTCTTCCTGACTAGATGACAAACAGGTCTCCCTTTTTCTTAATCTGAGACTGCATTGATACAAATCAAATAAGGAAAAACCAGAATGAAGACTTGCATAATAATTAACATAATTGTTTAAAAATAACATACATTCATACACTTTATACTAGAACTAGCTGATTTTAACAAATAATGTTTGCATCTTCAAAACTAGTATTATATCTTTCAAATAGAGCATTAATTTGAATACACAGATAAACAGTACAGCTTCGAAGTTTAGCTGAATAGAGAATGTTACACAGACTCTACACCACAGCACCTTTAAGGGCTCAAACAGAAGATCTGGCTGGACTAAGAATACAGAAAACACTGGCATGATTCTCTTCATGGAACCCCAGTGACTTAGGGAAGTTTATGGATGTTGCTGAGAAGAAGAAACATCATGTACTTTCTATTAATTTATTAATTATTTTGCCCAAGTTGATATTTCTAAAAGAAGAGTTGCCACTTTTGATAATTTGGCTATTCCTGATTATCATGGGTAAGTGAGAGTATGCATTTTCTTCAGAGTCTTCATCAGCATCTTGAGTATTTTACTCAGAAAACAGAACGATAACAGAATGATAGCAACACCTAAAGGCTGTTTGGGCCATACAGTTATCCAGCATCTCTAAAAAGGTGGTATGTATGAAATAACATGACAGAGGTTTTCCTTGGTTGTTTTGTTTGTTTTAACAAAAAAACAAATGACTCCTGAATTCTGACAAGCCAAACTGGGAAAAAAACATAAGTGATAATGGAATCATTAGAAATTTACAAAGAAATAATGTTTGGGTTAACAGAAACTCCTATGATGTATGATAGCCTTTTTATTCCTTCTTTAAAAAGGACCGTGCTCTTTGGAAAAGCTCTTTCTTCTTTGAGTTAGACATCAAAATTCCAGCTTGGATGTCAGTTCATACACTCATATTCTCAAGCTTCATCATCTATTTTTATTAGAACCTACCATATGAACCCGGGGGGGGGAATAAATAATCAGGTTGTGTGTGGTGTTTACACTGGGTCCAGAAGCACTCCAGAGAAAAGGCTCATCAAGCAGGAGCACATGTGGCAATGCCACTCTGTGTAAATAAGCCGATGAAGACAGAAAACTGAAGAAGTGTCACAATGGCATGAATTGCTCTCCTTGAAGGCATTTCCATGCGCATACTGTAAAGGTACCACCACTTTCTGAATACACATCTGTACAGACATCTAAACAAGCAGTCTGAAACAAGAATTCTGCACCTAGGATGCCAGGTTTTTTCCTCAATGCTGTAGTTTCACAACTTATTTAACCCAAGCTACAAAAAAGAAAAAAAAAATATTAAAATGTCTCACTTTCATCTTTCTTCCGTTGTGCCAAAACAAGCACTTACACAATAACCTGAGCTTCTATATAGGTCTGGAAGCTTCAGTCAAGGGATCTAAAAGTCTAAAAGATCCACATTCCTTTAAGAGTAGTTTTACTGATCCTACACAGATATTTCTTCTTTGGGATAAATGTTTGACAAACTGTGCCAACTGAAATTGTGCATATATGGAACAAACATTTGCTAGAAACGAAGGATCCAAGTTCAGATTCTGCAGCAAGAGAAGACTGTTCTCACCCAAGTAAACTCAGAAAAAATAAAGAGTTAACACCTACAAGCCTTGTTTTCAAGCAATTAAAAGAAAACACCAAATCAAGGGTGAAATATTTTACTGCACCCTATGATTAAATTCCACCCATACCATACTTTAAGTTAAGATGATCATCATCTTTAGTTTTCCAAAACCTCTGCTTATGTAACAAACAAAGTATAGCTTCATACTGCAGCATCAATTTGGTATATGCAAAGCTGCCAGCCTCTTAACAGCTATGGCTAACTAGAGGGATTCTGATCCATTGCAATTAAAGTGACAACAAATATTACACTTTATTAAAATAGATAAAACCATAACCCACCCCCACGCTACTTTCACAATGCAAGCTTTCACTTCACAGCTCTGTCTGAAAACAGGATTTGCACAAAATCACAGGGGTCTGATGAAGAAGCATTCATCTCACCCCTATTTCTACCCTCACCTGAATGCTCCTTAGTGTAACTTGGTTTGTCCACATTAGCTGCAGTAATCGAGCAGCAGTTACAACTGTTAGAAGTTTATTCTGGAAGTCTGTAACTTTTAATTCAGAAAACCATTCCAAACGTTTTGCTTTCTTTAATCAAATAAGTCTGATTATAAAACCGCATACAGATCATCTACAGAGGAAGAAATACCATAACCTTAAAATAGCTGACACCTTTCTTTGTACCTGTTACTTTGCTAAACCCTGAGACACTCTGTCTCCCTTTTCACTACAAGTCACACCTTAACCTCTGTTTCTGTACTCAGAAGGCTGGAGAGTTAAAGGTCCAACAGAAGAAGCCATTGGGACCTAAAATTAAAGCTTCTCCGTTCTGTTGATGCAACGACAGAAAAGACACGCTTCAGTTTATCCATCAGTATTATACACTGCGTTCTGTGTTGAGAACTGTGGAACACAGTTTTATCCTTTGAACAAATATAAAGAATGCCAGTACATAGGTATTTCGATGAAAGAATTGGAAAAGAAAAAAAAAAACCCAAACACACCCAAAAGAAAAAAAAAAGCATGGCTTCAGGCAGGAATGTGTAACGGTTAAGTTCTAGCTTATAAACACAGGAACAAAATAAAGTAGGTGTACTTCTAACAGCTTCGTCTCTCACTGAGCCAGTGGTATGGAAGAACTAGAAAATAAAACATACTTAAACATGCTTCAAACCTCTCCCACTGAAATCTTCTTCACTGCATTACATAATGAAAATAGCATGCCAAATAAAATGCCTTTGATTAGCCCTGGAAACGCACATTTGAACTGTCAAGCAGAGCTGCTTTAATGCAGGATACAGACAGATGGTAAATTTTTATACCAGTTAAATGACTTTATAAAATAAAATGTATTGATATTAAAGTCGTCACCTTGCCTACCATTTCCCAAAAGGCAGCTCACTAAAATAGGAAGACTGCATCGGTCATGCTCAAGCGTTTAAGACAAGAGCATTAAGACGTGCTCAAGACAAGAGGCAAGTCTCTCTTTCCTTTCTCCCTCTCAGGCAGTGCCCAATCGGAGCCTGAACTAAACGCTGCCGGTCCCCACCTCGCTTTGAGGGTTCAGCCTCACGCAGCACAACACTTTCTCTGCAAGTAAAAACAGCACAACACCACATACAGTAACGGGCGGAGACTCCCACCCGTTCGCGGCCTACCCACCGGCCCCTCGGAGGGCTCCGCTACGGAGGGGCAGCCTGACGAGAGGCCAAACCCCCATCCCGCCCCTACCGTCCCGCTCCTTACTCGGAGCTGGAGGACAGCGAGGTGGCGCAGGAGTCGCTCTCGCTGCTGCTGCCACCGCCGCCGGTGCCTGTACTCTCAACGCCTTCTCCCCTCGGCAGCACCATCCCCTCAGCCGCCGCGTTCCCTCCGTCCCCCCCGGACGCCATGACACCCACACCCCAGCGCGCCGGGACGGCACGTGACGCGCGCCCAGCCCTTCCCATTGGTGGGCCCGGCCCGGTGCCATGGAGACGGCGGGGGGAAGCCTGAAGGGGCGGAGCCCGCTGGGGGCTACCGCGCGCCGATCTTTAACGGACACGGCGCCGCCTGAGAGAAACTCGCCGCCGGCAACGGGCCTGGAAGCATCAGGCTTCGATAAGCAGTAATTACGCTGCCCGCCTTGGGAAGGAGGTATATTGCAGTTTTGCCTGCCTCCTTTGGCAGGCAACAATAATAATGACCATTTCAAAGCGCCCAACCTCCCTGTTCACTTCTTCAAAACAGCTGAATCTCACTAGGCCCTTGAAAGTTTTTCAGTGGGTTAATATGGAATACATAATGAAAAACAGATTATTTATTTAGTGGTCTGATATCAAGGTCTCAAAAACAGTCCCATAAAAGGGACTATTAATGAAACTCATAGTCCTGAGTTGAGCCTCTAAGCATTGCTTATAATCAAAAACTGCTTTGGAGAAAGAAACATGAGGTAAATAGTACTTTTCATCAAGTCAAACGGTTATCAGTGGAATAATTCTGTGCTTTATGTTATAATAATTTAAAGAGTCGTGAGAAACTAAGGTATCTTTTAGGTTAGTTAAGAACGCAGTTAGGTTAGAAAGGAGGGGTAAGGATGTGAGGCAGACATAAACATGCTACATGATTTGGTATCTTAAAGCAGTCAACGCAGTCTACAAATGCATAATCATGCACAGTCAAGAGAGAGAGAGAAAAAAAAAAAAACCTACTCAGTTTTCAGGACTTAAATTATTCACATCCATGAAAAACAAGACCCATGGCAACCCTGCAGACAACTTGCTGTGTAGCTATGTCAGTAAACCTATCAGGACATGCATAGTGAATAAGGAGAGGGATGGAGAATAATTGTTGGAACATTTTTAATGCATTGGATTTAATCTCTGCTCAGTGGGATATTTACACAGCCTCAGCAGCGAAGTTTTATAGTGCTGGAGTACTATGTAGGAGTCACAGAATTCTGGTATGAGATTCCTGTGCTTGAAACTGTTAGTAAGTGGGATTTCAAGCGAATTAACAGACAGAAATATTTTGGACTCATATCCTTGTAATTAAGGCTTTGACTGAAGTAGTTAAAGATACCTATGTTATGTTTTGTGGCCATTCTGAAGTGCCTGTACAAGACCTGATTTTGCAGATAAATCGCTGTTCTGTAGATTTTAAGACTACAAACCTATGCAAAGGAAGAGACAGAAACATTCCCCATCTAGAGAAAAAATAAACAGTTTGTTCTAATATGGTTCCATTCAATTTAGGACAGAATATGGTAGATAATTTAAGTTTTTTCCTATCTGAGTTGGCAACAACCATAAAGGATATAATCCATGCATGGGAGACAATTCTTTAAAAAACAAACACACACACAAACCCCACAGATATTTAGTTGTTCCCCTTTGTCAGAATGCAAGATATGCACCAACTTCCATTCTTTCTATCGCTTCCAGAAGAGCAGGTGGAAAAAATATTTTCAAAGTACCCAACTTTCCAAACAATTTACTTTGTGAAAACAAAATAGTCTGCATAAACGGCATTTCCCAAAGAGCCTCATGAGTTATGATTTTCTAAGGGGAATACTGCAGAAGTTAAAATTTTAATAGAAGTGGGTAAGATACACTGTCCCACCCTCCCTAATTCTGCTTACATTTGCAAGCACTTTTAATACACAAAAAGCACACTAAAATGTTTCTGTAGAGAAGTGATAGTCTATGCCAGATGGTCCTGTGTTAGTTATGTTAAATTTCACTGAGTTCAAGAGTTGGTTAATTGTTTCCAGTTGTTTGCTCAATAAGTGAGAAATACAGGCTCTCTAAAAAGGAGGCAGCAGTCTTACACTACTTGTATTTTATAGGGATAACCGTATCACGAAGGAAAAGAAGATGGAAGATTTCAGTCCACTGAGACAGGTACTTGGGAGTCACCTAAGTATTTTTCTGAAATAAACGTAGAATTTTTTCTGCTGTGGGAACAATTAAAGATCGCAAGATATAATATATCTCACACAGCAGGATTTTATTTTAGTGAAGACACAGATTTTCCCACACTATCCCTCTTGAGAGGAAAGCCTCTCATTTCTTGTGCATAAATATTATGAAAAAACTTGAAATAATTTGTCTTCTGGCAGATCCTTGACAGTCCAAGTAGTTAGGCTCATGCTTCTCACTAAGGAACCCATAAGCCTTCTATGCTAGGCTGCTGTTATTAACAAGCAGATGGTAAAAATTTGCTACAGGGCATCATTGGCATCAACACTACTACTCACCCTTACTGGACAACTGGTTAATGAGCATTTAAAAGCCGATAATTAAAAAGCACTCTCTTTTGCTTTAAGGTTGTTCTGATTAGCTGTTCCTGCAGGGAACTAAATCCAAGCGTGGAAATTCAGAACAAGAGTTCCTTGTTACTTTTTTGGCATAGCATGCTTCAAAAGCTATTGTGCTTTAAAAATAACAGCCTACCTCGATCCACATTTATATGCAGGAGTAGATCATAGTTAAAAGAGATAGTGTGTAGGACACACCACAGAGATATAGTGGTTCTTTCTAATAAAGGAGGAAAATAACTAGGGTGTAATTCTGTTTTTTGGTACTGTTACATGGATACTTAGGAACCCCTGCTCCAACCACTGTTCAATTTAAACTACTAATGTTTTTTCATTGGTACATATGACAGCTGATTTTTTCAACCTGATAGTGAAGAAGTGAGGCTGGAGTTAGTCTTTCCAAGTAGCTAGGTAGAAGAACACAGACAACTTCAGGATTTGCGTTTATGACTATTTGAACTTGTCTCATTTGGTTTTGTATTGTCATGCCTGATTATAGAAATTTTAGCAGTACCCGTGATTCACCGATGCCATGCCAGACTGATTACACTGATGCAGATTCAGCAGGTGTGTTGGGCCTGAGTTGTGGATATAGTTGAGCTCTTCTCAACACAGGGCTGAAAACCAGGACAGTGTTATGCCTCTGGTATACTGGGGCAAACTAACGCTCCTTCTGCTATGAGTCGATGCTACCTGATACTTAGGAGTACCCAGCTTGAGTCCATGAGGTGCCAATGCACTATCCAGAAGTTGTATCAAGCAATTTCCCCTTCTTCCTCAGGGTCATTTCCCCTGCTAAATGCCAGCAGTGCCATCTCTCATATTATCTGAACAGTGCTCCAAACTGGGAGAGTTCTCCAACAACGAGATCTGCCAGCTTTCTGTCTCTTTTGTACAGCATAAGCAGTATAAACATGCCATAATAATACTGCGAGACAAAAATCTCACTGGGTATACCTGGACTACAGTTGAATCTGTCCTTGCACTGCCTAATCAATACATTTTTAAGTGTCTCTTTGCTTTTCCCCTGCCCTTCCATATTTCAAACCACAGCTCTTCATTATTAATAAAGGAATAAGGAGGCCTAAGTGACTTCTTGTTTATTTTTTTTTCCTTTCTGCTTGCTTTCAAAACAAGTAATATTTCCAGGACAGCTCTATCAACAACTGGACAGACATAACATGATCTATTACAGATATAACATGATTCATTACAAGCAGATAAAGCTAAGAGGACAATATTTTCATTTTTGTTTAACAGTTCTGTTTCTGGCTGCTAACACCTGCTTTACTCAAACATTCCAGATTTTTCAGCTATTGATTCCTATTGATTTTTTTATGCTTCCAGTGCATAGCATCACAAAAAATGAGACAGAAATATGGTCCTTTTTTTTCAAGATTAATGACAATACAGCTTTCTCCTACCCGCCAAAGTCTTTCTTAAGAGACAAAAGGCACGCTTCGCAGGTATTCCTTAATAAGCAAGACTTTGTGAGTACCAGGTTTACATAAAACTACATGAATAAGATTGCGGTTACAAAATCTCTTCGCAGCTTTTCTGACATAACTGCATAGAGACCATCCACAGCAAAGTGTCATGAATTAAGGAGTGATACAGGACTGTCATTTCAATTGAAGTATTTACATATAAACAGGCTAAATGGAGAATGACAGCTACCTTTGTGACCAAAGAACAGAAGTTTTGTGAGAAAGCACTCCAGTGCTCAATAAATAAAATACCGTTCTTTCTGACTTTCTAAGCTTTCTGTGTCAACTTCCTTCTATGCAACTGGGTCACGGAAAGTATTTTAGAAGACGACCATAAAACCAAGACAAGACAGTCAAGAAGATTCAGGAAGACTGGTTCAGCCCATCTCATTCACAGAATTAAGAGATCCCTCTAGCATAAAAAACAGCTTTCATTTCAAATAAGATCTTTCCTACTGTTTTTACTTCCCTTTAAATCTCAGGCTTTTTTTGGGATCGCCTGCTATGCATAGCAGGCACGTCAAGCATGAAAGAAAAACATTATTTGCAGTCAATCAACATGCAAATGTTTCAAGTATGAATAGTACCTTACTACACTGAAAGTATATGAATATAAGCAACATGATGGGGCAGCGTGTTTTTAATCCAACTTTGAAATGGAACATTTTCTGTTAAGGCACTGACAAATGTCTGCAGAGTGTTTCAGACACCAGAGGATGCCCCGGTAGCACACGGGCACATTTACTGCTTATCAAGTGGCTTCAGAGTGCAACGCAGAACAGGCTGATTCCGGCATGCCCTCCTTGCTGCACTCCGTTTTTCCGATGAAAACTTCTGTTCTCATCTTCAGTGTTCACCAGCATGGATTTTAAGTGACTATTCAGTTTGGTGCTTTGAGCTGGAGAGAAGCTGAGTTAATAACGAGTTGTTAGTTTCCATAGCAAGAGCTGTTTGGAGTTGGCAGTGGGAGAGCGCAGTTTTTCTCTGCAGTAGGAAAGTAAATCAATGTAGCTGAGAAAACACATGAGGAAACGGGGACTTTACAGAACAACTGGAGAGGAGCCTCTCTCTTGGACTCTGCTAAATGGGATGGTGTTTTCCTTGTAATGTTTAAGCGGCTCTCAGCCAGTGCAAAGAAAATGGTATTGATAGTGGCTTTGAAAGTCCTGCATTGGCCTATTGGGTAAGATCTTACTGTCGAGATTTCTTTGTCGGGGGATAGTGTGGAGAGTTGCAAGTCGGGGATGGCGCAGGCAGGAGAAAAAGCAGCTTCTTCTCATGCAGCGTACATCCTGAGCATCCTCTTAAGGATCTTGGATTTGCGTGCGAATTAAGATATTTTTCTCTCCCCTCTCCCTCCCTTAAGGAAGAGTTAAAAATGTTTATGGGACGAATGCAATAGTTTCCCTCTGTCAGCTCGTTTCCTTCCACAAGAAATCTAGACGTTGCCCCTGGTCTCCCGTGCAGTCCCGCAGAGGCTACGGGCCACCCTTCAAAAGCGCATCAGGGGAGGTCCCCTCACCTGCAGGTCCACCGCTTCTCAAGAAGATGGGGGAACCTCGGGGGCGAGTCAGTGCTCCCGCAGGCAGCCGCCCCTTCCTCTCCCGTGCGTCCCGGGGCAGCTCCCGCCCCTCCACCCGGCGGCCCCTGCACCCGCGGCGGCAAGCACGGCGCCTCCCCTGCCCGGGGGAAGGTGAGGGGTGGCAGGGACACGGCCCTTCTCGGTTTCTGCCTCCACAACAAAAGGCTGCCGCAAGGAGCCCCTCCGGAGAACCGGGGGATCGCCTCCGCCCCGTGGGCCTCGCCGCTGGTTCCCCTCCCGGGGCACTGCTGCAGCCGCAGCCGCCCCCCGTCCCGGCCACTGACCTGTGCAGCAAGATGCTCTGCACCGAGTCCAGGTCCTCCAGGTTCCTGGTGACGGGACGCGGGATGCTGTACCTGCCTGCCCCGAACATCGCGGCTGCCCGCGGCCCCTTCATCGCCCGCCCCCCTTCCGCTGCTACCGCCTGCCCCGCAGCACTGAGGACTGCGGGCAGCTGCGGGCAGGTGGGAGCGCTTCAACCCGCCCGCCTCCGCCGCGCCTCCCGCCCGGTCCTAGAGCCCGGCGGCGCCACGCCGCGGGGTATGGGGGAAACGCGTCCTGCGCAGCTGGGGATGTAAGTGGGACTGGGCCTGACGAGACGATAGTCTACTGCTGCGTGCACCCACCGGGGGATCTGCTCCAGACCTCTGACCGATCGCGGACGGGGGCTGCCTCACACTGTTGCACGGTATTGTTTCTCTCAGGAGCTAGCAAACCCTGAAAACAAAAGTTTCATATAAAGGCAGTAAAATAATTCTAACTGCAGCTGTAGATTCCCACCCTCCCACCTCCTCTCCCAAAGCTGCATCCACAGCTTCCATTATGTGAGAAAACGGTTTTTCCTCACATATTTTCGTATTGGTTAAAATAATGGAATTGCCTAGTTGATTCTACTTCCTTAAGTATTAATATGAAAAATTATCATATAATATCAAACATTAATCCAGTCTTTGTTTTCCTGTTTCACAAAACGTTAATTACAAGCGCTTTCAGATGATTACTGAGTTACAGAACTCCTTACTGGTTTCCCATCTGCAAAAAATGAACACGAACATGAATGTATAAAAGTGGTGTGACCCAAATCTTTGCCATTTTTATTTCTTACCCATGAATTGCCATCATTTATATTCTCTGCTCCCTTTTACAAAGCAATCAGTTCTCTCTAACGTTTAGCATTTTTCAAGAAGTGGTCATCTCCTTCATATTTTCTTCTATAGGTGATTTAAGATCAATAGCTACTAAGGTCTTGCAATCAGTTATTAAGAGCATCAGTTTTACTTTCAGTTATTGTGTCTTAGATAATTACAGCAACACAACATTGAAGTTTTTTTTCCCAGCAAATTGGAAGCCATTGAGTTTTAGCACCCAACTCCATGGGATGTTGGCCACTACACAGAGTAGCAACTTCAGTTTTCTTGAAGACTTTGGTTTGAGTAGACAGTGACAACAGCTCAGTTTGGAAAGGGTGAATACAGAATCACCATGAGTCTGTGACTGGGATTCTCACCAAGTAGTGTGACTTTAAAATTTAGGTATCTTACATTTTCTGTTTTTTTAAAATTCTGCTTACTTGCTTTCTTTGATACCAGGTAGAAATTTTAAGAGAAGGGCAATCTCCTCTGAAATATACTACTGTCATATACATGGGAACCACCATCATCCACTGAGGTGAGCAACAGCAGTGGTACTATCTAGGGTTATGACCATAAAATCTTTGCCATAATCTTCAGAAGCAGGGTTATGGTGCTAGGGAAGCTGAGGGCATACCAGGATTTTGGGTGTAAGTAGCAGTTGCTGGAGGAGTTTGGGATGTAGAGTATCAAAATAAGCATAATGCTTCCGCAGTAAGTACTGGGAGAAGAGCTTGCAATACCCACAACTTGATTTCAGAAAGCTGATGGAAATTGCATGTCGGTTGTATACCCATCACTCTAAGAAGCCACTTAAGCACAACCCACGTTTCTAGGTGACTGCACCAGTGGCAGTGTGTGATCTGAAGCTTAGAATGTTTCACATACAAATGTTCTTGGAAGTATGGATTGGATAGCAAGGTGAGATTTTTTCCTCCTGCTCGTAGTGATAGCTACTTCGGTGTCTTCACAGCCTGTCTGCTATGGTAACAGCCCTATGAAAGTGCAGAAGGGACAGTGCAGGTCATTTTAAACTGTTTGTTCACTCTTGGCTACATGCTGAATTAAAAAAAAAAAAAAAAAGCAAAAGCAAAGATGATCTGATGAAGCTCAAATCACCATTGATTAATAAAAAATATTTTGTAACTCCACTTTGAACTAATCAGCCTTTGGCAGCTCAGCGTCTGACAACAGCATGATTAGGAGCCAGAGCTGCTAGGGCTTGTGTGTATTTTCCCTAAGGGAATGAGAGGCAAAAGAGCCTACACATGTATACCGAGGCTATAAATTTTAGGCTAGGATTTCATGTAGATCTGGGACTTCAGCAGCTTATCCGGACCACTAGGTTCCCATCAGTCCTGTACAATGTGGTTTTCAGAACAGCATTATGTAACAGCAGCAGAGAAAAAAAGCTGCAGTGATTTACTTTGCTTTATCTTTTTTAATTCTTAGTGTTATTTTTATTCACTGAGGGAGCAGAGATGTTTAATTTTGTACACAACGGGTGCGTTTTCCCAACTCACTTGGGACAACACAAAACCCACTTCTAGGTCTGGCATTTTCTGGTAGAAAACAACAAAAGTACCAAGTATTACCATCAAAATCACACTGCTTTGCCAGAAGGGTTTTCCAAGATGCTTGTCAGCTTCTCTTTGTCCCTGGGTTCCTTCTCACGGCAGAACATTTTTTGTGTTTCCTACAGCTACTGGCCTAATGCTGAGCTTAATAATAACATCATCTGCTACTAATATTGTATTTTTACATGGGCTTAAAATGGATTGTGAAGGTCTTTAACGGAATTGCTTGCAAATCAGCAAAACTAGAACACATAAATATAAATAAAGAGATCCTCAAAATGTGCCTAAACTAAAAAAGGTGACTTAGATTTTGTGTAGGTTATGAAATGACAGATCCAGCTGATAGACAGGCAAAAGTACTAATTTTAAAATCAAATAGATTTTTTTTTTTTACATGCGAATTACAACTTTTACCATTTGGTGTGCCTAGGCTCAATATTTATGGGTGACACAAGTAGAAAATTAAGAGGACCAGAAATTTGGAAGTGATAGAGTAGATACTTGCTGAGCCATGTATTTTTTTTCCCTGAATATATTTATCTTACTTTAGCTGCACACAAGTTTCCTCAGATAAAAAGAAACAGTTCTGAGCTAGAATTAATCCTCTAACACAACTTTTGCAAATCCCCAACCTTTGACTTTTACAAGAATTATTTGAATTTCACAGGTTGAAGTTTAACTAAAATTCAAAGTGACATTTCATTGTATTTTCTGCAATATTTTAGCATGGGCATGGTAGGCCACAGAAAAAGGAAGGTCACTGTTCCATCTCAAGCCTGTCAGCTCTTGTATTTAACTCTAACTATATATAGAAAACATGGCATTACAGCATATTTCCTGAATCCAATGAAATACATGCAACTGGAGGAAAGATTAGAAACTTCTGCAATGCAAAGAAACAAAACCATTAGGGATTGAGGAAGAAGGAAATTTAATCAGGTTAAAGCCAGAGCAATGACAACAAACCAGAATTTTAACAAGCACCCAGCATACAGAACAATTGCAGTATTCCTGGGCTCCCCTTCCGTTTGTGGTATTTTTACTGCCCGTTGAACTGCCTTGTGAAAGCCCTTCTGCTTTGTTAAAAAGCAATTCTGGTGGTTTTGATACAAAAGAAAAAATAAAAAAGGACATAGCAAAGTATTGTGATGCTATGCATATGACAGAGATCTCTTTCTGAGATTGTAGTATGGTTTGTCCTTACAGAAACAATTGTTAGGCTCTTGATGATGAAACTATTTCCTATGCTGACAGGCTCAGAAGTTTTTGAATCATAATCCCCTTTTGGAAAAGACTAATAGAGGTAGTAAAGCTGCTTTTGCTATATTTGAAGACCTTTGACTTCCCTGACTTGGCTAGTAAGTTTTAGTGTGCCTAGGGACCAAGACTAACCTGCTTTCATTGGTTGCACAAAATGGAAAAAAGATTATCATTACTTCAGATGTGTTGTCACTTATATCGTTAGCTGTGTGATGTTAGCACTCTGAGGATAGTTGAAAACTTTTGAAGATACTTAATTTGTTGCACTGAATTTGGAGGGGCAAATAATAGGCTATTAATTAATCAGTCACCTCCTCTTGAGGTAACACATACCTCCTAGTCTGATATCCTGGCAGTAGCCAACTACAGGCTGTTGTTGGCTGCTGACCCAAGATGGGTTAAGTATGAGCCTCGAATGAAAGTGGGTGACGGTGACTGTGCATAAGACTTGTGGTTTTGGCTGAATTTACCAAAACCAGACTGACAGATGGCCCTTCCCTCCAAAAAAAAAAAAAGAGAAGAGAGGAAGATAAGGAGATTTATGAGTTTAGAATGAACTAAAGTACTTTAACGAAGTATTAATGCTAAAAGAAAAGAAAAGAAGAAAATAAAGAAAAAGATACAATATATGCAAAACCATATCAAGTTCCCAGGATGAGGCACGTCACCGGCAGGCACTAGGGAAGTCCCAGTATGGACTCAGTGATGGATGGAAACTGGATTCCAGATTTGGAGTCAGGAACACACGGAACAGGATCAAAGGCAGATGAAAAGACAGGGTCCTTTTCAGACATTGGCCACATGTCTTGTCTGCTCCTCCCCACAGGTGTGACCCCTCTACACTTTTTTCCCTTTCTGACCCTCCAATGGGGCAAAATGAAATTGACTGACCTGGTTGTCATAGCAGTTCATATGAGCAAGAGCCTCTCTGCATGCTATTCCTTGGCATGAAGTACAAACATTGGTCTTATCACTCTGAGAATGAGCAGTTTTCTCCACAGTATGCTGTTAATTTGAGAGAGTTAGAAGAGGCCTAGCTAAGATGTAAAATCACGGAATGGAAAGTTGGTTCTGTTTTACTTCAAACTGGGACAAAGACAAAGTTGTGACAAGATTGTAAGAATTTAATGGAAATTAGAGTGCTGAGCATGGAGGAATTGAGGATTTATCTCTTTTAGATAATATTTGTTCGTAACATGGTGATAAATTCATGGAAAAAATATTTTTTTTCTGCTCAATTATACCTAAGAGTAAAGAAGACTATGCCTTACTGTACTCTGTTCCCAAATTGTGTTCAGTTCCCAAAGGGCTATGGCAAGTTGTTTGAGCACAAGATTAGTTTCCGGGCTACTCTATCCTTCCTCGCTTCTTTGCTTATGGATCTACTCCTGTAACAGGCAGCAGAACAGGCACCGAGATGCAATTGCTAGCTGCAATTCATAGTCCAGCATACTAATTTAAACCCCCATCTAATTTCATGTATTTTGTTATGCCAAGCTATGAACTGTGGCAGCTGAGTCTCAAATTCATGTATCTATTGCATGAAGCCAGGGTAACTGAAGGGATCCAGGAATGATGAACCAAATACCACATTTTCCACTCATCTGAAAACACAGATTTGAGATTTGGCAGCCTAAGTTTTTTTTTTTTTTTTTCCCCATCCGATTGGCTAATGTCTAGTTTACCTTTTACTTTTAAATAGGAGATTGTTTATCTTTGGATGTAGTAGGCAAGCAGGGGCTATACATTACCACAAGAGATTGAAAATGCGTAAAGGAAACCGATCATTTAGCTCTGGATTGTTCTGTGCTATGTTATAATGCCTTATCTGGTAAGTGTGTTCATTCACAAACATGCTTCTACTGTCTTATAAACTTAAGAATAATTGCAAAGTTTAGTAAAAAGTAGTGATTTGCATTAGTGAATACATTTCCTCAGAATCCTGACCCATAAAGAACGAAAATGCATAAATTCTGCCGTTCTGTGTAGAAACTTTCTTGAAGCCTATAGTGGTTTATTTCTAGTATTGCTTGATTTTCGGCTGATTAATGGTGGAGAGGATATTTGTTGTCAGATAACAGGGTAGGCTCTCACAAGATGCATATTCAGGCTGCTACTCCCTGTCTGTTGCTGTGCTTAAGAGATTGAGGGGTGGGGTTGGTAGGGTATTTGTGCCAAGGCGATGTTTCCAGGCTCTGCTTCCTTTCCACAACCGGCTATCAATATTATAGGAAGCACAGGCAAGCAATACTATACTTTTCACTTCTGACAGTATCAAATATGAATATTCACTTCTGGATTTGCTTTTTATTCTAATTGAGGCTAGACGCATATTACAAAAAACCACACAACCAAATCACACACAGAGATTTTGATGTTATTACATCACTTAAAGAATAGCTCTTTCTTTTATGTCTGTGTGGAAAAAGCTGGGTTCCCCAAGTTGTTGTCCTGCTAAGTCACTTGCATTATATCAGCACTGTGCTGCAGGGAGCAGAAGGTTTAGCTCTGCTGTGCTGAGTTTAATGATCAGTCCATCTCAGAGTGCAGGGGTCCTAAATACTGTGTGCGTTACCATGTCTGCCTTCAGCTCACCCTTCCGGCAGCAAGAGGGAAAATCCAGTTTATTTGTCAAACAAATTCCCTGTAATTCTGGGATTTCTTCAAAACCAGCCACAAAGGCAACACTTTTGAAAAACGGGTGAAGTCAGCAATACAAGGAAATAAGAATTAATAGTTCACAAGTAAAGCATTATTCCAAGAAGTAAGTGATAAAGTGAAGAGCAGCGCAGAATGATATCACTCGTTTCATATCAATCTATCAGTTCCTTTCTGCAAAGACCTTTCAGTTCGTAGAAGAGTGGGATAAGGTGACAACATGTAGCTACCTCATGACCTTTAAAATAATTTGCTGGATTCTCATTACTTCCTCTAAGATATTTTTTTTTGTGTACTAATGAGGAGTCCAAATCTAATTGGAAAATCTATCTAAAAATTAATAGATTATTGATATATTGCAAAGACTGATAAAACATAATTAGATTTTGTTAAACTGAAGCTGATCAAGATCTTGTAAATTTTTCTGTAAATATTGTTTGTGACCATCTGGTCTTCTGAGAAATAGATGAGGACCATAAAACAGGGCAACTTATTTTTTATATGAACATCTGGGCAAATAATAAGAATAGCTGGCAAGCATGCTAAATAATAAAAAAATCCTTGCACTTTGACCCCAGATTTATTTTCTGGAATTGAGTTTAAGGTTCTCTCCCTCTTATCCCCACCTTCTGGACTTGTCTGAGTTTCTGAAGGCAAAGACACTGCTCTTCAGCTAGCTCACTCCTTCCATTTTTTTCCTTCCTTCAAGCAGCAAGTAGGTCTGGTTACCTGTCTCATCCAAGGTGATCTGCATGATATTGTTACATTATGGCTTTGTTTGCAAAAACTTTATTTTTTAATTATTTTTTTTTTAAACAAAAATAAGCACTTTTTTTTCTGAGTCCACCCTCCAGAGATGTGAAAATTGTTTTATTTTGAAGAAAATTATTCCTATGCCTAATCCTACTGGTTTCAAATTAGACAGTGAAAATTTAATGTTATTAGTACTAAGTAAGAATAAAAAAACATACTTTTATTCTTTTCAGAGCTCAAAATTAAAAAGAAATCTAATAGTGATTTGACTTATGCTAATTAAGACTTGGGGCTGGCAATGCAGTACATGTCACAATCATTGACAGTAACCCATGGCAAAAATCGTTCTGTCATATATTCATGTAGTAGCAGTGTTAAGTTTGTATGTTAAACTTATTTAACTGTGAAGGAAAGGAAAATTATGGAATATTGATTAGACAGCCTGTCTGTGATTTAAAAATTTACAAGCAAATATGCATACAAAAGCCAGGGGTTTTGGATTAAACTGAATTTTCTTTCTTGTGTGAAACTCTCAAAAAAGCTTATGTAGAATTTTTATGGATTAAAGAATTTATATAACTAGTTTAATAATGAGGTAAGTAGGATTATTTTAAAAGCTAAAGGCATTTAAAATTTTCCTGTCATGTGTGCTGAGAATTCTCTGCCTCTTAAATATATAAATGCCACCAAAAGCCATCACAATTGACATGTAGTTTGAGAAAATAGGTACCTTACTTGCTTATTTAATTTTAATAGGACGTTATTCTTTTTAAATGTAAATATTTTAGTAGCTTAGAGGTTTTTTAAAAAAAGCAGAATAGCACCACCTGGTGCTGAGCAACGTTTTTACGATCAATTCCAATTACTTTTTTGATTATTGCTACACAGATAAACTACCGCCTTTTATAATCACGATTTCAGGTCAAATGATTAGGGACATAACTTTTGACTACCTCTATTTTTAAACCTTTCTGGCCCTTCTTTCTTACTTCCCTCCCACTCCTAATTCTTTATTCATTACCAGTTTCTATAGCCTTTTTAAAAAGTTCTTGTAGCCTAAACATTCTGGACATGTAAGAAGTTATTGATTAAAATCTGATTTCTAGGCTTTTCTTCAGCTTGTGTAGATTTGAGGATGGTGAAGAACTACAGCTAAAAGTGAAGTTTACTGCTCTTTTTCTTTGTTTCTAATTATTTCTGGGTTTCTTCATGATGCTTAGAATGAAAAACGTAATTGGGGTTAAGACCTACATCCTGAAAGGACTTTAAATGACTCAAACCTGTCAAAATCAATGGGAAATTAAGTGCCTGAGGATGTATCTCTAAAAATTTAATTTCTAGGCATTATATATTTATTTCTGCAAGTAAGAGTATTAAAAATAGCCTCTTGTTTTGAAGTCATCTATTTCCTGCTTGATATTTACACAGTCCTCAATTGAAGCCCATGAAACATGTAAAAAAAATCCTTTGTATGTGACATCCCAGCAGGGACCCTAAATTCCAGCTACATCTTGAAGCTACCTATAATAGCTTAGATTTCAGTCTCCAGCTGCACTACCACTCTTAAGGCTTTCTGATTTCGAAGACTGCACAAACAATAAAAGGAAACCAGCATCTCAACGTTAAAACTGAGATGAAAACCTTTCCTTTGTTACCTCTCTCCTAACCTAACTTGCCCTTAAACAGTAAATAAAACCACTTGGGAAAAACACTGAGCCTAATTTTGTTCCTGCTGAAACTACTGAATGCTGAAGCTATTGGATGACTAACTGCCATAAAACTTTATATATTAGTAAAAGGGGTAAATGGTGTTGACTTTTACTTACTGTGAAGAACACGAAAGAACAAGAAGGTTTATTTCTGCTTGATGTTTTTCTGTTTTGCTGTGTTGCAGTTTACTGTTCATTCCTCCTCAGTGACTTACAGTAACATGATCGCATTGTCACATAAACACCTCTTTGTGTGTCTCTGATTATGTTACTTTTGGAAAATGACTTGCATATATTTTTTTCTGAAGTAAGAAAATTATTTTTATAAAACATATAAACATACTTTATAAAAATACACCTTTACAATAAACACTAATACATTCATAAAATAAACAAGCCAATAACTAGGTAAACTGTCATAAATAATTAAGGGATGGTTTGTGAGTTCATCACCACAGTGTTTGGATTTTTTTTTTTGTTTAATTTTAAGTATTTGAAGTATTAAAAATAACTAAACATAGTATTTTTTGGATTAATGAGGCAGAAATAAGCACTTTCATGTTCAGAAAATGCTGACCAGCAAGCTACTGTAAAGAGATTCTGAGGGCCTATCTTCATGAGTGCACACAGCAGGAGGGCAGAGATCTCTCAACTACCAAGCCAAAAGCTTACACAATAAAAATGATACTGTATGAGGTAGTTGCTTGACCCTAAAAGTGCGATCAAAGCTGGTTAGCTTGGGCACAGTGCTGTAATTGTACATTACTCTGCTGTGCTGCATATCGGGAAATCAAAGCATTCACAGCTCTAAAAATAGTTATTTCTTACATAGTTGCTAGTGAGATGTCAAAATCTTGATGTTAATGTAGTCTTTGTAGTTTCTGTCATTTGGGAGAGAACTTTATAAATACATCATGTCATGTCTTGGGTTGATTGCCTGTTGTCTTCCAGCATTCGTGCTGTTTCTTACTGTGTTCACAGATAAAATTCAGGACAATCATGGAGCTGTTTAGAACAGCTTTCTCTTACTGAGATAACACAATTCTAGTCAAACTATTGTGAAATTTTAGTTTCTTCTGGTCTCTGAAATATCAGCTATTTGTTTGCTTTCCATCTTATCAATGCATTTCAAGCTGACACAGTCTCCTACTTTTCTTCAATTTCCTCCCTGTAGCAGATGCACTTGTTCATCTTGATCCAGACTGTGGCACTGCAGGGACAGAGCTATCTAATCCTGTGCCCCAAACCTCTGGAAGATTCTCTCCTTATCTGTAGCTAGTGTCATGGCTTCTTTCTTACTATGTGACTGTGGATACATCACATTTCTTGTGCAAGCATGCCCTGCACACATGGGCTTACCGATAAACGGTGTCTTACAGTTCGCAAGAGATGTTGAGGGTCCTGCTTTTCACTTTTTAAATTCCAAACACGGAAAACATTCCACAGCCTATCTCTGTTGAGGACAGTTTTACTGAATCCTTTATGTTTCATGATATGGCTGTATTTACAATGGGTTTGGTTTCAGTATCCACAGAGGGACTTAAAAATGCAACTAACCAACCATGCTAGGAAATTTTCGGACTATAAATTTTAATTTGCAAGCAAGAAACACTAGAGGGCATTGGAAGTTCTGTGCACATACATCTGGGAGCTCCACGGTGCTCTAGTTTAACAGCAGTCTTCTCAATGTGATTAGCAAATAAAAGATTACTAACATGATGGACAAAGCTGTGGAGACCATGTGCAGACTGAAAAACCAAACTTCTGGACTTAAATGACAAGTATAATGATTGCTTTGGTCAGCAAGCACATGCAGCACACACAATACAAACCAATATAAATGAAGTTGTACATGGATTTCTCTGAAAATGGAAGCAAAGCAATATTAGGTACAGCCATTTCTGAAAATGGAATTGTATAACTTGGGACTGGTGGCTGGTAGGGTTGTATATTCCAGCCTATCTCTAGTCTGAGAAA
Source organism: Nycticryphes semicollaris (assembly GCA_013400055.1). Taxonomy (NCBI): domain Eukaryota; kingdom Metazoa; phylum Chordata; class Aves; order Charadriiformes; family Rostratulidae; genus Nycticryphes; species Nycticryphes semicollaris. The sequence goes on from VXBJ01001572.1 coordinate 153,727, forward strand.
TAGAACTATTTTTTTCCCATGCATGCATTACACAAATTCTATTCAAAATTTAACACAAATACTGAAAATTTCACTAGGGTCTGTTTTAAGTGAGTTCTAAACTGCATGTGTTCTCATAAAGAGGGAAGAAAATTAAAGACAGAGTAAGTATACACAAAGAGGGGATTTTAGGAGTAGTTTAGGAGTCATTTCTCAGTGATAGGAGCGGAACTTGCAAGATGCGTCTTCGATTGTCTTTCCAAAATATGCAGACTCTTCAGAAACTTCTGTGTCCTATAATACATGTCACTGATCTTTCTTCCTGGAAATAATAGTGCAGGAAAAATTCTGAGGATGCAAATAGTTCTTGAGACAGAGTTGCATGTATGGGTTATAACAGAGAACGGCCTTCCTTTCAGGGAAAAGGTTGCTTACCCACCCTTATCTCTTTTAGATATGTGTCTGATATGTCTGAATATGGCAGACTTCAAAGAGGGTATTCTTTTGAAAATTGCAAATGCTGCCACCGTGCCAGAGGGAATGATGCAAAGTGGTGTAAGGAAAGGCAGCCTTCTCCTGCTTCTCAGATTTCTATCAGTTTTGTAAACCTGCATAGAGCCGTGCACCATCACAGTCTGGGGTCCAAAATACTGGTTGTTTTTCTTGCATGTAGCTCTGTATTTCATAAAAAATTATTAACCCTAGATATTTGTCCTCAGTCATTTTGCATACCACTAAATTACCCAGCCCATGTAACTGTTTAACATAATCTGTCACATTCTAGGGATTTTAGAGATTTCCATATCAAGAAAAAAATGTCACTCACTTTTATAACTCTTGAGTTTTCTTTTGGAAAAATCAGAGGAAAAGAAGCATGCTTTATACAGAGCTAGGATACATACACACATTGATGTCATTATCTAGGATATCACTGCAGTGAAGCAGAGAATAGAAAGCCAACTCCAATTAAACTGTTGCACCCCATGACTTTAAACCAGTCCCAGCAAAGGCGTATTCCCATTAGTGAATCAAGACACATAGTAGATGGGAATCATATGAAGTATGTTCTGCAGGAAGAAAACAAGCCAGCAGCACTTCTTTTCCAAAGGGAAAGTCTATTGCCATGTTAAAGCTTTTTTGCAAAATCCAATGTAGAATGTAGTGTTTGAGTTGCATATAAAGTAATGCTGACTAAAACCATCTTTTAATAAATAGCAAATAAATTATTTGAAGATCTGAATTATGTATTATGGCTACAATACAGATGGTGCTTTCAAAGAAGTGTTTTGTAATGGAAAAGAAAGGGAAATATTTTTTTTTTCCATCACTGGGTTAGTGTTTCAAAGTTGCTTTCAAAAAATGTGACCAAATTAAACAAAACTGAAATATAACCACTTCTGAAAACACTGGTGGCAAGGTTATACTATATTGTAGATTTATCTGGTACCAACAAGAATAAAGAAGAACTTTTAGCAAGGGAGAGCATCAAATGAACTTTCTTTACCTGTCATAAAGCTTAGGGCTTACGAAAATAACACATATCTTATTGCATCCTTCACAAGTTGTCAATAAAAATTTGTAAAGCTTGAGGTAACACAGGAATGTTTTGAGAAAATACAGAAAATCTGCAGTAGAAGCTTACAAAATGAAGACCAGAACTCCTGTTGTGTTCCCCAGTGGAGCTATATCAGATTTGTGTTTGTCAGTTCGGGATTTTGTGAATAGCTTTTTTTTTTTTTTCATTATGACAAACTGCTGGAGTTGCCACTAGCTATAATTTTCACCGGCACAATTACACCATGGGATTTGAAAATGTTTCCGTTTAGAGTCTCAGATGCTATAATTCTGCTTTTTGCTAGCAGCTGTTATGATTGGGAATTTAGATGCAGCCAGAAGAGCTAAAGCCCAAACCTGATCAGATGAAAGTTACTGAATGAGAGACCTTCAGGAACTGTAACACAGTATCTGCACCTTCTGCACCAGAAATATCTTGCATTTTGTCATTATATTTATATTTAAAGCTAATTTTCTTTACCAATTAAATATTTTTCTGTTCATAATCAACTGTAGTTAAGAACTTCTATAGCTTATTAGTGTGCAATTGCCATCCATCTCAGGTAGTCATAAATGATACAATCTTTTTTTTTTGCTATGGCTAGTCAGAAAAATATTTTGGCTTGTTTTGGCAATGGACTTGCCACAGTGATCCGTGCCTTAACCTGCAACTTCCAGATTCCAAAGAACCTACATTTTAATAGCTGCTGTACCACTGGAAAACAGGAAACTGTGTAATTGTCATTCAAGGTCTGTTGTGGCAAGTTGAGATGTACTATTACTCTCTCTGAGTCACAGTGTGGTGGGGTTTCTAGCGTGTTACTGGCACAAATCAAGTAAAACATGGAACAAGTATTTGTAGCCAGGTTGAAGACTCAGCTGCATAACCAGAACTTAGCCAAAATTAGAGTAAAGCGCTTTATATTGATTCTTGCTGCTACCCTGATTGTAAGAGCTTTGTCTTCACTAGGAAAAGATGAATAATAAGTTGATCATTAAAATCATAGTGTACTTAATGCAGATATAATTACATGTTAGATGATTAAGATAAAGCCTCATTTCCTTCTCAGGAGAATCTTAAAACAGGGCCTTTAATGCTGGAATCTGCAAATGATTTGTACATCTTTAATGTGCACAAAATGCTTCTATGATTGCCTGATAGCATTCAGTAGTTTATTGAGGAAGAGAACTAGGACACATTTAAGAAGAAAAAGCACATCAGTGTATTGCCAAACAGGAAAACAATATGAAAACTCCACAGTGTGTTGAAAGATAATGGCATGATCTATACAGTGAAAAAGAATAATCTTCTGTTAATCTGGTGCGTAAAAGAGGCTAATTTAAAACTTTTTGTAAAGTCTGGGACCTGCTGCACAAACCACTTAATCTTATGTTTACCTAGACCTCTCTTAAGCACAAGTGGTTTGTATGAAGAAAAATTCAACTGCATTACAGCAAAGTACATATCTGCAATTTAAAACAGCATGCCAAAATAATACCAGTGCATTCCAGAAACATCTGTAAAGGCAGAACTAATGCAGCGCTGTTTGTATGAATGCCCAGTTATGTCAAGATGCATAACAGGCCTTCATAATTATAGTAGATCAGTGACAAGGTATGCAATAAAAGCCATACTGTAGCTTGGGTTTATGTTTTCTGGTTGGTAACTGATGAAGTCATACTATGATTTTACTGGAGATTGCTGGGAGGGTAAGGTGTAATCATATTGTTTAGATTATGCACTAGTTTCCATTTTATAGTAAACTATAAAGTAAACCTTTTTTCTGAAGCATTATTTGAAGCATTTATAATATTCCTGCTTGTATTACATGTGAGCATTTAAAAAAAAATACTGTAAAAAAATAACGTCATTTAATAGTTCACTGATCGTACCAGCTTTGGCACCTTTTACTATACTGACAAGTACCACAGTGGTCCTGTGCATACCTTTGGATATTTATTTACTTATTAAAATATCCTGTTTTTTTCTTTATCTCACTGAATATGAATGTTTGGAACAGAGAAGAATAGCTAAATACCTGAAAAAAGCAGCTATCAGTGCAATTAAAAAAGGCATTCTTAAACTCGGAGAACTGGATTCTCAGCTCTAAGGGCTGCCACAGAGAAAGAAATAAAACTTTGCAATTTATATTTCTTCAGTTTCATAATAAATAAAACTGTGGAATGTGTGCGATTTAAAGAGTAAGTCAGAATCTGATGAGGAGATGGGGTTCACAGAACAATTTCTCTGTTTTCATCCTAAACACTGAGGAATAAAATGAGACAGCAAGTTCAGGATGGGGTTTTTTTTGCCCCCAAGAACATAAAAATCTTAACAAGTTACTTTTTGGAATCATTTTGAGGTGCAATTTTGCTCTCAGCACTTTCATCATCCTGCAAGGCAGCAGAGGCAGCTCTTTCAGCTCAAAGGGAGAACACTAAGAATTTCCCTCTCACCAGTTAAAGAATTCTGTTAAGGCTAAGGAATTGTACTTCTGGAGGGAATCCCAGTTCCATCTCCTCCACAAAAGAGGCCACCAGTAACAGCAGGGTGTTATTGATTAAAGGCTAAAAATGTAGAAAATACCAATTTACAAAGGACCAAAGAAAAAGTCATATTGTGTAATTTGAAAATATATTAGAGCAAACATTTAAAGACAGTACTTCAATTGAAATAAATCATTATACCTCATGACAACTTACAGAATAGTTAAACTTTAAACATTATTTCTGTATTTGAAAGCTTTTCTGGTTTTATCTGAAATAAGTCTGGCTTGTGCTTTATGCTCAGTTTTAAAGTGTTTTATGAAGTACAGGATTTAATGGAGTAAATTCTGCTTAACCTGCAGATACCATTGAAAACAATCCCAGATAGTTGCTTCTCCAGAAATCATGGGAACTTTGCTTGAGTACTGAGCCCAGGAGAGAGGCCAAATAATGACTGACTGCAAATTACTTTGTATGTTATTATCCGGTAAGAATTGCCTGGAATTATTTTACACCTCATTCGTTAAAGTATATTTTTTCAATAATTCCCCTAAATGACAGTAGCCAGTTCCCGATACCCTTTTCTCTATACCATGGATCATTAAGCAAGATTTGAAACTGCAACTTTTACTACTGTTGCATGGACCAGCGCTCTCTGAGCAAAAGAAATGACTATCTGCCTGGTTGCAGTACTAAGACAGTATCCTCTGTAAGAACATAAACCCTGTCTTTTTATGTAAATACATAAAGTAATCCTAACCCTCCTAAAATATCCAAACCCTCCTTCTCACCTCTAGATTATTTTACTTTAATAAAACAACCTGAAGATACCTCTCTCTTGTCTACCAGAGAATTGATCATTAGAAGGTTTTTTTTTTTTAAATATATCTGCTTCTTCCAAAGACTTTGCATGCCAGTACAGTTGCAAAGAAAAATGATAAGCATCTTGGAAGAGCAATGAGGTTGCTAGTAGTTAAAACACCTGTGTTTCTTCTGTTACATACTGTACCCCAATCCCATACTATTTAATATTTGTTTATACGGTTATCAGAAAAAATACACTGAATTTATTTGTACCTCTGTGGAAGGCAAGTATTGTATTATTTCACTGAAAGTGTTGGGAGCACAAGCACAAACCTTGGTAATGGAATATGCCTTAGAATATCAAAAGCCATTTGTGCTACATAAGACAGTAATAACAGAAGAGAGCAGTTGAAATAGGGTTTGCTTTATTTAGAAACCTCAGTTGTATTAAATGGTCCATTTCCACAATTTTCAGAACTATAAATGAGGTTATAGGAAAATAAAATGATTGCTCATGCTCATTAATACCAGAGAATACAGTTCAGAAGATCTGATTTCCACTCGCATGTTCTCGCCCTTAATTATGCCTGCCATATCTGGACATGTTCACTTTTGAAAACGGAGTTGGAAATTCTGACCAGCTTTTGAAGATCTTTTCTGTTTCTCCAACGTTTTGTCTATGAGGCCAAGGATGCATTTTATTATGTCCTGCTATTGTTTTACACATATGCAGTAACTTTTGAAACATCACTAATGTTTCAGGTCTACTTCATCGTCTCGGACCATCTACTTGTTTCACATTTTCTCTCAGGGAAATCCCAGTCTGAAATCTGTGAGTGCTATTTTGCCCAAACTTCAGTATCAGTTCAATACTTTTCTGTCTTATGTTTCACTGAGAAGCTCCCTAAAATGAGAAAACATTTACAGTGATGTTCCTGTTCTGAGATTTCACTGTCCATCCCTCTGTTAATCAAGCTGTAACAACTCTTCTCACTTATTTCTTCCTCAATTTTTTTCTTTTGCTGTTTTTTTTTTTTTTTTTTTAAAGCTAACTCTGGTATATAGATTTTCTTAATGCAACCAGTTCACTGTTCAGTGATACTAGTATCTCTGAAATCCTTCCTCAAGGTGCATATTGGATGCTACTTATCTATTAGACCAACAAAAATGGATACGTTAGAAAAAAAGCGAGAGATTATTATTTACAGTCATAGACAAAACCATTTATTTTTTAAAACTATTGAATTGTGGACACTTACAAACTCTGACAACATGCATGATTCCTCTCTCTCCCCCTCTTTCCCTATTATATAGTAAATGCAATGCATTGTTTTGAATTGGGTCCAGGTACTCGGGTAGCCTTGTACATTGTGAGTTTTCCTGCTGGCTTAGTATACAACTCAGTGTGTTCCAGCATTCTTTACAAAAAACAGGACCCCAGAAATAGGATATTTAGAAAAATTTTTAGACAGCAACTTTGAGTTTATGAAATCTAGTGCAATTCTGGCTTGACTTCCAAATTGGACAAAATTTGCAATTTATATTACTCTGATATATGGCTTTATTAAGGTCAATCTGGTGCACAAATAACAATGTAGTTGATGGCATTTAGTGGCACACATTTAAAAATAATAGGTAATTTAAAAAGTTCTTTTTAGCATTTGAATAGGACTTAATAAAAAATTCACAGCTTATTCCCTACCTTACCTTTAAGGAATTGAGGTTTATTTAAACCCAACAATAGAAAAGGATAGCCTTACCTATGTTGAGTGATGGAAGTTTTCCTCTGTTATTATTATGAGCAGCCCTGTGGAGTTGCCTTAATTTGATTGTTAATTATCACACCCCAAAAAGATATGTTGAGTAAACCCACAGGAGTGAACAACTGTAAGACAAGGTTGGATGTTTTTGACCTTCATGGCGAACCAAATATCCAAGCCCTGCAAAAGGAAAAATATAACCCAGCATGTTACAACACATTGGTGTGTACTAATAATTGTTCACTGTCCATTCTATTTTAATGAGATATTACTCCAGAAGAGGGACTTTTAGAGATAGTAGAATGGAGAGGTAAAGACATGGATTCTCCATTCCTAGAGATATTCAAATCTTGATTGGATATGCCTCTGAGCAGCTAGCCTTGTTTTGACCAAGGTGTCATACCAGCTGACCTCCTGCAGTCCTTTGCAGCCTGGTTTATTCTATGATTCTGTGGTAACACATGTAATTTGGCAGATCCACATGTATTTCTTTCTACTAATAAATGGCTATGGGCAGCCTGCAGAATAGAAACACAAACTTACAAAAGTGAACAAGCAGCCAGGAAGCTTTGCAATATATTTTGGAAGATTCAGGTCTTCCCTTGGATGTGTTATACTCTAACTACAGATACTTTTTTGTGTATAGTGAAGTGATATTTTCAGAGCTCATAAATGGTGCAATGATAAAATAGGAAGTTCTTTACTATGATACAACATGACAACATTTCTCCTCATTAACATGAGAAAACAACCTGGTGTACTTTATACTGTACTTTATACTGTACAGCTGAGATATTCTTTCTGCACAATTATGTAAAAATATAATCTACCATCATTGTAAAGGGTGGCAGAGTTATCTTTTTTGTCTAATCAAATATAACTGATGCACATCTTCTAAAATCCTAGCCATAGGGTGAGCAGAGGCCTCAAGAACACCTGTTTCACAAAGTTATCTTCTTGGAGATATTGCAGATCTGATCTAACTCACTTCGTTGAAGCAGACTAGAGCATATTTAGGCAATCAGATAGATCCTTAGAAATGCAGCTGTTTGTCTAAAACAGCAGTTCTCAGACTTCAGTGCTTGTAAGTCTGCTTCCCTGGGTGACTTCTGCCTTGCCTTCCCCTGTGGCAGCTGACCGCCCATTGGGCTTGTTCATACTGGATAAGAAAAGCTCTGACTCCAGCTGGGGTTGTGGCTCCTAATTAGGGAGCAGCTGGTCTAACCAGGTCTTAGTAAATTAAACACAATGTCTCTTAGTAAACAGCTTCAGAATTTCCTGATGCTGGCAGTTTTGGAAGGTTTTTTCTAATACCCAACTGGATTTTCATTTACTTTAATTTTTTTTTTTAATTAAACTTTCCTGTTAGCATGAAGAATAGATGAATGCTGTACTCTTTACAAACACTTCTTTCAGACTGAAAGATGTGTTTTAGTGTCACTTTTTTTCTAGAATAAACTCCTTCAACTTTCCCTGAGACACCACATTTTCTGAATGTTTCCTTCTTGTTCTCCTCTGAATGCTTTCCCCCATGTCTGTATCTCTCCTACATGACAGTGCCTAGTTATTCCCCAATATTTTATTTATTTAATTTCATTTGTGACACTTGGCATTTGCCTATGTTACTATAATTTTGAATTTTAACTCAAACTTTACAGGATATTTTTTGATTCTGAATCTGCCCTTCAAAGTACTTGCAACCCCTTTTCTTTTCCTATTGACATGCACACCTGTAACCTAATGAAATTTAATTAATTTTATGAAAATATAAATAGAGAAAGCAACCTGTATGTCAGCCTCCTCTTAATTTGTTCTCTTTCCCTTTGAAGTAATGGGCTTAAATACTGTCTTTTTCCTTATTAAGACATGAAATACATACCTCCAATCAAGTAGTGCACTTAGGCCTTTTGGCTAAAATGTTAATGAATTGTCTAATGAAGTGAACATTTATCATTTCCATTAAACTCAATGAGAAAACTTCTCAGGAACTGAAAGAATGAAGAAAACATGATTAAAGACAGAATGAGATCAGAGAAGAGTGATCAATTAGCATGCAAAAATATATATTAGAGCTTCAAGTGTTTGACACCTATAATAATTTGGTTTATAACTCTTTGTAAGAATGACTATCTTACTTATGTTTGCTGAGTCACATATAAAAGACTTCCTTTTGGCAAATGTAGTTAACTTTGTAGGTAAGATGGAAAAACCAAATATACTTGAAGATTTCCTTCCTAATTTACTGTGTCTTTAGTTGCTGGCCAGTGTTCTAACTCTTATAAAAAGGTAGTTTAAGAGCTTCTAAGAAGTTCAATGGAACAATACTTCTACTTTCCTGTTCTGGTATGGTTAAAAATAAGAAACGCGCTATTATTCCAAGTATTTTTTATAATTGATGACTCTATTGCTGTTAAAACTATGAAGCATATATAGAAAATCAATAAATTATGACTTTTTAATCGCATTAAATATACAGACCATATTTGGGATCTCAGTGGACTGTCAGTTCCAATTAATTTGTGCACTTTATTTATGTGGTAGGCATCTGTACTTTCATTGTGAATAATTTAATTTGCTTTCACATTTATTTTCAGGTTTTTTTAATTAAAGATTAGTATGTATATTTTTTCTTAAAAAGGAAAATTAAAGTTACTGTCAAGTGTTTATGAAACAATTAAATGCAGAAGTTCTCAGATGTGTAAATAAAAATTTCTGTATTTTGTCCACCAAAGGAAATATAAAGCATTACATTTTATACAGCTAAATGATTAAAATCTTTCTATTTCCAGTGGGGGAGTTATATCCAAATTCTTTGAACTAATGAGGTATGAGCTGAGTGAGGCATAACTAATGGTACAATTTGTACAGATGAAGAACTGATTGCATATTATGTAGCAAGTAATTTTATAGAATGGCACCTCACTGCTCCCAGACATCCTTTATATTCAGCTCACTCAATATCATATTACTGTAATAAAATATTCCTTTAGCTATTAGAGTCAAAATGTTGTAATGAAGATATGTGAGATACTGCTAGCCAGCAAAATATAAAAAAAAAAATTAAAAAGACAGAATGAGACAAACTCTTACATTATGCTGTGTGTTTAAATTCCTCCTTGGCATGAGGATTTTATAGCTATTTTAAGATGTTCAACCTTTCCCCTAATTTTTTCCAAGAATTGTGAAAGTTCTCCTTTCTCCTGATTTAGGTATTTTTTAAATCAGAGATAGGCAGTAAAGTCTAATCTTCAAAAGTATTTTGGCACTTACTACTGAAGCCATTAGAAATTAAAACACTGAAGTAAAACTGATGAAAAGCAGCGAGGGGCAGTTACAGTTCTGTTTTGAAGTTGGCTCAGGCTAAGCCATTTCCTCCCAGCGTTGGTTTGTGTACTGGGATGTGGAGCAGCCAAAGAGAAGGAGAAAGGCAAATCTCTGACTGCACAGCAATGATTTCTACAATTGCCATATACTCTGAAGGAGCTGAGGAAGCCCTACTAGAACAGGGAGTTCCCACAGGTGTGCCAGAGAGGAATGAACATCCCCTAAGCTCCATACTTCTAGTTACTCCACATCTACTAAAACCCTGGAGAACAATGAACAGCCTGGGCCTACAGTGATTTAGCAGAGACTGCAGTTGTGTACACTGTGTTGGTTGTGCTGTTTCATTATTTTAGTCATTCTCAATACAAGTATGGACAGAAGAATAGATTTTTCAGCTATTTTAATAATGCTAGAAGAAATCTCTGCATCTTTCAGTCTGTTCTGTATACCACCGTCCTTTTCACTTCTCTCTTTTAGTGCCATGCCAAGCCAAATAATTTGTTTGTCCAAACCATCATTTCTAGCCTTAGGGTAAATGTATCAGGGGACAGAGAAACCACCATTTCCCTGGATAATCAGTTCAAATAGTTAATCACAGTTAAAAATCTGTGTCCTCTTTCCAGTTTAATTTTGTCTTCATTCAGCTTCAGCCATTGTCCATACCATACTTTTTTTGTTAATCAGAATTTTCTGAAGATAGCAACTTCGCAATCTTTGTTTTATTTTTTTTCCACATAAATGGGTTGACTGTGTGCAGTCTCTCACCTCTCCCGTTAAGGCACATTCTCCTTTCTTTGCATCATCTTAATGTCTGTTGCATTACCTTCTCCAGATTTGCAAATACAGTGAAAGTATGGGCATCAAAACTGTAGGCAGTATTAGAGGCCTGATCTCACAAAAGTTGCACAAAATAATAACATACATTTGTTTCTATTCATTCCTTCTTATTTGTAGGCCTAAAGGTCATATTCGCTGTTAGCCATAGCTTGAGAGCAGAAAGTGTTCCCTCCACTCTGACTCTTTTTTAATCATTAGTCTGCAGGATGCAGCCTCAATTTCATAAGTAAAATCTGCATTCTTTCCTATATAACTTATAGCTCTGAATTTGGCAAAGGTGAAATAAAATTTTAATAATCAAAGCTTGCTAAATGATCCAGGTCACATCACTTCCTTCCTTCTAATCTGACACTCTTCATGGATTCCACACATATTATCAACTGTAATTTTATATTCATTTCCAGATCATTGCTAAAAAATGTTGAATACCAATAATCTTACTAGTAATGCCAGGAAAACCCTATCAGATGCATTCTTACTGAATGAAGATTTCTAATGAGTATCTACTTCGAGATCTAGAAAGAACCCATTTTTTTTAAGCTAGTTAACATGCTTTACTAATGTTTTAATGAATTATTTTTTGTTACAGTTGCAAAATCTGAACATACTGCCATTCAATTTATAATGTTGTCCAAAGCCAAATGTAAACTAAAGACATTTGCTCTGCTGTACCATTCTTTATAACTTATTTTTTTATTAATTGAGTCTGATATAAACTTTTAATTTATATTTGTAATTTATTTTTATGAACATCTTAACCTATCTTGATTAACTTGAATGAGAAGAAACTTTTAAAAAATTTAAATAGCATTTCCTATGGATTAGCCTCTACAGAATGAGTCTGGAAGCAGGACATCCTTATTCTCAAAATAACTGGAAATCCCATTAAGTTTTAAGTGTAAAGTTTTTAAAGATTTAAAGTTTTCATCAGAATGCAAAAGAAAGATTGATGAGTTTCCCACAGTGGTTGATATGGTCACCATCAACAGTAGGTTGCAAAAGTAAATTTAGAGTGTTTATTACGGGCTGAATTCTATTTTGTGATGTTTCAAATCTTGTTCTGGCTGCACTTTGAGTTGGTTCAGCATGTACACAGGCACTGAATTTGATTCTTTAAGGGACAAATACAGTTCTCAGTTTTTACAGGTTCATATATTCATTTTTATGATGCTGTACTAAACATAATGCGTACATTTAAAAATATATACAGTATTTCATTGCATAAGCATTTATATCTCCCCAGTGTTCCTATCAGATGTAGAGAGCTGTCAGCATGCAATGCTGTATCTTTTCAATGTTATCTAATAACAAAAAATGAACATTAGAACATTTTATGGATTTTTGTTATTTGGAGATGCCTGTAATTGCTTTGTATTGAAAATATACATGCCATATTCCAACTATGCTCTCTAGGGATCTGGAACAAGCATTTTCCTTGCTAACTTTTAGTTATGTTTCTCTGCCTGCTGGTGCTTTTGTTTTAAATTACCCATCCAGTCATTATCATTTGCTGATTTTTATATTAAATGCAACAGTTACAAAAGCCTTAATTTTATATATTATTGAAGAACACCCTTCAGCTGGCCAGATTCCTCTTGTGTAAACATTCTGACACTTTTGTTTAGGAGACATATCAGCATGTGTAAGGCAATGGCCAATGAAATCTCCATTATCTCTGTTAGACATGGAATGCTTTGAAAGGTTGTGTATTTTTAATGAATAGGAAAAATCAAAGACGGGAAAACATCTTGAGCCTTTACACATAACAAAAAGGGCATATTTATTGATTTGCTAATACCACGTGTCAGATCGCTGTGTTGACAGTCAGCAGTCTCAAGTGTTCCATCACCTATGGGGAGTACTCAATATATAGAATAAACAGTTCAGTATAAACTGAGGGGCCATTTTTCTACCCGAGTAATGTGTGGGTCTACTAAGTTAATTTATTAACAGTGAAAGTCAAGTCACAAAACCTCAGATGAAATTCCAGGACATAACTCATAATTTTATCACTTTCTATTCTAGGTTATTCCCTCCCCCCTCAAACTTTGAACATATTTCTTTCTACAAAAAAACAAGCTACCTTCCTTTTTTCTCTCCTCTGACTCTTCCTCCAGGCTTGGTATTGATTCTATTTCTTCACTCACTGCCCTTGCTCATCTCCTTCCATTCTGTTCCCTTCTTGTACTGTACTACTGACGCATGTTCATTCCTTGATGTTGCTCTGACATTCAGTATTTGCTCTTCCCATTTCTCATCTTTCATTATAGCTCTCCTTTCTTGCTCGTTAACATGACTGTTTAGAGTACCAGGCTATTAACAGGCCCTATTAAGTAATTTTGTCCTGTGTTCTTCCCAGTTGTCTGCTGCTAAATATTTTATAGTGTTTCTTTTCACTTTAGATGACCAGAGGAATAAAAATACCCTCAGCTTTGTTTCCTTCAGGATTTAATTGCCCGATAGAACTCACAGTTAGAAAATATTTCCTCTATCCCATCCCCATTTCTCCTCTTTGATTTCAAAAGATAAAGGAGTCAGTGTGGCTTGCTACTACCCAGGTTTATTCACAAAAGGGACAGTACTTCAATAAATTTGTATGTGATTTATAAGGATGTCTATACAGCCACGCAGCAGCATGCCTTATTGTAACATTTCCCTTGTCTTTCTTTGCCAGCCTTCACTGCATGCTATTCTCACTTGTTATGTCTCTTCTTCAACATCCAATCTGATTCAACAGGGCAAGGACCTGCTGTGTTTGGATAGTGTGTAGCAATTCAGCTTCCTACAGTTTAAGGCAGTTAGATACTCTTACATAAACCAAAGAAAAATAATCCCATTGCCCTGATTTATAGTGACCTAAACTATTCCTATTTTCCCTTGGATATACACTGTTTATAGTGTCTAATATGGGTGCATCTGTCCAAACTGGAAATACTACTTTAATTTTTTTTTTTTAATAAAATCTTTCACAGTGATGTTCCTTGTTGGGCAATATCCTTAGTTCTTAATTTGTCAGGCTATTTTTATGATAGAGCTGTCATGAAAGCAGCTCCAAGACGTATCGTTACTGTGTATGTAAAAAAAAAACCCTTGTCATAATTGTATTATTAGAGAAATATAATGGCCATGTATTTATTTTCCAAAATGTATGGGATCTCTTTTTTTGCTCTACTGGGATATCAGATCTAATTCTTTATGTATACAGGAAGGCTGATCATGCCTGAATTTATATTATGTAAATAAGCCTAATTTCCTGATAAACAAAGGAGAAAAAAACATTATCTCACAAATTTTTAGGCTCTCAGACTGTTTGAGTTGGATGATTTTCTGAACATTCCTAGACTGACCATGGAGAGCTATTGGATTTGTGTATCTAGAGTAACGAGGCCTTAAATAACTTTGGATACAAGTTTTTCCTAATGAGAACTGATCATACCTTCTGATTCGTGAATGTTTAAAATTGGACTGGACAAGACAGACTTAAGAGGAAATATGAACAAAAGATTTATATGGTGAATCCTCTGGCAGGTGTGGAGGATAAGGGCCCCAAACCCTGTATTGTGCGTTGCATAAAAACTAGCCACAATCTGGCCTCCTATAAACAGTCCAGAATCAAAATCTTCAATAATGTGACTTTTTCCATTAGTAAATATTTTTGCTCTATCATTTTCAGCCCACAAAATTTTCCAGGACTTTATGAGAATCTGCTACCACAACAAGGGACATAACTTATCAGAACAGCAGCAATTAACAGTTGTTTGATACCCCGTACCAAAGGCTCTGCGAAAATCTATCCTGCAGTTGACCCTGTGATGTCAGCAGTCACGCTATGTGTTCAGCTCTAACCTTACTTGATCACAGGCCAGGCCTGCTGATTACTGAATGTCAAAGAAAACAAGAAAAACCGAGCAGATAACACAGAACTGTGCAGAGGAGGGATTGTTACTGAGAGAGTTCAAAAAGAATATTTTGGATGTGAGTCAAGAAAAAGCTGAGATTATTTGCAGAAGAGTGTAAGGTGAAAGGATATGCCAGTGAAAAGGTCAAAAAGGAAGTTTAAGGAAAAGAACAACTTGTCTTAGATATTTGAGAACCTTGAATTTATATACAAAAGCTTGATATTGTTGCAAAGAACCAGCAGCTTTCTTAATCAAATCCTATCAGGCTATGGTGTTTACACATGGGATGACTAACAGATTCTGAAGTCCTTGCTCAGATACAGCAAGTCTCGAATAAAACCTGTGCTGGATCTTAAAATGTAGTTCTTACTGAGCTACATCGGAAGAGTAAGATAAGTATAACTAGATATCAAATGTAGTATTTGAAACATTCTAAACCTTTATGTACCGAATACTTACATTAATGTAAATTCCTGCTTACATTAGTTATGAAGTTATTCATATTTTGCATATACAATTGCAATACAATAAACAGAAAACAAATCCAGACTAACAGTGATCTAACCATGCTGAAGTGGACATCCTGAGAAGCAAATTTTAAAAGTTTGTTTAAAGCTTTATGCTACCACTGCTAGATTGTGTTGGTACCCAGAAATAAAAGTACTGTTATCTTACTGGGCTTTAAACATCAAGCTACATTCCTGATGGGTGATGGCAACAATGGATGGTTTTGCTTAACTGACTGAAGAGAAAGCATTCACTCAGAATAACTCTGAAAAGTGGTCATTTAAATAACTGCTTTTCCGTTGTGCTCTTTGGAAAATATTTTCAGCACACAGTTTTATTATGCAATGATGCATAAAAATCTATCAAACATGTCTCAAGACAACAAAAGAAGTTCCTTTGAAGAACCTCTGTCAATCTTGAGATCAACCCTACAAGTTTAGTGACTAATTGTACATATTAAACAAGGCTTTAATTTTAAGTATACCTCTAAAATGGTACTCACTTTAAAATGTCTACTGCTTCAGAGTTGCTTCCTTGGGGCTTGTTCTTTCACCACTGAAGTAACAGCATACTGCGCCCTTGTACAGAAAATGAAATCAGAGGTTTTCCTCTTTTTCTCATGCAATTATTTCTTCAGCAACAAGTCCAGAATGACAATGCCGTTACAAACTGTTGCCAACAGCAAAGGCCTGCAGTTTAGCTTGGCCTGATTTGACATTGCAGAGATCATTTACTGTTCTCCAGAAGAAAGAGTCAGTTAGCTGATTCTTCTAGAGCTGCTTATTTCAGAGGAATGATACAGGCACCACCACATTAGTTTGCTTCCTATGACCTGGTTACATTTTAGTAAGTTTATATCAGGGGTTGAACTGAAAGGGATGGGAATAGCAACTTTTCTGTTGAAATTTATCATTACAATAATCTCTCTTTTGATGTACTACTTAGTGCATCTCTCTTCACTTGTCACTGCTTATTCAAGACCCAGTGACGTGGTCATCAAGTAACATCTGATTTGAAGCTGGTAAGCATTGCAAATCAAGGAAATTTCTTGTATTTATTAGTAGTCCTGTGGCTAG
The DNA here is from genome assembly GCA_013400055.1 of Nycticryphes semicollaris. NCBI lineage: Eukaryota > Metazoa > Chordata > Aves > Charadriiformes > Rostratulidae > Nycticryphes > Nycticryphes semicollaris. Next base: position 169,954 of record VXBJ01001572.1, read on the forward strand.
GGAGCTTAAAAATTAAGGAAATGGAGTATACAAATAGAAGTAGAAGACATTTCTACCCCTATATATGTATTTAAGCCTGAATGATCTCTCTCCCCAGATCATGCCCCATACACTACACTGGAGCGTGGCAGTCTTGTACCTCTGTGAAAGTACTGCTATAGAAGACGTGTAATTTTCTGTGAGATACTTAGATGTGCACTGAGTCAGAATGACTGATAGAGAATTATTCTCTGGCTTGGTGAATAGAATGACTAGAACTCTAGCTTATGAGCAAACCAGTTCCTGTTCCAATGATTCAAGGGGAGGCTCAATGAGGCCCTGGGCAGACTGGTCTAGTTGGGGATGTCCCTGCTGACTGCGGGAGGGTCGGACTTGATGACCTTTGAAGGTCCCTTCTGGCCCAGATGATTCTATGATTCTATGATTCTATGATTCTTTAAAACATATTTTGTTGAGGCAAAAGAGTTCTAGAGCATGTTAAAGAACAGCAGCTAGAGTATCCCCTTAGGAAGTGTAACCCCCCACCCCCCCCACCCCGGGAAGTCTGGCAAGCATGAAAGAGGATAAAGATACACTATTGTGATCTCTTGTGTTTTATGGACCACCACAACCTTCTTAATATTGTTTGCCTACACCTAAAAGGCTTCCAGGTGAGGTGTTCTGGCAAAAATAGGTAATAGACAAATTCAGAATGACCAGAATTTTTTTTGGATAAATAGTCTGTTTCACTGTGTTGTCAATTATTAGTGAAGAGAGCAATATATCACTAATTTTAATGACCTGCAAATTTTTCTACAATCAGTACTCCACCAAATACCCTATCCCAGCAGAAACATTTTTTTATCTATTATATATGTATTGATATATATTTTTATGGATTTTTACTCCTTTTAAAAAAACAAAGTAAAACTTGAGAATGATTAGTATGCTAGAGCTGAAATGCAGGGCATAAAAACCAAATTACTAAACATTAAGTGTTCCCCTTTTCAAAGATGCACACTTCTTCAGTAGATGGATTTGTGCACAGAATATATAATCACTAGAACCACAGCTTTGCTCTGTCAAGCTCTCTTTCAAAATTCCCCTTCTTGCAAAGACAGGGAAATGGTACTAGTGCACCTCTAGTCCAGAAACATGAGATTTATTATATCTGGAGAAGATAGTGCTAAAATATGCCTCAAAATGGCATCATTATATCAGTTAAGTATGGTTTGATAAGGTCTTTTGGATAGAAGGCAACAACAATAGAAACTCTGATAAACAGAACTTTAAATTAATTTCATAAAATAAAATGTCTCGATTGCTGTGAAAACACTGCATTGAGCTGCGAGCAGACTTCACTGCCTTGCTTTTAAAATTCAGCAGAATTCTATGTATATTTTAATATTTGTTTATTCTGAAAACATAGTGCTCTGCCTCAAGCAGATTAGTAAGAGACAAGCTGGCACATTCAATTGTATAACGGATTCTGAACAAGCAGCTGAAAAGAAACTACTTAAAAATCAGCTATTCTGTTTCAGACTGAGGCAAAATGAGAGACTCCAAGGCATTCTCTTTACCAGATTTTATAACTATTTGAATTGTAACAACAAGGGAAAAAAAACAGGTTTCTTTCTTTGCCTGACATTGTTGGAGAAATTCCTTTTAAACATTATAACAAAGCAGAAGTGAGTCTCTTTTACACACAGGCCAATTGCATCATCCTTGCAGCACACAGAAAAGTCAGTAACGATGCCATTTTTGTTTGAAGTGCATTAACTATAAGAAATGCAACATTTTCTTTTTTAAAGGAAAAGCATTATGAAATTACAGAAATAATTTTTAAAAAAGCACATTTAAGAAGTTTTCATTAGAATTTGCCTTCTTAACATATATATATGTATCATATATTGATAATACATCTTAAAAATCACCCTCAACTGTGTGTCAGGAGTGTCTCTGAATATGTCAAAGGGTATCTGTTGTTTTTAAACCCATTTGAAGCTCAGGCTAACAACACAGCTGGCTCATCTCAGTCATTGGCTTCCTCTGCTGATTCCAGGGTGCAAAATCTCCTCCCTTTCCCATTTCCCAGCAGCACCTTAGCCTACTCCATTTGCTCTTATAACAATCGTACTAATCGTTTCTTTCAATAGAGTAGGTTAAACGCTCTCCTTTTTAGCACCAGTGGCTTCACTGGGGCTGCAGGTGTGTAACTGAGAGGGGACAATGGGCTTTTGTCATTAAGATAGGAAGAAAAAGTATCTTGGAGCACAAAGATTTCTGACGATCTTTTCTGTAATGCATATGTGTAGGAGGACTGCCTGCTTTGTGTGTCTGCTATCATACAGCATCTTAATTTTTCTGGACCGGTCTGTAAATAGCTTTATTTGATCCTCTGTCTAGTTCTTCTTCACAGAAAACAGATGATACCGGGGAGCTGGTATATAGTTCAGTTTATGTGCAACCTATGTCTGCCAGGGAGAGGCCACACTGTTCCCATATGCACGTGCAGTGATCAGCAACACATTCAGAAAGTTGCAGGGAGAATGATTGCCAGGCTATAGAGCTATTCACTTAACACTACAGAAATCGTGGGGTATTTTAATGAAAACTTGCCGTTTACCCCAGGGCTGTAATTTCACCATTGCTGAAGCAGTACTCACAGGTATTTCTAATGGTAGAAATGAGAACACAGTGTCTTGCATCAAACTGGAAAAGATAGATATTTAGAGGTAAACTTGTTTTGGAGGAGCAAAGACACACATCTTCATAGAATTATCATCAGCAGCTAATGTATGTAGACTTTATGATTTAATCTTTTCTGGCAAGCATAAACATGTGAGATCTGATTTCAGAGACTGTCAAAAGAGTGCAGTAAATTATTTTATTATCTCCAATGTAAATTTTGGATTTTTCTGCTATGCAGTTCACAGGTTTCTTTCCTGATCCTTCATATACACTGGTCTTGGCATGATTTCTACCACAGATTTTAAGGTGATACATTAGATACTATTTATTCTCCCCCAAATAATCATATTTATGATATAAAAAACTAAAGAAATGGCCTGTGGTAATAAGAAGAAAATTCTGAGCAGTGCTTCTTTGTGATTTTATCTTGCTACTGTCCTCCTAAAGAAGAAACCTTTGGGCTCAAATCCTGCACCAAAGACAGTCTGGGATACAATATGAAGCATCACCCAACTTATGTGCTCCCATACTGCATAGTTACTTTCACCCCCATCTTTTTTTCGCTCTATTATCTGGGAGGCATAGACAGGGAGAGTACTTGAAGGTACAGCTGATTTTACACAGTCTAGTTTATAAATATTTAGAGCTTTGTAAACTGCCTTTACTGAAAGCAGAAATGCACTTCAATTCCATGTGCATAGTGTATGGATTGGAGAAAAATGTGACAGCAGGAGCACTCTAAACCAACAGGCTGGAGCCAAGCTGGGCCCTAGGAAGACCAGAAGGGAAAGAGTTACAGAGTGAGAAAGCAGGCATCCACAAACTTCTTGCATAAACATCCCTCTTACTACTCATTTGTTGACTGGTACTACCTCTTGATTTTATTCCATCACTATTTTTGTATCTCATGGAGGAAGACTATTGTATAGAAGAATTGTATTTTCTTAACTTGCTAAGAATGATTTATATGCAAAATGGGGAGCTGGGTACGCTTCAGCCCCGTTATCTTCAAATGGTTCATTCCCTAATGAACTGAAAAAGTTATTTAGCTTTCTGATCATGTGTCAGAAGATTATAATTTGCAATAGAAGTTGAGTTAGCTAAACTCACAGTAAGAATGAAATATGGCTCTATTATATCAGTAGCAATAAGAAAAAGGAAGTCAAAGAACTAAATTAAAATATAAAATCCAATGATTTGAAGATTTGGACAGACAAATCACTAATAGCATAGTTTTACTTGGCCATTATTTGGGATTATATATTATATGTTTTCCATTCAATAATACTGATTTCTTTTAATTTCAGCCTTAGAGGAAATGCTTTCTTTTTTTTTTTTTTTAGTTTTTGTTAGTGATTGCTGCAGTGAAACTATGATAGAAATGGGTTAATTGTGCTATTTCCTATGTAGAGGTAATTTTGACGCAGAGTTTTCATTTAGAGACTGGAAATCAGTATTTCAGTTCAGATTCCTGTGATGACCTAATTGGTCACTTGGGTATATCCAGTAAAATGCACATGTGATGCTGAGAATTTTCCCAGTTTTTACATTACTGAATGCTCTGAAAACACCTCACGGGTCACCTGACAGGACAGGAATGAATTCATTTCAGAAATGGAGCCTGCCTTTGTCTTTGTGACTTCAAAAAATTAGTCAATGTCTATCCTTAGAAGAATTAGAGAGTCATAGGAGGAGTAAACAGGTACAAAAAAATTACATTTCTTCCATTAGTTTCTTTGGGATGGTGTATCAGATTATACATTTGCTATATATACAATTTTCATTGTGGATGACGCTAGTGGAACTGATAAAAAGAATTTCTGTTTTAAAACTGCATTGTGATGTGATAGCATATACTGCTTTAGGGGACTAACTTACCTTTGCACATATTCCTCACGAATTTATGTGTGCCTGGAGCAGTAATCATATGTGTAAAGAACAATAAGCATTGTATCTGATTCTGCTCACTTGTTCATTATTATTTTCTTAATGATTAGTTACAATTACATGTTTCTTTAATTAATTTTTTTGTTGAGGATTTTACAGGACAGTGCTAAGCCTTGTGAAATTGTATCCAAAATGGCACAAAACTGGAAAGATGGTTGTTCAATAATAAACTATTGGGTTTGTCAGAAGAGGAAAGGCTTGGCTTGTAAAAGGTTGTGTTCCTTTAACTCCTGTCATTGCTTGCATTCATCAAGAGCATTTTCTGACTGACAGTCTAAAGTGTTATAAGGAAAGTCCATGGGTTAAATACAGATTACCTACTGATACAAAACTGTCAGAGTCATTGCAGTACAGTGCCAACTTGACTAAGAGAATACTGGAAATGGGAAGAGATGAGCTCAGTTTCCTTCTAGCATCTTGTTCAGTTTCCTTCAAAACTGTCAATCAGACATTGCATGATAGTTTTGTGAGTCTTTTGCGTTGCTTCTTGAACTGAAATACAGACTGCACTTTTCAGGATGGGTAGTGGCTTCTTGAAGAATGAATGGGTTGTCTGTAAGTGTGAACAGAGGCTGGAGTCAGAGGAGGGGATGCGATTATTTGCCGTCATCTTTGGTGTTGTCATTCTCTGCCCATACATATTCCTTGCCTAATACTATCTTGGCTACAAGGTGAATTGTACTTTAAATTCAATTTTTGTATATTCCTTCAATAACTTGGTACTTCCATATCTCCCAGTGACAAACCAGGTGGTCCTACACAGGATATTTGGGTGACAGCATCCTGCTTCCCAGCTGTGATAATAAATAAGGGGCATAAGATTTGGCACTTGTAAACTTTTTTATTTTGGAAGCTTCTGGCCAACATCTGGATAAAATTATTCAAAAGAATATTACTCCAAATGAAATATTTTTATCTAAACAATGGTATGTGCCATGAATACAGCTAAACCTAATATTAGTCAGATACACTAATTAGCAGCAACAACATGAAGATGAAACTTCCATCAGTTTGTTTGTTTGATATGTGTGCATGGACTAAACTCATAAATTACTCAATTATGCCTATAATTTGTACCTCATTCTTGTGCAGATATTCTAATCAGATTGAGATTGCTTTTTTGGTACATTAATAAAACAGACAATAATAAAACAATGACCTCAAGTGTAGGTACCTAGTGTTATTTTAGGTGCTTTGAGATACTCCATCTGGTTTCCAGCTGCAGTTGTAGAAGGGCAGCTCTTCCAGCTCTTCCACTCATGCATCAGACCTAGACAGGCAAAAGTCCTGGATGTCCTAGGATATCCCAAACACCACTGGTTGGCACTCTTCAAGCACACAGATTGTCCCAGTGTCTCTTGCTGGCACTGCTTGTTAGTAAGAGTCTGTAGAAAAGGATTGTAAATGAAGATTATTTTTTTTTTGCTAGCTGAGTTTCCTACTGTGATTGGAAAATTTAATCCCATATACAGTGTGCATGGCTTTGGCAGAATGTCTGGGCAATAACCTGAAGCAGTTCTACATATTTTCATACATGCTATAAGGTTAACTTGGTCCAATTGAAATAAACTGAGCATTTTTGAAGGCTCAAAACTGAGAAACAGTTTAAATTAAAGTTCCATTTATAAATAATCCCTTAATATTTGTTACATGGTTGCCAGATGGACTCCTTTTATAACTTATGATATACTATGTTGTACTTCTGCACTTTCTTATTACGTTGAATTCTCAGTGATTGTCTTGCAAGAACTACAAATAAGATGTAATCCAACCATGTATTTATTTTTCAAATATGCCTGGTTTATACCTTTGTTAGATTATGCAAAGTCTGAATTCTTTTTATTGTATCAAATTTTTGTTTGGGCATAAGAAGACTTCATGATTATGTCTTGCAATGGAAAGAGAGGCCTAATTCCCATGCAGTATTTCTTCCAAGAAGTTCTGTGAAAAGGCCATTTTGGTTATTTTGATTGACCATCTTTTAACATGTCCTGAATATTTCCATTTTCTTTGTTGATAAGTTTAAAGATAAGATTTGTACTCCTGTCTAACTTTCAGATCTGTCTGGTATGATGGAAATAATGTACGTTACAAGTTCACAGATTGGGCTTGAAGTTAGAGATCTTTAGTTATCAAATCTTGCTTAAATTGGTAAATGCACCTGACACTTTGCCCATTTATTAATGACTTCCTTTTGAAAATCCTGTTGATTTTTTCATCACTGCCAGTGTATGGAAATTGACTGGCTTCCTGTTGTACTTTGTCTTTCTAAGTAAGTGATTGAGTTGCAGTTTACTTTGATTTTCATTAGATTTTGGTTTTTCTCATAACAGATTTTTTTTTTTGGTAATGTTAGACTCTTCTTTGTAATTTTGTAAAGCTAGTGCTTAAAGCTATGTCATTGACAAAGACTAGATCTTCCAAATCTATTGTTGCTGTGAAATGGAATGCATGTATCATATGTCTATATTTTCTAATATTGAAGCTAATGGCAATACCAAAGATGATAGTTTAGAGAATACATCATTATTTAATAGCAATCTGTAACAGTAACCATTCTTTCAAGCTTATGCTTAACTATGCAAACTCTGCTGTAATGATGGCAATAATTTTTGTTCTAATATAGTAACAATTCAAGATGTTTTATAGTGGTTTGTGATAGAAACTCTCCATGTGCTGAATGGTAAATGGTATTTGATACTGTCTTTGATGATCATACTTAGGGTAAAAATCTGTGTAACATATGAAAAGCAGCTTGTTCTTGCTTTACTTCAGCTCTAAGACAAAACTGCTTAAAATGACTTTATGTCCGTAGTTTTGCTCACCTCAATCACTGTTACACTAAGTCACACTCATGTAAAACACTTTTTTGGTATCTCAATTTCAGGTGTTGTTATACTGAAGGTTCTTCTTTTCTTTATTCTCCCATTGCCTTCGCTGTTGCAAATTTTAACTGTTTGTACGTCTTCCAGTCCTCCCTTTGTGATGTGACATGTTTCATGTTTATTTCTGGGAATGCATTTTCTTTGGCCTGTGTTGCTAGTTGAGTTAGTCCTTGGAAAGTGATACTTTGTGATTTTTCTCTGTGTTAAAGTTTGGGCTTTTTTTTGTTTCTGTTTATCCTTGACAACCTTTGCAGATAGTGTAAACTGGCTATCAGAGACCTTGTTGAGCTGATAAAGTGATTTACTATTACTCCTTTCAGCAACCACTTCAACTTCTTTGGCAATGTTATCCACATACTTCCTCTTGCCTTTTACCTCATTTTTTTACTGCCCTGTCCTTTCTTTTATACAGATTTTTTCTCTGCTTTTTATCCAGGAAAAAGCCATCTCCAAATGTGTTTTTGAAGTGGTGATGCTTGCTTTGGCGTGTTTCCTTTCTTTAACATAGTTCCACAGAGCATCTCAGCGGATCTGTAAGCTTACTTGTCTGGAAGCCAGCTGCAATTATATGATGCCTATGCAAAAAAAAAAATAAAAAAATCACATATTCATGATGCTTTTTTGTGATGAACTTAGGTGGTATAGTACCTGAAATCTGCTCTTCAGTTTCATTTGAAATTGCTGCTCTAATGCTTTTTATTTCAACTTTTTGATAGTGCTTTTGGGTGGAATAGCTTTTCACTAGTTATAAAACCTGAAAGCAGTTTTGCCAAGCTTTCCACACTCTGATTTTGAAACAGTCTGTCTGTAGCACTCAGCTTTATTCTCTATGTCCCCACCCGTTGTTCAAAAATAGGTTATAAATTGCAGAGATTTTGCAATTAAAAATAATTTACAAACTTTCTTGATCAAAGTTATTGTAATGAGAGAATAGCCACACTCTTTTCGTGTGTTCCCACAAAAGGCTGTGGCAGATTATCTTTTACAGGACACTGGCAGTACTTTTGTGGTCATGGTTGTTGCTATTGTTTGTTTAATTGAAATGAAGATGATTGCAGTTTGAGAGTTTGATCTACAGCCAAGGGACCAAAAACCCCATTTTCTTAAGTTTTAGACAAATTGTTTATCTAGTACAAAATGCAAAAAGGCATGGAGAAAGAGGAGGCATTCTGCTGTTTGCCCTTGCTGTAGCAAATGCTGTGGGGCAAGGATGCCTGGGGCTTGCAGGGAAAAGACCCAGCATTCTCTTCTGCATTGAAACCTGGCAAGTGTCTGAGTTGATGTGTTTTCATTTGGAGTTTGTTTTAGAAATAAAGTGAAACCTCAGGGATGTGGAGAGACTTTCACCTGAAACATTGTTTTTCCATGTTTTCTTAAAAGGCTTGGCTAATGGCTTGCAAAGAGGAATATAAACCACGTTTGTACTGAGTTGTATGTTTGTCAGTCATTCTGTAATATACACTCTAAGTAAAACACTACTAGACAGAATCATTATATGTATGACACTTTCAGTGTACAATACTAAAGACTAAAAATGAGCAATCTATGTTTCCTCATCGTAAAAGTAAGTATCCTACTTCAACAGATCTTCTGCAATGTAAAAAACAACACTTTAAGGGGGTTCATTAAGTAGTAACATGCATAGTTAGATATGCTTTTATGCTAAAAAATGACAGCTCGTGTGTTTTGTCATTCATATAGCTGTACCTTAGCTCTTCATAATTTCTTTCTGAATATAAATTGGTTTTAGAAATATAATATCAATGGATAAATATTTAAGTTTTGGCAGCTATATTTGACTCATAAAGAAGACATGAGATTCATGGAATGTAAACATACCTGTCTTCACAATGAAATTATTACAAGAAAATTAAACACAAATCATCCCAGGTTAAAAATCTCAGAAAAACAGAAGAACAAAGAAACAACTTTTGCAGTAAACTAACAGGTAATTAAGTGACTAGAAAGAATAAACATGGAATTTTCAAGATAAGTCATATTAAAGCGACCTGGTTTTTGTCTCTGGCAGGATTCCTTGTGTAGATTAGAAGCAGCATGTCCATGCAACGAAGGAAGATTTTGATACTATCTCAGTTGTCATTCAAGTAAATAAATAAGTACAAATCTGTGTAGATTAAATTACTACCATGTGAATGCAGAATTTAAAAGAAAGTCATACTCCATGTATCGAAGGTTCCCCAAAAATGGAAAAATACGCCAAGTGGAGTTGTTCAGGGGTCTCTCCTGTGTTCATTATTGTTCACAGTTTCATTAATAACTTAAATGATGGAATGGAATATGTCATTAAAGTTCCTATTAAGAAATTAATCTTAGATTTAATAATTTCATATTAGAACTAGCTAATGATATTAGAATTTTAAAGTATCTTGACCAAGACCAGCAAAGTTTTGAAGTATTAAAAAAAAAATCACTCACAATGTATAAAACCTACTACATTTAGGTTGTAGTAATTGGAGACCATGTTTTTATGAGATGAAATATTTAGCTGCGATCTGTACCTAAGACAGATAAACACGGAGTAGGTCTCAGAGAGAGCCTGTCTGAAATTTTTAAGAACAGATTAGAAAAACATGTCTGAGTGATGGTTTATGTGTACCTGATTGTACCTACTAGCGATGGGGTGCATCAGATAGGCTCCCAAATTCCAAGTCTGCTATGGATTCTGTTATCAAATGAACCTGGTATGCTTGGCAAGAGTCAAAGCCGAAAGGACCCAAGTCTGTTCTAATGTCATTTAGCTGTCCTGAGTGGAGGTCTGCTTTACATGAGTATAATTGAGCTCCAAGCCCTATGTGTGGAACTTTCAGAAAATCTTGGTGTTCATCTCAATTGCTCTGAACACAGGTAGTAAAATGTCCACTGGTGTATTGTGTCTTGAGATGAACACTTTTGAAAATCTTGCTCTGCATTTATCAGATTAATTTCAATTTTATTATGGATTGACATCACAGAGTACATCAATAGCCCCATTGTTTCCGCATCCATAACTGGATGTTGGTACCAGCAGGGAAGGCCTGCATTATTCTTCAGGATGCTGGTTGCTACTCTGTTTGTTCTGAAGGGTGTTGACAGATGAATTGATTCCCCTCTGTTCTTTTCTTTCTTTAATGGCATGCCCAGCTAATTCATTTTTTTTTATGCCTGTTACTTTCTTCCTCTATCCTTTGCTTTTCCTCTTTGACTTTCCTGTGTTATTTTTCTTCCTTTAACTGATCTGCTTCCTTTTTCATTTTACTTCAAAGCTGCGTGCTTCCTGACATGGGCAAGGATGATCTGCTAATGGCAATACTCTTGAAATGTTGCTGATCTTGGTGTGAACAGAAAATAATTATACAGCTTAGTTTTTCAGGTTGTATTAGAGCCAGCACTCTTGTACAAAGCTTCTATGTCTGTATTAGCAGCTCTCAAAAGCACAGCAAAGCGGAGGAGAAGAAAAGGTTGGGGCAGGACTCCGGGGTATCCTGAACTTAAAGGTGGCTCTGTGATCCATTTTTACTGCTAAGAAGCTCTCCCCTCAGATATAAACACTGCATTGAACTACAAATGTTAATTTTACTGGAGCACAAACTAGAACTATGAGCTTTTACCAAGTAGAAAAAAAATCCCCCGATCTGCAGATTACGACATATGAGTCTTCTCTGCATATTGCATACTTGCATGAAGTGTCTGCAGGTTTGCTCTTATTTCCAGTACAGTGCCATGGCCTGATGTGCTGCAGAGACCTCTGCAGAGACCTCTGCAGTACATCCTGCATGTCCTTGGATAAAGTACCTGGGAGGATTTCATCACCTCTGAGGCTCGTAACAGTGAAGTCACCATTTGCTCTTGCAGCAGATTTCTCACTCTGTGTGTTGCTTTCTCCCTCTCACTACCCCAGACTGCACTCCAGAACCTTTTCTGTGATGAGCAGGATTATCTGCTCTGAGGGGGAGACACTCCTGTCTCTCCTTGAACCGGTGGGCTACAGCCCATGCACTGGGAACAGGAACAGTTTCTCCCTGCTGCTCAGCCTCAGCCTTTCAAAGTAACACAGCATGCAGTAGCTGTGAACAAACCAGATCCATCCACTCCAGTCATTTTCAAGGATCTATGTACCAATTTATGATCCCTACAGAACATTTGGTTTGAGGTCTTAAGTGGGCCTGCAGAAACACATCCACCATTCATCTCTCCCAGAGTCCTTTGAGCCTGTCATAGTTCTACATCACACAGCCAACAGGTTGGGAACACTGTCATAGGAATTATTTTCTCAACCTGTGAATTAAAACATGTATGAATCTCTGGCATCTTCTCTAAGGTGGTTGACTTTGCATGAGCCTGACTTTTGTAACGTATGTAGAGATGCTACAGAAAAATTGCGCCGGACTTTGTTCTTTAAGTGGGGAAGAGTCTTTCTATATTACTAATAGCATTTCAGTCTCATAGCTCACTCCTGAAGGTGGACATGTGATTCACATTGCTGCGTGTCTTGAAATAGCCATAATGGATACATATGCATTCAAGTGAAAAATTGCATTTCCCATTAAGAATTTATAAGATAAACACCTTCTATATTTGGAATCCAACCTCCCTTTTTTCCTCCTCGAAGAGGTCAGACTTTAGAACATGTGTGCAGTGAAATTTCTAATATTTACAGGAGTACTTACAGATGTTTGCATTAAAATATAAGCCATAATAATTCAGTTCATACTAGCAGCTAGATTATGTCAAAAGTCATATCCTGTGATAGGGAAGGGGGAGAATTGCACAGTAGTGCTTAAGAATCCTCGATTCTCTCCTTTACACTAGATAAGTAGTAACTCGATTGGTAGCAGCTGCAGATTAATACCACCTTTTCACAGGTTCCTTAGTACTCAATACTACATTAAGCAGTACACAACACCTTCTCATGGTCCCTTTTTACTGTGTCCCACTTGCTGCAGTGGAAAATATGTGGTCATATGGTGATATTCTTGTGTATTGACAGCCCCTGAAAGTTCTTACTGACGTACGTCTTGCCGAAAACATTCATTTCAATGGGAGTTAGCCTGACAGCTCTGTCAGTTCAAAAATAGAAAAGGAAGTTTGATTGGAAGTAGAAAAACTGGATGCAAAAAGAATGAGGAATATTTTAAAGACCAAGAGTCAAACTGAATTATTTGCAGTAACTGAAATAATTTTTGGAAGTTTTGTTATTCTTAAACTGAAATAGACTAGAGACTTTGCAATTTGAGAAGATGAGAGAATTTTAAAATGAAAGCTCTATTGAACTATTGTGTGACTTAGAAATTAGGCTAATGTGTGGCATATGAAGTAATTCCTATTAAACCCTTGTCAGATCTATTCACTTTATACACAGGAGCCATCATATTTGAAGGATACAGGAGAACATAGGGGTAAGACCAGCAAATTCTAGTCCGTAACGGAAAGAACAGTCATAATATGTTCAAGAGCACAACCTGTTCTGATGTTTCTTTTACAATTTAAACAGAAAGGAACATGGGCAAGTACACATACACCAGGAACCATTACCCCCATGTCCAGGGAAGCCATGGGTTGTGACTATACAGCATGATGTGGAACTGCAAGCTATACCATTTGGCTCTAACGGGAGGATAAAGCTCCCATTGCCCTCTTTCAATGAACTGGTGTTCAAATAAATCTGAGGGGTGCATGTTATGTTCTCCTCTGAGACAGCGCTACATTTTTTTCTTCTTGCAATGATATTTTTATCCTTTTCTGTGAGAAACTTGGAAAAAAAAAAGGTTCTGCCTCAAGCTTCAGAGGAACTTGAAAGTAAATGTGAGTTTCTGTCCCTTGATACTTTTAAAGCAAAAGTTCTGCTTTCCATTTTAAGATAGTTGATGGCTAGTTATGTTGTAGATTCTAGCTGTGAACTTTGGCTTTGCTTTGGCCTAGAGCTTCTAGCTTGTTTCAGCACAGAATATGCAAAGCATTCAGCTATATAAATCTCTAGTCTCCAAGGAACCATCTTTCCATATCTGACATTAATGAGGTACACCTGCACAGTGTTCGACTATTACACAGATCTCTGTATTATTGCATTTATCAGAGCTATTTGAATCTAGCAATACACCAGAACTAAAACAATAAAAAGGGAACAGTTTGCTCATTAGGAATGCAAAAGTTTCAGTGTTTTGGCTTTCATTCTTCGTAACATCTGTTGTACAGCACTAGGTTTGATCAATGCCTAAATATCTATATACACATTTATGAAAAGAATAATGCAAACTGTTAAACTGTCTGAAAACTGTTAAAAAGAGATGCTGCATCAACTTTCTGCATTTTCTTTAAATTAAAAGCAATTTATTATCTTTTTTTTTTATTATTAAACCAAGTAAACCACTAAGTTGCTTAACTGAATATGTGTCCATGTGAGAAAGAAATTCAGAAGGGTCAAAGATAAATTTTAAAAACACAGAATGAAGAAAGGAATGCAAGACTTACAGAGCCAGCTGGTATCTATATCTTCACCTGCTTTCTGTTAGGGTGAATCTCTATCTGAATGCCTGGCTTTAGACTTCTATTTGAGTAGAAATACTTTTGTATAGAGCAGAGTGATTCTGATCTAGGACTTGCAGAACTGAAGTACAACTAAACATTTCCAAATCTGGAAGATTGAATACTAGATCAAAGATCCTCAATGATGATGGCAAAACTGGGTTAGGTCTTCTCAATAGTTCAGACAAACCTGGGTTAGCGTTTCTGACCAGTGCAATCAAAGTTCAGTTTTGTGGAGATGTGGTTCTGTCAGGACTGGTGAAAAGCTGTTGGATGCAATCAATGGAAGCTGGAGCAATAAGGAGGGTGCCAAAGAGGACGGGGAAGTTGAGAAGGAGAGAGAAAGAGGCCTGGGGAGAGAGAGAGAGAGAGCTGGTACAAAATTTAAACAGGCTAAGAAATCAGTGGCGTTTTAAGGGGTTGTGAAAGGCTGTGTAATTGTTTTTTTTTCTCTCTCCCGCCTTCCTGAAAGTATGCAGCCTTCCCTGCCCCTTGCATCCATGCACCTTTTTTTGGGAGCCTCCACAATCTCTTTTCTTCTCAAACCCCAGAATTCCCTTTTCGCACTGTACTTCATTCCTTCTACTCTACAGAGTTTTCTGTACCTGTGAGGATGAGGGGAGGCCAGAAAGCCACAGTTGCTTCTCCTACTCCAGGGACTTTGGAAAGGGGGCAAAAAGGGAGATCAGCTGCTGCTCCCGTGAGAAGCAGCCCCTCACTATAGTAAATATTGTCCCATAGGAAATAGGTTCCTCCTGTAATGGTATCAATAGCATCAAGTCTGACTTTCTAAGGCTCCAATGCAAGTAAAGTCTGGAACATGGCTGTAGACTTTACCTTCTTGAACAGTGTTACCAAAGAGAACTGCCTACTTTGCCTATGAATAATACTGGATTGCAAAAACTTAATCGAGGGTTAAAGAGGAGCAGAATTTAATCCAAGGCACAGTTCTAGAGAGTATAATTTGTAAGTGCTCTGGAGCACTGCTTATCAGCTGAAATTCTAGCAATGGATACCTGTACAAGGGACTTTAGATCCCACCAAACAAGGACACATATACTATTTAAATCTGCTAAAAAGAAATTAGAATTACAGATGGCTCTATTGGTGTTCCTTAATTAAA
Source organism: Nycticryphes semicollaris (assembly GCA_013400055.1). Taxonomy (NCBI): domain Eukaryota; kingdom Metazoa; phylum Chordata; class Aves; order Charadriiformes; family Rostratulidae; genus Nycticryphes; species Nycticryphes semicollaris. The sequence goes on from VXBJ01001572.1 coordinate 185,101, forward strand.
ATTTCAGATTTGATTCAACTTTGGTGACTCCAGCAAAAATAATGCCACAATGGACAATTTGGGAAAAAAAATTATAAATCTTTGCAACTGGTTTTGATCCTGTCAGAAAAAGGAAAGTGCTTATTTGCTCTGAAATATTGTTATTGTGTTGAATGTACTTAAAGAAAGTCTCAATTAAAGAGTTCATTGAATCAACTGATTTACTGAAACACATGGATGAACTAGAGACTTCATTATTTTATATCAATGCCATTGTAAATTCTGTGAAGTAACATCACGTACACCTGCAGACTGTTGAAAGATGAGGTCACAAATTAGAAACTCATTTGCCCTTTAATACAAAGCAATGTAAATGAAAGGTAATTTGGCTTCTTTGGAATTACTGTGGAAGTTTTGTAGGTAGGAAGAATTTAGCTCTTAGAGGATAAAGCTGTAACATTTAGGTTATTTCACTACTTAGTTTTACTTACAAATGGTATAATTACTATTCTTTTTTTCTGCAAACTTCAGAACTGCAGTGAATCATAAAGCTTTTAAATGCTGTTTTTAAACTTTAGTTCAGTTAATTATTTAAACTCTAAACATATATTGTTATCTGACAGCTCCATTTCCCTTGTTTCCTTCTCCAAACTAGTAATGTCACACTTGCTTTGACTTAGTCTTCACTGTTCTTTGTGCTGATATCACTGGTACAGATGATGTGTAAGAATTTGAAGCTTCACTGGTGTTAAGCAAACTGGTGTTCATCAAAGACCAATATTTATGTTTAAAGGGTAGTATTGCTTGTGTGTCAATTTAAATGTCTTTCCAGAGTAGTCCACATCTATTCTTGACTGTACACTGAAGGGAGATCATGTTTTCCTGCTTTATTTTTACAGCTTTATCTTAAAAATATCTTATATGTTCATTTACTAAAATTAGTAGGACTTGAAGGATACTAATTTCTTTATATGTATTCAGCTTTTGATGTTTATGTTTGAGCAGTTTGTATGTGCTTTTAAGCATTAGGGTAGGAAAAACACTTAGATTTCTGTGGCTATACTGAGTCCTTCAAGATAAACCTCTCGATGTAGATGCAGTATGTATCCTAAATATAATATTGGGAAGGATTAAAGTGTTTTCAGTTTTATTGTTGCTGAAACAAATTTTAATAGATTTGTCATTTTGCATATAGCAGTTTACAGTATCTTCTGACCCTGTTATTAGCTGTGATTTTTCTTGTTGCTTTTCATCAATATGTATATTCATTAAGAAATTTCACCAGGGGATGAATTTATACAGAAAACCTAAAAATAGTATTGCTTGAGAGGCAAGGATGACTATTTATTTTACATAGTAAATTAATAGGGGAATAAGTAAATAAGTTACATTTCTGTAGAAAAAAAAATCATGTGCAAACAAAAATGTAAATGTTAATGTACACTGCTTTTTGCTTATTGTGTTCTGCTTAGGGGAGTAAATAAATGGCAGGCTGTTTGAACTACTGGGGAATTGCTGTGGTGCTGGATTGCTTTTGAAGCAATAATAATTTAGGCTGACACTGGAAATCCGCATATTCCCTGTTTGTTTCTGTATACTTACCCTTGCCTTCTCACCTTTATTCAATGGGATTTACATCTTTGTCACTTGCAACAATTTGTTTTATGTGGCTTTGCTTGTGCTCCAGTCATATTTTTTTTCCAAGGTTAAACAGTCTCCATTGCCCTTTAAATATATGCTTGAATTGGTGTGAAGTTAGGGGTAGGAATTCCATTTTTATCCTTGAAGATTCTCATCTACCAGAGAAGTCCCTTCAACAATGTTTCTGACTTTTCTGCATTGCATCACTTGACTTGCACAAAACGAATAAGGCTCACAGACAGCTGACGCTCAACACACTAATGGTATCCTCTTGACATTTTAAAAATAATATTTTTGCCTCTTTAGCCAGCTGTGTGGAAGACAGTCATCTTCAAGAGGTAATGAAGTAGCTGAGGGCATGAGCAAATAAATGTAGGGAAGTGTAACCAGGGAACTTAAGTGTGTTTGCACTGACTTTACGCCCAAGTGCTAAGTATTGGCCTACAGCCACGAGTAATGGACTGAATGTCATTTATTTATATGTTCCTTTCTCAGACTGCCTTTAATTTTATAGTCTCATTCTTCCTTCCTTGTCTGTATTGACAAACCACTATGACATCTGTGGGAGTGGACAGGAGCCCACAGAGAGACAATATATGGCTCCAGGCTCATTGCCAAGGTGGATTGCAATTACAGTTATTTCCAGTTGAAGGTTCGGGTTTCCCGCCTCCACAGGTAATAACCAGAAGAGCGAGTTCCCTGCCATGTGGCACATCCAAGATACACACAGACACTTGAACTGACAGCAGAGCCAGTAATATTCATTCACCCTACTCTGAAGTAATATGGTAGCTTCTGCAGGCTAGTGCTTTGAAACTATGTAGTTTTGTTTATTCCTGTAGAATTTTTATATCACAGTATTTCATATTAGGTTAAAGAATAAGTTGATGTACTTCTGAAAGACTCCTGTTTCATTTGTGTTAAACAAAATTGTTTGTCATCAGAGACACTCACAAATTTTTTTTGGTGAACTTGAAGCCAGTGAAATGCCTGCCATAAAACAAATGTCCCAAAGAGCACATGAATCCAGCAACAAAACTGTTTCTAATCAGGCAGCAGAGCATGTGGCACAAGCCAAAACTCTACTCCAGCAACTATTTGCAGCCTCTGCAACTCCCAGGAGACTGCTGCTACGTTACAGCCTCTCTTTCCTGGTAATGGGATCCATAGAATGCAAATCAGAAAATGAAAAGTTAAACAAAATTATGTTACAAAATTACTGATTGCTGTGGGCAAGGGTCTGTGAGAGGAATTTGTCCAACACTTGTGACCTGCCAGGTCTTCGTGAGGGATTATTTTCAGCAATCAGCTTGAAAGGCAGAGAAAGAGGTTTTAGATATTGAAGGATGCTGATGAACGTAACTGATAAAATGAAGCTACAAACTAATTGACAGGAAAGATGTCTACTGTATGAAGTTACTAGATCTCTCTGTCAGGAAAATTCTGAGGATTGTCCTGCAAAATAATACCTAGCTGCTAGTCACCATTCATGGAGACTGGTTTTAATTCAAATTGTCCTTTCAAATTAGAGTAGAGCTCCTTTAAACTTCTCAGTATCCTGACAAAACAGGTAGGATCCCTCTCTTACACAGAACAAGTTCTGATGCCATGGGTACACAGTATTTTAATATCACTGTATGAGATACGAGTACCTTACAGATATAATTCTATAGGAAAATTCAGTAGGAAAATGGGTAGCTGTGTGTTTAAGCATCTGCTCCGCTATAATTTATCCAGTCCATTTTAATTTAAATAAAATTAATGGAAATTATTGGCAGTTACGTGGTCATGCCAATACTATTATATACAGGATTTGCAAGTGCCCATTCGCTTTCTTACACATCCATAGACGTGTAAGATTAAAATGTGTTATTTAAATGTGTGATTTAAAATTAACATATAATACTAACAGGCTAGCTTTTTAGCATTGCTCCATTTTCTGAAGAGAAGAGAGTTGATTAAAAAACCAATTCAGCAAACACTCTGTAGAAGGTGGTTTACATCTTTATTTAAAATTTTCAGAATAGTTGGATTTATCTTTGATTTCAAATCTTCTGTTTTAAATAAATAGCAATTTTCCACAGTAATCTATGTACATACTGCATTCTCTCACCATATTGAAAGTATTATTAATTAAATGTTTGTAGAAGATTCTGTTTAATAACCAACAGAATGTCAGCAGCATGACTTTAATCTCCTCCCAAGCTCTAGTATATCTGACTTTCACGAAGTCATTCTCCTTTTTTCCTCATATCTTGAAACAGATTTTATTATGCATTCATTCTACTCCTGAAATGTAATAAATATTGTATCACTAGCATTTAAATAGGGCTTATGAGCAAGAGAAATTAATTTCAAAGAAGCCTTTAAAATTTTTAAATGTTTTTCTTCAGGAATACATAATGTATAATAGCGGCAGATAGAGTAGCAAATTAAATACATTGGGATAATTAACAAAGTAAAAATAAATTACATTATGTTCAGAATCATATGTTAGTTAAAGATTTTGCCAATTCATTTCCCTACTTAAATTTAGCTTTGCCATCTCAGGTCATTTATTAAAATTTGCTTTTTCTGGCATCTGTTAGTTAAGAACATAGATCTCAACAATAGCAGATTCAGGAAAACCTCCTGCTCACGTGCCACTGACTGCAAAAATGCTTAATCTATATTTGGACTTTTTTCAGGGTGAGTTTTTTCACTCACAAGACTCTAAAAGAAACTGTCATAGATGCCATTTTCAGGGTGCACTAGAATGGACTGCTAAAATCCCCAATTCTTTAATTTGCACATATGATCATCAAAGGGTTTGACTTTTTTGCTTTATTACTTGGCAGTATATTTCTGTTACTCAATTTATATTGTAATCATTCTATTCATCTGCTTTTGACGTAATTTATATGATAAGTTATATCCTGCCCATATTATATTATACTCCCTTTTACTATGAGTGTTTTTGAATTCCCAAAGTGCTTTTAAAAATAGGTTCTGTAAATATATTATCTCAGTGACCTTAGTACCAACCAAATTCTTTTTTGACTATGATCTACCCACTAGTGTCATGACTGTCACATAGCTTGCCATACAGTGACACCATGCAAAAAGTGTTTCACTTTTTTGTTTCAAATGAGAAGAATCACATGCCTCAACCTGCTGGCTTATTAGTTAGGTATGTATTAGGCTGTATGAAGAGTTGTGTTTTTGTTGGATTGTAGATGTAGTTTCACAGTGAACATTTACTGATATTGCAAAAAAAACCCCAAAACCCAGGCCCAGAACAGTTAAAAGCAAAGTTGTCTCCGTAGTGTTGCAATGTTGGTCTTGATAAGGAACATCAAAAGCTTCTTATTTCCATTTTCCCTTTTAATTGTAGAAGCTGAATGATGAAATGAGCATGGTATCTCAGCTGAAAGACAGACCAATGCTAGAGCTACCACTGTGATTTTTTTGCATAGGCTTTTGCTCTGTCCCTGAAACAGAGTACTCGCAGTAGAATGGTAAGTGGCAAAATGACTAATAAGAACACAGAGCTCTTTGAACAGAAGCTTGATGGCTTGCTAGAGGGAAGGTTGCATACTCTACTTTAGACTTTTGCCTAGCATGGTGTCAATGCACATTTTATACTCTCTCACTTATATTTTCCAGTCATAACATAAGTGGGTCTACCTTATTACTGCAGCTGTGCTACCACTTGCAGTGGTTCTGTGTTTGAAACTTGACTGCAACAGAGTCTGTGCTGTTTCTTCTGTGCAGGTGTATCACTAACTCAGTCAATTCATCTGACCCTATTCAGAAAACAGATGAAAAATTCTTTACAGTAGGAAAATGCTGACAGCCTGAATAGAGGGATTTGTGAAAAGTTCACATAACCAGGTTTTCAGGGTGAAAAAGCAAAATTTTTGCCTGATTTGTCATTTTTCCCTGATGAATATATTTGCTTTGAAGAAAATGGGGATAGTTTGTAAGATTAAGAGATGCTTCAATGAATAAAGGTCCTGTGACTTTACTACAGGAATTACAGGAATAGGAGATTGTAATATTGGATTAGAGATTTTATTTAGTTGTGAGTGAGGCTGAAATTTCCTGAAGAAGGTAAATTTGATTTATGAGTTGGGTTCCTGGAACACTGCCTGTATGTGGTTTCTCTGTGTATTTTTCTTCCTAAATTGTCAGTCTGTCTCAGTTGACAACAATTGAGTATCAATGAGACTATGTTGCTTTACTTAAACTCAACTTTAAAATGAACCTAGAAATCAATGTAACAGTAACCGGAAGGTAACTATCAGTTACTTTACTTTTTGTATTATTTTCAGATTACAAATTTATTTTAAATTTAGAAATTAGACACACTACCAGAGGGCCATGACGTCTTAGTAAAAATTCCTTCTTATGTTAGCATGATAGCATGTATTCCGTGATAATTCTCCCATTTTTGCTGCTTATTATTAGCAGCAAGTAAAAAAAATCAAGTGAAGGATAAATTCAAAATTACATTAAAGTCAGTTTCTTTCACCCATCACTACTTCTAGTTTTTTTAAAGCTAAGTGTATGGAGATGATGCCAAGAATATTATGACCAACAATCTTGTTCTCTCTAGGGCCACCATCCTTCTCTTGAGTTCAGTGGTAAGAGGCTCAATAAGAGATTGAACTAATGTCAGCATCAAAGAAATTGAATTTTGTCCTTCTCCAAGGAAGGAGAAGTTCCTTAGACATTAGGTCTCAATGCATAAAGCATTTTCAAACCTTGTATTTGATTTCTAGTTTATTTATCATTCAGACAAACTTTCTAGCTCTGGGCATCAACTTGTGAGGGAGATGTTAAGGAGAGCAGTCTTGGGGAAGCCTGAGCAATTCTACCTGCAGGATGACTATTGAACTGGAAACAAAATCTGAGAGCAATGCCTGGTTTTTACTCTGTTTCACTTCAGAATCAAATGCATCAGATTAAAACACATATAGCTTAAGATAATCTGTTGGTCTTTGTACTGGAATAGAGCTGTGGAGAAACATCCATGCATGCAGGCAGAAAGCTTTGTGAGGTGCTGTTCTGTTGATAAGTAAAGGAATTAGACTTTTTTTTATAAAACAGCTCAGAATAATTTGGACCCAACAACAAAAGGTCAGAGAACCTGTTGAATTAAGGCTGTTGACCTGCGTTAGGTCAAAGGAGCAATTCCAGTATGCCCAGAAAGCACTTTTATGAAGTGCAGGCAGGGGGAAAGAGATATACCTCCTCTTGGTGTGTAAACAGGTTGCTGAAGTTCTAAAATATGAGTCAATGTCTTGTAATAACCAAAATTGAATTGATACAATTTTTATTATAAAGCTGTAAACCTGCAAAGTTCTTCCTAAACTGATTGAAACTGGGATTAAAATTTAAGACTGAGAGGAAAACCACACTTATACTTGTCCAGTTTATTATTCTTGCCTTTTAGAAGAAGAAGGGCATGGCAAAATATCATAGTGCAGTAACTATGATGTGAAACTACTTGAAGAATGTGATTTCTGTGGCTTTGAACAGCTAGTTTGGACTGCAAAGATCTTGAAAAGATGAAATCGTTTTTCCTTTCTCTTTGTTTGAATTTCTCAGGCAACTGAGAATTCTCCTTCTGAGGCTGAATTTCTCAGAGATGTAGATCAAGTCTGTTGTTTCTATACCACCCAGTTCTGATCTCCTGACTCAGCAGCAAAAAGTGCAAAAGTCATAAAACTACTGCTCTCTTATGATCCTCGCCTAGCAGAATGGCTTTTGAAATCAGAGCCAACTTGAGGCCATTTTACTTACATAGGAGGGGTAATTCCCCCTCTCACCACAGTGTACACATCTGTGCAATCTTTTTCTCCTTCAGTGCATTCAAAAGAGCTGGGATTCTCTAAAGGTCTTGTCCCATATTTCTAGAAGTCTGGAAAACTAATGGTATGAATTTCCTGTGCTGCACAGCCACAACAGGATGTTCAGCTCTATAAATTTGTACTGAATGTCTGCATTGCCCAGAAACGCACCTAGTTTAAAAATTAAATGAACCAATCAAAAATGCACTGGAAGACCCTAAAGGTGATGTAATTTTAAAGCAACTTTTGTAAATCGTGGTTGACCAGAACATTTTCCTAATAGCTCAGTAATTATGAAGCTCAAGTGAAAGAGACGCTTGCTATCCTTGAAATGGAAAACCAAGGGTTTGTATTTTCTACCTGAGCTCTTGCCTGCAGTAGGTAAAGACTGATGAAGTTATTTTAACAAATAACTTCAAGTTTGTGATTAGATGCAGAACTGCTGCAACAAAAGAAGCCTTTACTGCTACTGTGTTTTCTGACATTGCTGTGCGCTAGTGAGTTTCAATCTGCCTTGCACCAAAACTCAGGATGCAGTCTTCACATTTTGGGCCTCCCAGGAGTAAAAGCAGCATGGGGCTGCCTCCAGGCAGCACTCAGACTCAGACCTTTTCATTGCTTTTGCAATTCACTTAGCCTGAACTCAGCTCAGATACATTACCAGGTTTATAGCACGCTTTTACACGTTTTTCCAGCTGGTTTTACTGAGGCATAGGTAGGTCAAATAACTTGATGCAACGTCATATGGAAAAGTTTACTGATGATTCAGGAGGCTTTAGTAATACTCCTTGTAATAAGATAGTCCATCAAATGTTTTTTTTTCTTTTTTAGTAAATACTGAATTAAGAAAAAAACGTGAAAAAAATGGAGTGCTGATCTAGAGTTCATTGTCAGTGACTTGTTCTGCTAATCTTTAACATTCACAGTTCTGAAGTGCACACTACCTATCTTCCTCTATGTTGTTGAACATATCTGGATAATGCTGCAAGAAAGTTTATTATAATTTGTAGTCTTCAAATAGTCTATGTTTTAAGGCAAGAGAGGATGCAAAAGAGAGACAAGTATGATGTCCTTATTAGTGTTTCATTGCAATGCAGAGGAAGAGTTCAGGTACAGTAGAGGACAAAGAAACCTAGAAATACCCTTACAAAAGGGAACTGAGTATGTGTGTTCAAGACTAGCCCACTTAATATCTTTTTATAATCCAAAGAGACAAAAATACTTGCAGAGGCTGAGATTTAACTGATGAGCTAAAACCAAGCAAAAGCAGTGAAGCTCTTTTAACTGATGTTGTTTGCATTTGATTTAGATCTATGTTTTGGATTTATCAGTAGGTTAAGCAGTACCTCCTAGACCAGATATGTTTCTAAACTCTTCGGTGTCCTACACAATATCTTACTCAGTTTCTTTCATGTATTTCATTTAGCCAGAAATTTTAAGAATGCTCTTCTTCGGGAACAAATGAGATATGTAGTCAGAAAACAAGAAGCTAACTGCAAAAGCATATCCTTATTTACTCAGGGGAAATATCTTCTATTGTCTGCTAAAGCAGATTTAAAGCCCCATTTGTCCAAATAGCTTGCCTAACTGAATTTCTCATTGATGTACCCTGTTTTTTTACTGATAAGAAATTCAGCCTGGAGGCTACTTCAGATGAATATAATTTTCGTGTTACAATAATTAAAATCTTCCATTCAGTGTGCTCACAAACAGTGGTGATGTAAGTGGAACTATTGAAAAATAAGACCTTTTGAGTAAGCATTAATATTCCTTTTTGTTCTCTTACATTTCTCTGTATATGCGCCACACGTTCTTCAGTGTGAAAGTTCTATGTGGCCTCAAGGACTTGCATGTCACAGCCAAATATGCTTTACTCCTCTTTGTGTAAGGATAGCCCACCATGAAATCCGCTCACTTTTTTCTCTACTGATTCATCAGATTTGAAAAGTATTTCCCCTGCTGGCTAGGAACTAACATTTTTACAGTAAAGTTGAACTGAAGGGAAAAGGACAATCCCTTGGAATCCTCTGTGTGTGTGTTTGGGATTTTTTTTTGTTTTTGTTTGTTTTTAATCCAGCTATTGGTGGTTTTTACTTATGGTAAAGACAACAGTGCGAACTTTTATTCCCTCATAGGAATGAATATAAATGAAAGTTCCCTTTTGGAAAATCAAGTCTATGTAATCTGTAATGTTTTCATCTCAGTCAGGTCATCTCAATCAATTTGTTAGTCTCAGTCCCATCAGAGTTGGCAAAATTGAGATCCTTTTTGGATGAGAAAAGGGTCTGAGTTGCTGGACTTGAGTAAAAGACTTGGGTTTCCTGCTGTTAAGGAGAAGAAGAGTCTGGGGGAAAGTGATTGCCACTGCTGGAAGGGCCTGTCCATTCATCTTGGCTGTAGAGACTTCTACACACACATATCATTCACTTTCTGTCAGGCCACCAGCAATCAAATTGGTTTTCCAAAGCAAGTGGGGGGATAAGACGTATTTGCTGTCCCTCTTAATCAAACTTGTTATGTATTTATGACTAGAATCAGACTTGATTAATTTAAAGGTATCAGTTAGGAAACATTTAGCAGAGTCTTGTGTTCTGCCTCAGCATTCCTTTCCAAAGCATGCCTAATTTGAAGCAGCGTACTGAACTCCTCTTTGTGGTACCATCAGAAAACTCTTTTCTTGAGGCAACATAAGTAAGAGTTATGGAATACAATATCTAATGCTACATTGACCTAACAATCCAAAATGAATATTTGAAATTAGCAAGCGCTGACATATTGTAACTCTGTCTGCACCTCGCCACATAAAATTTCCAGATCATAGCATCTGTTCTCGTAAATGCAATAAAAGCAGTAAAGATGTAGATATGGCTAGTGTGAATAGATCCAACTTCAGCAGCAGAAAACAGTTTGTTCTGGGCAAGAAATAATTCTTATTTATCTATTTTACAGAACCACTTTTCAGAGAGGAACAACGCTTTATTTTTTTTTTTCCATTTGGTTTAGTAATACATGTTTTTGCTTCAGTTGACATTGGCAAATGTGGCTGGGTGTATTGGCAGACTTGTGCTAATCAGTCACCATTAAGATGATGATTTTCAGCTGAGGAACAGGAAATTTTTGGTAATTGTGATGCTGATAATCATTGTCAACAACAACAACAAAGAATGTAAAAACCAGCCAAAGACTCTCAGGACAGAAAATGGAATTTATGCCTGTTTGTCACATAGTATAGTTTGGAATATCTGCTGAGCAGAGATTTTTACCTGATGCTTTTTATTTTTATTTTTTTTTTTTGCAGAGACTGTGTTAATTATTACAGCTAAAGCCAGAGGCAATCAAACTGACCCTTTGGTGGGTGTGGCCTGACATTGTTTCTGTGGCTGAAAACAAAGCAGTGAAAGACATTCCCTTTTGCTAATTTTCCAGTGTGTTTCTGGGAAATCAGACCATGAAGTTTGCCTCAAGAAATTGTTTCGATGTGGCTAAGACCCTTGTTTACGTGTTCTCAATTAAGGAATCCTTAATAAACTCTTCCATTTGCACTCAGATTGCCCAGAGAGGGTATTTTTACCCTCTTTGGGAAACTTTGGCAGTAGGTAATGTATAAAATCATTGCTTTATAGTTCAAGGGTAAAACTCTACTGGAACTGAAACATCTGATATTCAGAAAATGTGTATGCTTAACTCCAATTCTGCTTTTTTTTAAACTTAGTTTCTTAGTCTCATTGAGAAATGAGTGCCAGTGTTAGTTTTGTTACTTTCAGACACATTAGAAAAAAATTAAATTGAATGTTTATTGGAGCTTTAGTATAAAATGTTTGAGATACCCAGGAAAGAGAGCTGAAGTATTCTCAGTGAGTATTTCTGCTGCACTGTTCTCAGGAGTAGGCATTGAATTAGTTGCCTTTGATGTTGGTCTTATCTGTTTAACCTTGAATCAGTTCTACAAGTTTAGATATACTATCAGTGTGCAGTATTTCTGCAGCTCACCTTATATTCTTTAACAGAATATTTTATTATTTATTTTCACAATGGCATCAGTTATAAAGCACATGTTGGTCCAGTCATGACTGGCAGTAATGATGTGACTGGCAATGTACTAGAGCAAGGCATTAAAATATCCATCTGCTTTTGATTTCTCGCAGGATGTTCTTCATCTGAATTGGGGAATAGTTACTCATTTTTAGTTTTGAATTGTCCATTTACTGCTGTAGGGGAAGCTGCTATCCCTGAGTGAAAACTGGAGTCAGCCCATGAGGAACCAAGAAACAGATGAGGGATGGACAAATTGAAAGAGTAAATCCTTTCCCTCTCCTTGCAACACAGGGTCAAAATCCCCTGGAAGTTAACTCAGACCAATCTGTATTAGCTTCAGGGCAGAGCTGCTTTCCCAGTTAGTGATGTTACTGCAGGAGCTACAGCACATCTGCAATGACAGTGGTATGGGCTCAAAATCAGTAACAGTGACTAGAGTCTGAAGGGTTTGCACAATACAACCTGATATCTGGCCTCTAGCAGATCAGTATGTATGTTAAACTCTGGGAGCAGGAGCTCCTGGAAGGTATTAGTCCCCTGACTCAACTACAGCAGAATTAATTTTGCAAGTCTCAACTTTTCTTACTCGCACGGTTACTTTTGTTCACTGAGAGGGTTAATACTCTCTCCTCCCTTCTATGTAGTGCCAATGTGGAGTTTAGGTTAGCAAACCAAGTTAGCCACTGAGAAGTTTATCTAAGCTGTGGTTTGCATTTCAGTTTTTTTTGTGATGTCTAGAATTGGTGGAGATAAAGCATGCACTTTTCTGGGCTTCATTTTACTTGGGTGACTTTGGCAGTCTGGATTTCCCTACTTAGCTGTCTAGTTCCTTACATTTTATTTGTTAAGGGAAAATTTAGGAATGTTAGTTTAATAGCTGCAACATTTCTGTGTAGAAGAGTCATGAAAGAAACAAACAAAACAAATCAGCTTTTTTTTTCTTTTTTTCTTTTTTTTTTTTTTGTAAAAACAATAATTTTCTAAGACGAAGTAATGCTGATGATGTAAAACCACCAGAGGGCACTCTGGTTCTTTGAGTGCTTTTTATTCAACTTTTACTGGTAAGGACTCTAAAATGATAATAAAACTTTAAGAGGAAAAATACTGATTTATTTCTTGTGTAAGAAATAACACAAATAGGTATTTCTTGTCTTGCTTATCATCAGTCTTATCTCAGTCTTGGTATTAACTATTCATAAAGTCAGTATCGCTGTTTGGAATGTATTTGTAAAATGTTAAAACGGGAAGACGCACCATGCATCTTTCTGGACAGTTAGTTTTTGATGATGATTTGAAAGCAAAAGACTTCTCCATTATATCGGATATTTTTATTGACATTGTAAGTCTGATAGTAATAAAATACACAGAAACTACAGGTTTTTTGTTTTTTTTTAGTCTAAAGACATCTGCCAGTAAGATCTTATGATTACTTCACTCAAAAAGCAGCCCATCTGAGCTAACAGAGAATGGTGTTTAGGATTTGCCTTGATACATATTTGTCCATCTTATTACTTTTATAGAAGTAGCGTATTAATTGAGAGATCCAAAATGAATATGTGAAATGTTCATCCTTGTGCCTTTGTTCCTGTAAGTTTCAATAGGGATGATTTTTGTCTGAGCTGGTGATGTGCTGAACACTGATTGCAATTAGTTTCTTCTAATGAAAAAGGTACTGTAATAATGAACATTTCATAGCCTTTCTCAATTTCTCTCGGTTTGTCTCTGTTTTCAGACCTGGTATGGACCCTTCTGAAGAAATTCTGTTAACAGGGCTTTCCTTCTGCAAGTTAAACCACACCACATTCCCTGATAATAAAACTTTTGACTTTTTTCTTCCACCGTTTTGCAGTTCCCCTCTGTCATTTAAGGTAAGGCAGCTGATTGTTTGGAGTTGACTAAATGACAAAGAAATTTCTCCATATCATGTGCCTTTTACCACTGTAACTTAAGGGTTGATTGTAGTAAGATCACCACAATGTCATAGCCAAAAAGTCGCATAGCTGAAGTGTATGACATGTTATTTGGCTGTTCCTCTTTAAAGCAAGGTATTGCCTACATGACAAAGATGGTCTTGGTAACAAATCCCCAGTTGTTGCATGCAGGTTTAGCTTCTCTTAGTGAGGCTCTGACAGGCAGAAGACTCTCAAGCAGTTTTTGACTCAGCCCCAGGTCCCATCTTTTACAGATTATAGGCTCTCTTCCTGGCCAGTCACCAAGAAATCCTTCCCTACAAGCCTGATTCCTATTACTAGCATAGGGGGGCAGAGCCCAGAGCACTTCATTAACCCATCCTTGGCCAGAGTATGGTTTGCACATTCCAGCACCTTAGTTTATTTTCTTTCAAAACTTGTGATTAGGAATATGCACATCTCTGCATCAAATGGATACAGACAGATTACAGGAAGTTTTCTTTACATTTTCTTGTAAGCACAAGGAATTGCAATTTTTGTCAGTGGCAGAAAGTTAGAATAGTGCTTGAAGAACTGGTTAAAATACACTGTCAGTGCCTTAAGTTCACAAAACACTGACTAGGAACTGTGGGGTTGGGGGGAGGGAGTGTTTTCATGGTCTATGGAGAGCTGGCAGTTTGAAGTTATTCCCTCTGCATAAATATGGCAACGTTTGTAAGCTACTCCAGATCACTTGCTGGAATGTAAAGTCAGCAAAATTCTGCACTTTAGAAAATGATTGTACAGTGGGACCCCTATAGAGGAAGTATTTTGTGCCTCAATAAGTATGTTCAGCAATTTAGTTGCTTTAGTGGTGCTCCTTAAGGCATGCATTGTGGTATATTTCCCTACATTCTGTTCCTTCCTCATAGAAGAGCCTATGTTCTGAGCTGCTTCTCCTTATTGTCATGGTTGACCCACACAGAGCATAGGGAAGGTTATTATTTCACAGGATGATTCAGTGTTTTTACCATTTGGGAAAAATCATGCCTCCTTCTCAAATTTCATCTCCTCCACATTATTCACTGGCAGCCAGGAGACGTGGTCAAGACTTGGATTCAAAACTCAGCTGCAAGTGAAAGATCGGAACCAACCTAATAGCTGGTATCTAAACTGGCATCCAAAGCACCGAGGTAGACATCCAAAACAGGTACTGTGCACAGCACAGAGCTGCCTAGAACTAGCATAGGGGAAAAGGTGAAGGCAGGGTGAATGCTAAACTTGGACCATCACATTGTTCAATCTGGGCTTCAGGGAGGTTTCTCCACCCACCGGGGAACTTCACTCAGGTTTGCTGTCATTGGGGATGACATTTGGGGCGTTATTGGTTTGTGAGTGAAGCGCTTGGTCAGGATGTATGGAGGCTGGTTCAGTTCCTTTGTCTGCCTGTGAGGATTCAAACTTCTCACCCACATGCCTCAGTTCTTCTCCCTGTTCTGGTCCTGCTCTTGTCTCTTATCTAATGTCTGTTTTGTGCAAAATACAGAAGACCATCTGGCAACAAATGCAGTCTCTTCTTGAGCTCTGCTAATTGTGCCAGAGACCTTCCAAAGATTCTCCAAACCACAGAAGTTTTAGTTCTCAAAATTCTGATGATACATAAAGATAGCAGAAAGTAATATAATGTGGTAAATTGCTTTTTGGAGTGATTTCATGGAATACAGAACACTTAAAGATATAAAATGTAATAAAAACTTGTGTCAGACAAACAGGAACACAGGAAATCTGAGGTAATTTCCCGTTGGGATACTGAAAATGTTATGGGCTATGTGGCTGCAGTGTTCCCCAGGAGGCTAAAGTGACATTTGTGGAACCCCTTCTTGGTGCTCTCTTAATTCATACTGCATTGTCTTTTTTGGCGTTGGACACCTTTGTTTTTTCTCCAACACTAGGTGAAATAAACCTGTAAAGTATTCTTGGAGGAGTAGTGTCCTGTACAATATTTGAAAGGTTGGCTGTGAGAGAAGTTCCAACTGATATGTATTTGACTCACACTGGAGGACTCTGATATTCTGGTCACTTTGTCATCAATTTTCCGAAACTGTGACATTTTTTTGTGGCTTCTCTGTTCAGTCTCACACTCAGCAACTTATATCCTGAATATACTTGCCAAACATCTGTGCCTATTACTTTTCTTTGTGTTATTTTGAAAATCTCCCAGTTCTTGACACTAGTGTGGCAGTAGGGAATCTGGTTAGATTAATTAGTATTCTTATAAACAC
>VXBJ01001572.1:200797-257218 GCA_013400055.1 Nycticryphes semicollaris
CCAAAATAGTCCAACCACCCAACCAATCAGGCTCATAAAGAATGAAATTGTAGTATTCTGCAAAATATTAAGAAGTGTAATCAATCTTGTGGTTATAGCTAAGCTACTGAGCTAAGCAGCAAATACTGGCTGCTGCTTTGAGGCTACTGAAGGCAGTGTGGCTTTTCAGTTCTTCAGTTACTGGTCTAGAAGACACAGGATAACCTGGGATGAAGGTCACAAAGCAGCTGAACTAAATCTGTATATTTAGAGGATTATACAAAATGAAAATGTTTAAATGAGACTTTCAAAGGCATCTTTTCCATGCTTCCTGAAGCTCCATCCTTTCTTTCATCATAGGAAGGAATGCAATTTTAGTCATCTGTATTCAGAACACAATTACGCTGACAATCTTGGAAGATAAATATGGCTCAGGATCTCTTCTAAAAGGGGTGAAGCCATGTATTATTCTTATGAAGAGAAGCAGTGTCAAGGACCATCAGTGAAATGTGCAGATACCTTTTGTAAGACTTCCAAATTTCAGCGAAATTGTTACACCCTGAATAATGGTAGATTCAGGCTTTGCCAAAATGCAGCTGGGCAAATCTGTTACTTCCCATATGGAAAGCAACTGTTCAAGTAAGTTATATAATTATACATTATAATATTGCTTCTGTCCAAAACCTAGAGCTGTTGCAGACATAAGCCAAGATTTTTTTTCTCTTACTTTCTATAACTAGATTATTATTTTTTTTTTGTTATTCAGTTAAAGCCATAAGGGAATAAACAATTGCATTCTATTCTTTTTCCACTCTCACCATTCCCATATCTGATGATTTACCATTCACTATTCTGAAACGTGAGCTGGCAGTTTTGGCCTTGCCACTGTACATTGGTTTTCTGGACTTGAGACTAATGAAACAATAAGTATTTTTTCTGCTGTAGTAAGCCCTGATTTCTCTACCCCTCACTTCCAAATGTGGATTCTGAAGTTGATACCATAACTTGAAGGAGTCAACATAAATAAAAGAGAGCAACTTGGAAAACAAACAGATCTTCCTCTCATTTTGAATAGAAAACACTGACAGCATTCAGCACTTCGTGCTTGTCTTTCGAGCCCTTTGCAATTGCTGGCCTTATACAACAGAGGTATATGTTAAAAACTGATGGCTCCAAAAGTGGGGGAAAAAATGTCTGTATTTTGAAGAATAGTAGCCTAATTAACATGAAACTATACTAGGTGTGATAACCTGAGGAGGTAGTTAGCCCTGCAGGACCTGTTCATTCACTTGCCATGATATTTGCACTGCTTTTTAGATGATGGTGGCTGAGAGACCAAAGGACATCTGGATTTTATGTCAACAGATGACTTGCACTTTACCATAGTGTAAACTTCAATCTGCTATAATTTTGATCTGGATTAAACCTAACCCAGCAAAAAGCTGTGCCTGTTTAACCTGGATCATAGACAAATATGTGATTAATCCAGTTAATCATGCAGCAGCCCTAAGACTGGCATGAGGGATGGAGCAGTGCAGGAGGTGACAAGGTGGCCTTTTCCTGTGGCAGGTCCAATTTTTGATAGTTTAAATTGTTTGTGAAATTGTGAATGAATTTATTTAATTCCAGATTTAAGTTTCCTGAAACTTGGAGAGAGGTAGTAGACATTTCCACATGCTACCAAAAAAAGGTGTCTTTAGCGTAGAAACATAGCCCTGTATTAGCAGCATTTTAAGCAGATGAAGAATTGTTGTGTCATATTGCTGTTGCATGGGAAGTCTCCATTATGGAACTGCATGGAGACAGAAAACCCACAGATCAATATATACATCTGCGTAGGACAGAAATATCTATATTCAACAGAAAAAATAAATTATATGTTTAAGCAATGCGTTTTCTAACACAGATAATCAAGTGTAGTACTTTTTACAGTTGCATATCATTCTTATTTTAATCTTAAAATTGAAGGAATCATGGAGTTGGAAACAGAAAGCACGTTTCTCCTTTGCCAGTGAGCTGTTCAGTGAAGGGCACAATTTGCAGCAGCCCTGTGTAGCTCTCCACTAGGACTGAAATGCCCAAAGTGTTCTTGCCTACATTGGCTTCTGTGTATTTCTGGCAAAATACCTAATACCCTGAGGACCACAAACAGTGCCTTGCAGGATGCAGCGTGTGAAAGAAACACGTAGCTTTCACACTGTGTGGAAGGTGGGAGCGCAATACCTTTCCACTTTGTACTTAAACGCTCCTTTGCTCCCATGGAATATAGGGAAATGATCTTGTGGAGACATCCAGTTTCACATGTAGCTTGCTACTCTGTAGACCTTCAGACCTGCTGTGTTTCTGTGTGATGTACTTCCATAAGAAATATAGACATTGGGTACAGAGTTGAGAGCCTACAAGCTGAGCAAAGCAGTTTAAGACATTATAGGGGCACTGTGTTATAAGGTACTGATTTTGCTGCAAAAAACTTTGGAAATTTATTGTTTATCACCGATTCAAGACATAGCATATAATACATTTGTAGCATGATAACAAGAAGAAAAAGACATTTATTTACTAAAAGGAGTAAAGGAAATACAGCTCCTGTTTATATGTGAATGAGTGAGGTTGTGCTGCTGCAAGTGAAAAGCAGGTGAATTCTGGGGTGTGGCATAGATGTGTGAGCTACTTGTGGAGCTATATCAAAGAAGTGTGAAGACTTAGACATAGGAACTGTTTTCAGCTGGACGTAGATGTAGTTATTTTCTCCTGACAGAGACCTCACTGGACACATTTGTTCTGAACAGCTGCGGACATCTGGAATTCCAAAGCTTCTGCTTAGAGATTTGGTGCCTGAGTTTGTCTCAGGGCTCAGGTCAGGACATTTACCAAAGTGCACAGCCTGTTCATGATGTAAAACATGATGGTTCCCTCTGCAGTAGGATGTTGTTCCCTCTGCTTCTCTTCTCTTTTTCTTTTCCTGACATTTAACCAGCTTAGTCTCCTCTACAAGGCCTGTGAGAGCTTCACGGTTCCTGACTGAAGGTAGTCAATCAGGTCAATTAGAATGAGCTAGGTAAATGTGTCATCTTCCCCTCCCCTCCTCCCTAGCTTCACAGGACAAGAGGGAGGTACACTGAGCCCTGGACTCCTCTCTGGGTGGCTGGGGGAGGTGCAGGGCCCCAGGGACAAGGGGAATGCTGCAGAACACCCTGTACCACAACATGAATGTAGATGGGCAAGCCAGCTCTGTGCCTCTCAAGGGCTGCCCCAGTACTACCAAGTAGACAGCTGTAGAAAACACCCGTAGAACACTGTACAGTATTGTTTGCCCTTCCTCATCCTTCACTCAATAAAATCCAAATGGGAGGAATCCCAAATCCAAGCTTGAGGAGGAATTAGTGAAGGGTTTATGGCTGATTTATTTACCTTCAGAAACAGAGGAATAAATGTGTTTATGATTTTTATGAAAATGCCTGTCTTCTGAAATTAGCTTTTGGTTCCAGCAATATTACTGAGTCTTTGTGAGGCACAGTTTCCCTCAATTTAAACCACTGTTTTTCATGGGAAATTTAATTAAAAAACATGTATGTCTTACTAAATGGAAGCCTGTACTACAAAAACAGTGGAGGTTTTCTGAAGCCAGTACGTCTCTGGTTCTGCCATTAGTGAAGGAATTGCTTTAAAAAGAGTTCTCATCTTATGAGAGCAAAACAGAACTAGGACCTAAAAACCTAAAATTTATTTCAGAACCCCATCATTATTTTCTAAGTTGAATCTAAATTTAACCAACAATGTTCTCTTCCTAGTTATATGGTTAATCTGCCAGGGCTTTAAAACCATCTAGGTGGATGTACTTATGCTGGACATCCCTTTGTAGTAGCTGTTCTCAATAGGACCAGTGATGGTCTCCATACGAGAGCTGCAGAGGCCATCACATGCCCTTAGAGAAGGTGCTGGTGAGGGGACAGGGATGCTCAGCCATAGGCAGGGGAGGGAGGACACCCTTAACTACTGGTGCTGAAGTTAGTGGAACTGCAGCCTCATCACTGCATCCCTGTGTCTCAGGTAAGTGCCTGCAGTGCACTGCTTTCAAACTTGGAGACCCTCCGTTTTGAAGAGAAGTGGTTGAAGAAACCTCAGGTTTTCTGAGCAGTTGCCATCAGCTACAACGGAGGTACTGAAAACAAAATGTCCAGTGGAAGGTTCTAGCTCAACTTAGTCTGCTTCATGTCCTCTTTAGCTCAAAAATTAGCTTCTTCAGCATTAAGAATGTAGTCATACTTGTTTTATAATGGTTTGACATTAACTAATATAAGTGACCTTGCTTTATTTTTTGATATATTTTACTTCCTGGTTATTCATGTGTATTTGGAATGAAGTAGAGTTCTCAGCTGGAATTTGAATATCAATAGGAAAATGATTCCTCAGACTTTTAAGAATTTTTGAGAATTATTTACCTTTAAGAATCTTAAAGGTTTTTTCCTCACTTTTGTTTGTTATGTTACTATGAACTTGTGCCTCACATTGCATATTAATCACAGGCTGACTGTTTCCCGAGCCTTGATATTACTTATAGCGTATAACTTATTTTCCTATGACCCTCTAAAATTACACATATACATAAAACAGATTGGAGAAAGAAAGTTTACCTAATAAAAATACACAAAGTTGCTGCATAGTTCCCTGAGAGCATGGTTATGTTCATTCTAATACAAGGGTTTTGAAGTGATTTCTATGTTAATGTATGCTTTCCAGAGATGCCAATGTCACATCCTAACAGCACACAGTATTTCAATTAAATATTTCTGTTCAATCTGGCAAGAGCATGGACTTACAACTTAGGTCTACAAAGTCAGTGATCTGACCCTGCTTCAGAGAAAACTGAATTTAGCAGACATTTCCTGGGACGTGTCTCACCTTGACTTTAATGCTCAGGCATTATCTAATCAATATTATGGGGGCTTTGAACCTTCCTTACAGAAGAAGATTAAAACAACTTCTGTGTGAATGTATTTATATTTTCCCTCAAACAACAAAGCCATTTGTTAGTTTTAGAAGTAAAAGGAAATTCCATGGCATTAGAAATAAAATATATAAAAGTAGCTGATTTCCCAGCTGCTTAACAGTTTTGAGGGTCAGTTATAAAAAATTACTTTTCCAGTATCCAAGATCATGAACAGTTTATTTTCAAGCCTTTGAATTATTCTCTGTGCATTAATCACTATTAATAAAAATAAAACCTCTTTTTGATTGTTGGAGCTACAATTTTTTTATTTTATTCACTTAAGCAAGTGGAAGGCTCCCATCACTCCCACCAGTGCTGTTTCTTATTTTTCCTTAAGGCAAGTTTTGACACTTAAAAAAGGCCAGTGTTTAATAAATTATGATTTTTATTAAATGGCTTAACAAAATATTGTATTCATAATTTTTAAACCTGCTGTTGAAAAAGAAAGGTGCTAGCAGAAAAAGAGACTGGCTTAGTACAGGCCACCAACTAGCCATGCTAGTCTGGATGGGAACGCTGACCAAACTGTCTTTCTGCCATCATGGCATATTTAGTGGTACTTGCTCCTGAAGGAACCTTGTGAAGTTCCCTCTCATCCCTTGACTTCTGTCAGAGGTGCCCATTCCTTAAACTCTGTTAAGTGAAACCTAATTAAATGTTTTGATATTTCTAATTCCCATACTTCTCTGAAACTGTCATCAAATAATGCTTAGGAACTCACTGAACTGGTGGGTTTAACATGGACACTCTTTTCCCATTCTTCTACAAACTGCTGTATCTTTCAACAAGTACTTTAAAACCATCCTGGCCATTATTTCCTTCCTGACTTCTCCCCAGACTGTCCTGAAAACTTCTATTTAACAAAGACCCCAGTGTTGCCCAGTACTGCAACCTTGTGGCACTCTTGTCTGTACAGGCTCCTGGTACACATTCTTTCAGACTTTGTCAAGTTGGAAGTTAGATATGTTTATAGTTTTAAATCATTCTATTTGGTACCTGAATCTGCTATGGTATATAATTTTCCTGTTGGAAAGCTTAGGGTATAGTGGGATATGACTGGAATAGTATTGTCTGGAAGTTAGTGCTACTGAGCAGAAGTAACAGGGTAGTACCTTATGAAAATGTAATAGTATATGGAATCTATCCAATAGTGAAACAAAAACAAATAAAGGGGGTTTAGGAGCAAGGAATTTGGGAGCCTTGAGGCAGGGACCTTACAGAAGGAGTGGGGTATGATAATCTACCATTTCCATGTCCATCTGCATCATAAACAAGTTGTGTTAAAGTAACTGTTTCTCAGTTTCCCTAACATTATGCATCCTCTCCAACTGTTGCTTCATACAGTTTTTGTTATTAACAGGGCAGAAATTGTATAACTATTGTACAACTTTAACATCATTAGAAATATGTGGTGTTCAACATAAATTTATCCTGAGGGTCTCAGGCTGCAGTATGTGATGAGAGATGTGATCTGCCTGTGGAACTTAAACTATGAAAAGAAAACAGGGACATTAAAACTATGAAAAACATAATCAGCTTTTGTTTTAAATTTTTGACATTCTAGTCTGTGTGTGTATCTGTATGCAGAAAGTGTCTTTCAACTCCCTTCTTTTTCCCCTTCCCTACTGTCCTCTTGCAGCTGTAAAGCCGAAACTGGTTATTATGCAGTTTATTCCTCCTTAATCACTTTACAAAAAAGAATTTCATAGATTCCCAAAATCATTACATTGACTAAGTAGCAATAATAATTTTTTATGTTAATTTAAATGCTTACTGATGTCTGTAGTTCTAGGTCTTTTTTATTACCAAGCTTATCATAGTCTCGAAAGTTATATTAAAAATCTCAAAATATTTTGATGTAAGCCTGCAGTTTCAGAAGCAAGGGCTAAGTGCAAAACACTACAGTTTGGTCACAAGTTTCACAGGAACGTTGGTGCAGTTATCAGTAACTAAAATCAGAATATTCTGATGCTTTCGTATC
The DNA here is from genome assembly GCA_013400055.1 of Nycticryphes semicollaris. Classification (NCBI taxonomy): domain Eukaryota; kingdom Metazoa; phylum Chordata; class Aves; order Charadriiformes; family Rostratulidae; genus Nycticryphes; species Nycticryphes semicollaris. The sequence continues at coordinate 207,748 of VXBJ01001572.1, forward strand.
TCACCAAATCCCTGGATTAATTTATTTTTGGAACTCAGACCAAGTCCCCTTTCTCCTGAGTGCCCTAGTTCTCAGTCTGTTGCTGGTTCCTAACTCTGCCCTTGACCACCCAGTACTGCCTTTGCTTTTCACTGGATTTATTCAGCCATATCGATCTCTTGAAGAGTATTAGAGCTCCCAGCAAATAGAGGTATTAGGAATTTGAGCCTTGAGTTTTTTTAACTCCTGGTCATCTTGAAGTCTGGTGAGGAAGTAGGAGGGAGAGTAAGCTTTGTGCACCACGCAAAACAGAGTACCAAGACCTTTTAAAGTTAAATATAACTTTTTTTTTGTTTGTTTGTTTGGATGTCAGATTGTAGTTCTAAGATCCTTATAGTGATTTTACCGGTAGGTACTTATCTTTTTTAGGGTTTTGTGTGTTTGTTTCCAAAAGAGCAATAAAATGTTAAATTAAACCTGAAATGCTTTACAAAACAGGCAGGGACAAAACATCTATGTTCTCTTACTTTTTCTTCCTATATCCCATTACATCATAGAGTTTCTTTTCTGGATAAGAATTTCACTGCTGTCTTATAACATCACCTTTATGACCATTGGTCTCTCTCTTCAATATCCCTGGACTCACCTATGGCAATTTATCTTAATACTGTGAAATCAGCTGTCAAAAATTGTTTGGAAATGATGAGATTAACGGTCTTCCCGCCCTGTCTCGATTAACCCATCACAAAAACACAGAATAACCAATGTGTGTATCATTTAATTATTTACTTCTAATATGTTTGGTAAAATATATATGAAATGAGACAATGCCAAGGAGGAGAAATTTGTGAAACAACGCCAGGGAATGTAGAAGAAGAGTTTTTAACTTACAGAATCCGTATTAAAGGAAGGAGAGACTAGACTGAAAAAGAAAGTTTTGCCTGAAACAGGCAGGCTTCTCCATTCCCAAGAGAGGTATTATGGTTTTGAGGTGGTACATGCAAATTTAATCTTTAAAAATGTTTTTTCTTCTTCAGCTAGTCAAGGTGTTCCTTTAAATGCATATTAAAGATTATTTTTTTAAACTTTATTTATTTTTTTCTTTTAGAATAAAATGTTTAATGTTTTTATTCTTTGAGCCAAAAAGAATTTTTGGTTTCCATAAAATGGAAAGATACTATCGAGTGAACCACCTGAATGTGGGCTGTTGTTGAGAATCACTATAGACAGGTAAAGAGGTCACAGCAGAAATGTGTGTGTACTTATTTGGTCTTACATTAAGACACTAGCATTCCTCTTTTTCAATTTTATCCTAAAATACTCGATTGGAAAAAAAATGCTTTTGATATAGCACTAGACTTTATAAATTATCTCTTGCTGAACTTTTGAATAGCATTACTCAGTTTGATTAATAGCTAAACCCACAATGTTAGATTAGTAATTAAATTGGTATTATGTACCATAAATTCAAGCAATCAAAATACTTTACAGATTATAATTCATTCTCAAAATGACCTGGTAAAAGAGATAACAGTATTTTGTAGATCAAGAAAATGACCAATTTTACAGAGTAGGAAGAGTTCCTCCAAGGGATTTTTTAGAGCAAAATATTCTGGAATGCATCAAAGACAATGAATATTGAACTTTAGGTACACAAGCTATTACAGACCTTCTCTGGTGTGGTGTCAACATTATCTGAGTTTTGAAATTAAGAATTAATTTTAAATTAATCCATGGAGAGCATATATTTTGTCTGGTGTCTGCTTATGACATGAACATCTGATGTATGACTGTGGGATAACTGGTTAATACTGTGTCCGTGTTAATCACATATGATTCCTCTTCTATTCTGCTGTCCAAATATTTTTCAAGAAGCCATACAGAATCTGTACATTGACAGCTTAGTAACAAAAGACTCTATGTCAGACATGCAGGAAATATATCAGAAATAAGAGATACATGACAGGACTGGTTAAATTCTCATATATATAGGTATGGTTGGAAAAGTCAACTGATTTGCCTGCAACCAATGATATGGCAGTTTTGCACCTTTATCTGTGAATCAAATGCATGACAGAACTGTTTCTTTAATCGGTTTAACGCCTATTTTATGCAGAGCAACCTGTGAAAGGCCTTTGGAATGACTCAAAGTTTGTCTATGAGCTTAGTTTATGTTTCTGATGCAACCATATCAAAGTCATATAAAAATGATATCATCAGAATCTTACTATATCCCATTAAAATTCCCATATGATAGAAAAATATATGTGTTAGTTGCTCTTTTCTTAAAATGGTTGTGTATCAGAGAGAGGTCAGATAGATATTCCAACTGATTTGCAAACAAACTTACTTATATTTCTGTAGGAATATGATTTTTCTTCTGGCCTCTACAAAATTAGTGGGCTACTGGCAAAGAAAAATATACCTAATAAAGGGTATGTTCTTGAGTACATGATGAACTAGTCATATAGGCTTACAGCTAAGCAAAGACATCTGTGAGGGTTAGCTATTTCAGTGACTGGTTTGTTCACCAATCCAAAGAGTTAGTTTTTAAATGCCAGTAATAGTCTATGATTGTGGAGGTGAGAGATACTGAAAAGTGCCAGAAAGACATTTTTTTTGATGTGCATTGTTTTTAAGAGGTAAGAGCACAGCTGGGGCTAGAATACATATGTGTTAGAATATCATATTCCCCCTGGCCAAGAGCAGCTCGTCCAATATGTGCAGACATGGGAACACTGACCCCTCTGTTCTACAGACCAGGGCTGTTGAATGTGGGAATCACAGGGCTTCAAAATCTGAGACTACTATTCTCAAGGCATCTGATGTATTCTGTGGTATTGCAGTACACAATGAGTTAGTATGGCTTAGTGAATACATACTGTAAGAAAACCAGGCATTTCTCCATTTCAAATCTATTTGGCTTAGAGCCTCTGGATGGAACATAACCTCCCTCTTCCCCTTCCTCCAAAATCAACCCAGGTCAACACTTTCTTTGTGGAGGTTAAATTGCACGATTTAATTACCTCCCTGAATTCAAGGCAGCTCTAGGCACAAACCCTTGGGAATAACACAAAAGGAAAAGCTATAAAACATGATAAAGAGAAAATATGAAACACATTATTTGTCTTAAAAACATTCTTAATATGTAAACAATGCAGAGGCTGTTATGAATAGTGGCTGCAAGTCTGACAGTTATCCTCTGAGGCCACAGATTCCTCCCAGTCTTCCTGCTAAAGCATGAGCAGGTTAGAAGGCAGTTCTTTTAGTTCTTAGCATATAATGGTCTATTGCTCCAAATTTCTGTAATCAGTGGGGTGCTTTGTCAAACATATAGCTTTTTCTGACAGATCCAGGAACAGGAAAATTTAGATATGATTATTTTTTTTTCCGCAATTCCTTTTATGGTTGGTGCAAAACTGACCATTTTCCATTTGTTTTGCCAAAACCTGTCATTTCTCCACATGTGGATGAACACTTTGGAGACCCCAATCACCTTCTGGTGCAATAGAGAACATGTGGACAAAGCATGGATGCTCTGGTACTCAGAGCAAATGCCACAATCGGTGGCACTCTTGCTGTGCTGAAGTGGGGGAGCTGATGATTATTTTTAAGCACACCACAACAAGGCTTCTTTTTAGTCTTGATGGAACTACTATATTTTTAAGGAGCTCTTGAAATTTGTCATTTTCAGTATGTAATGTTTTCCTAAAATGGGTAGCCACACCTTAGACAGCCTTTCCTTTTGCTGTGAATTCCCAGAACTTTACCCATTATGAAAAATGCTTGTATCTGAAGTTCTCATTCATGGTATCTTTTGAGTAGCGTATGTGCTGGGAGGGAGGAGAGGGTAGGAAGTGGAATAAGCTTGCTGTATAGATTACAGTTTTGTAGCAGCCTGTTTTCAGGAACTGGTGATGCTCTTAACTCTTTAGATACATTTAAGATAGATTTTCTGCTCTGTACTTCATATGTTTCTTTCTTCCTGATTTCAGTTTTTGGAAGAAAACTCTTTGCAGTAAACGGCTATACTGAAGCAAGTAAAATGACCTAAGGATTGACAAGTTTAGGGCTCTGTATTACAAGAAAAACAATACTTCCTGGTGCTAGCAGGTTATGTAGTAGAAGCTGCCCAATAAAGATCCCACTTCTATAAAGGGGAATGCTGAAACCTAAATCCTGAACTCTTGTTTTCGTAGACTTATAGAATCATTTAGGTTGGAAAAGACCCTCAATATTATTGAGTCCAACCGTAAACCTAACCCTGCCAAGTCCACCACTAAGGCACCCTAAGCACCATGTCTGCATGTCTTTTAAATACCTCCAGGGATGGTGACTCCATCACTTCTCTGAGGAGCCTGTTACAATGCTTAACAAACCACTTGCTGTGGAAAAAGAATATAGATGTCAAAAAAGAGGAATCAAAGATGGAAACAGATATATCTCCTCAATTTTCCAAGCCAATTAATCAATGCTACTTCTCAGAGGATAGCAGTCAAATATTTTGTCTGTGCTACCCATCTTTGCAATCTGGGGGACTTACTCTCTGGGAGATTGACCATTGCAGTGGTCTTAGGGACAACTGATCAGTCAGTGGGATCAGCCAGAACTCTTCATGCCCACATCAAAGTCTCTTTTCTTGCTCTCTTTTGAGTTCCTGGCCTTTTCTTTGCCACCTCTCCCCACCATCCTCAGAGGAACGTGAGGGAAGACAAGCCTATAACCGTTCCACTAAACTTGTGTCAAGTGGGCTTCCACCCTGATGAAGGAATTAATTAGCCACTGGGGACATTATTCTCGTTTCTACAGAGTGGAAGTGCTGGAACACAGCCCAGAATTTGGGCCAGTGTATCTATTTAGACATAAACTTTTACATAGAGATGAAAAGGCAAAACTCATTCTTCCTCTCAGACCACTGAAAGCTATGGAAATATGAAAGGATTCCAGTGATCTAAGAGTTGCCCTGGGGAGAGGTGGGGTGAGGAAAAGCTACCAAAATTGAAGATGAAAGTAAAAGTCTTCTCTGGGCTTCCTTTTTACATGTTTCCTTTACTCTTCAAGACTTTTTAAATTATCCCCTTCTGCCGATAGATCAATCAGAAATAAGTGTGCTTACCATTTCTTTTCTAACCAAAGCAGCTGAAGGAGAAATCTTAGCTACATTATCTGGCGAAAGGTAAGAAATTCCAAGTAAGAAATTTAAGACGCTACTAAGAAATCATCAGCAACTGCGAAACATGATTAGCAAAGCTCTTGTGAAGAACTGTCATTTAGGTATAGACTCAAAAAGTGTCATGTTAAGCAAGAGCATGAAATCCTGATAGTCATGTGTCCTACTTTTAACTAATTCCCAAGGACAGTGAGGAAGAAAAATTGGGAGATACATTCTAGCCATCATTTTTTTTACTATATTGCTAAAGTAATGGTTTTACAAAAGAATTGCAGCATATGTTAATTTTGCTTTCCCTATGTTAATTTTATTTATGTGTTTTGTCTTCATGAAGCTAGAGTATCATATCTGCAGTCTAGCAAGCAATTGGGAAATAAGGATTATTTTTTTTTTTTGCTTCAGTTGTGTTGCTCTGCTGCTGGGATAGAGCTGCCACCTCTATTTGTTCATAATATCTGTAGGAGTGGATGCATCTCATTTTTCGGTCAGTGGGACAGGAGGTGTGAATGACTGTTAGCAGGAAAAACTAACATAGGAGACAAAACCTATGTTAGATTCTTAACACAACAGCTCTGTCTTCTGTGGTTAGAAAACTGACTGGTCTGCTTCTCTTTCTTGTCAAGAGCCTATGAACTGACTGGGATTTAGTGTTGCAAAATCTGAAGATTAGAGCGGGTCCACTAAAGGCAAACATAATAGACAAGGCCTGGTGTTTGTTACTGCTTTGAACATCAGATAAAAGCAAATGGCATTGACATCATTAGATTGGGAAGCTATATTATACTTTATTTAATGACAGTAGACTATGAATGCTAACTTTGATATATTCTGAAATGCTCAAGGGACTAGACCATGGACTGGCACAGTTTATAGTTTGGAATTTATGTTTTAAGTGCAAATAATAGTATTTGGCTTCTTCTAAATGCAGAATATTTTGGATGATAAGTTTGAAGAATGCTGGAAATTTTGTAGGCTGTTGCATGCTTAGATAAAGGAATAAACTTGGAAGACTTAATAAAAATAGTCTTGAATACACTGGAATGTAGTATCTTAGAATTAGCAGGTTAAACATATGTTCCTTGATTCATACCATGGTCTGACTGTAGTGTATATAACCTTTCAAAATCAGATGTAATACAATGGAACATAAATTGTGTTCTTGAGTATTATGTATGTAACTCCAATTGACGTCAATGGGATACAGAATCTGAACCACTCTACCAGAGATGTAAAAAGAAAAAATGAATAATGAAATGAAAATAATGTCTCCTTGAGTTGGCTGTAGATTTCTCCATAAACCTTGTGCCTCTTGAAATGATTTGTATGAAGTATTACGGTGTTTTGTGGATTACAAAACCACAAAAGAAAGAGGCCAAAATAGTTAGAGGTGGGGATTTTGGTTATATCTGCCCAGCCTGACATGTGGATTTGTTCCTCAGTTGTAGAAAAACCTACAGAAATCTATACATTGCAGGAAATCAGAAATTCCTGTTGAGCAACTCTCAGTTGAACCGGTCTAAATCAGGGATTTCCTCTGATTCTTAAGGACTTGTTAAGACAGTCTCCTCAACTCAGTTCTTCTCAAGTGTGATCTTCCCAAGTGAGTGTAAGATTATATCTGTAAGCCAGATTCTGTCTGTGTTCTATTGAAATTGCTGTCAAAACTCTACTGCTTTCTACTGACACAATAAACTTCTATTGTCAGCTACTGACATTTTTATACATAAGCCACTGTACACGCAGGTCAAATTTAAGCCTGAGAAAAACTGAATTGAATGCTCTAGACTTGTATGCAGGTGTATTAAAAAGTTTTGTAGGTTTGGATAATTAACAATCCAGGATAGGTTGTGATTAAAATACTTTTGAATCTTTGCCATTTTGGTTTGCATTCACATTCTGAATCATTCAGCTGATTTTCTGCTCCAAAAATGAGAAGGTTAGTAGTTACCCAATTTGTTTCAAGCAAACACTCTAGTCTTAAGGCTTTGTGCCTAATCTACCTAAATACACATAATGTTTTCAGAATTGCTTCCTGGGACACGCATGTGCCAAATGGAAACAAAATTCCTAACTTTTCTGTGTCTCATCACTTCTCATATAGTGTCTTCATGTAATCCACTATGAAGCTACAACAGTCTTACATATCTGGTATCTACTCACCACTTAGAACCAGATCAATGTCAATCCAATAAACGTGGATTACTTGAGGTCAACGCAAATTGCAAGCTCTTAGTAGTGCAAGTCAGTGCTGTGCAAATTTGTTTCACTCAATTTTCTTGTCAGAAGTCCTTTAAATTAATAGAACAATAAAAAAAGCAAAGAGCCTGCCTCTCAGCTGCTGCGAATTGATTTTGCTGCATTCACTTCAGAGAACTGCTTCTGCATAAAATATTTGGTAAATGCCGGACAAAGCTGAATAGTGAGATTCTTTGGAAAACAGTGATGAACTGTATATTACAAATCTATTGTGACAGCTTTGATACAGTTTCCTAGACAAAAACCAAAGCCAAACAGAGCAGTTGCAAGTTGTGCTTTCGAACTGAAGGACATCTCAGCTTCTGGGAAAGAAGGTGATCTTCTACCACAGTTGTTCCCTGGATAGAATAGAAGTTTAGTTTATAGATTCAAAAAAGGTTTGAAGTATGAGAGGTATCTGCTGCTTTATGTTTCCGACTCTTGAGACAATTTCATGCTTCTATGCCTGCAAGATTCTGGATCTACATGTGAGCACTGTGTCTGGAAGTTCTGAAGCTCTTTATAACCCTGAAAGCCTATGAATAAAGAAAGGAATCAACATATATTTCTTGAATGAAGTGGCTAAACAGCACTTGTGAGTCATGATATGAAAGGAAATAATTTGAATTAGGTGAGATGTGCATAGCAGCATAACGGAAAGAAAATCTCCTCATTTTCATCAGCTAATAATCAAAACAATTTGACACTACTTCCAAAGGAAGCCAAAAATATGGAAACAATTATTTAGAGAAGAATTCAACAAAATGGTGTATATGCTTGTATTTTGCATCTTAAGGTAAACTGTACTTTTGAGTTCCCAGATGGATATTCAAAGCAAATATATTGATGCAGCAAAAAAGAAGAAAAGAAAGTGAGACCTCTGAGTGATGTAAACAATCATATATGTGGAGATACACATATTTTTAATCACATACTTTCCATGTTAATTCCGGTTCTTAACAATTCTGTTGTGCAATTGAAGAACAGAAGAAATGAGCTTGTCACTTACATGAAACAGCTTTTTTAAACGTAAAAGTGATCATGACTTCTTTGATGTAGTATTTGGCAACCATTTCGATCTGAAAGTTTCTTACTGATACAAGGTTTTGATGTCAATGGCAAAATTGTGCGAATAACATAAATATGAATTATTTTTTTATTCAAAGCAGAATCACCTGCTAAATTTGAGGTTTAAAAAATCCCAGACACGCTTTTTTTTTTCTTTTTAATCTGAGTAAAAACAAAAGCATTTTAAACTATGTTGTTATCTGGTAACTTATAAGATGTCTGAATCGTATTTTGTCATACTTGGCAAAGATCTTTTCATCGTTTCAGACTCCGACCAAACAAAGAAAGCTTCTGCCCTGAAAAACTTCTGCCAAAATTATAAATTATTAGAATTGGATTTTTATAAGGAAGTTTAGTCATATGAACTTTGTATTACTGCTATTTCTTTATTGATAATTATATTCACCGTTTTTGCTTGTTCATCATTCACTTGTTTGCAAAAACATTTTCTAAATGAAGAAGGATTCTGAACCAAGCAGGACAAATGGATAATATGTTACTGCTAATTTAATGTGACACACTGCAGACAAAATACCATCAGCACAAAGATACATTCCATATTCCTTTAGGGAACTGAACACAACCCTCAAAGCTGAAGTTCATTTGCTTTTATTACTAGTCCAAATACTATACTTGGTGGTTGCTGAGTCCACATTTTTCCTTTTCCTAGCTTAAGGGCCATAATAAGAATGCTTTTACATATGTTAAATATCTACAACAAAAGACAAACATCTAGGTGCAGCAGTAGTCTTGTATTAATATTGTAAATCATAGGAATGAAGAAAATGTTGTCATGAAGAGCAAGGAATCTCTTCTTTTCACAGAATATCATATCTAATTTTCTTATTAAATCACCTGAATTGGCAAATTCAACACTGAAGTCCTTTATTCACAGAACAGAAATGACATGTCAGTGAAAATAGTAGTATGGAAATAGAAATGAAAAAGAGTATAAAAGGAGGTTGTATGAACACATAAGGATGCAATCAGAAAGTCTAAGGCATGATATAATGTAGAGATAAGGTCCACAATGGATAACAAGATGGCATTCTGCAAACACACTACTATTAAGAGGAAGACCAAGGGCAGAGCTGGTCCACTGCAAAAAGAGGAAGAAAAGCTAAAACCAGATGCTATCAAGGAGGTTAAATAATTTAACTGTTTTCTTCTTCAGTCTTCACTAAGAAGATAAGAAAGCTGGCACAATATCAGCAGCAAAGGGAGAAGTAGTAAGGTTAGAGAAGGAAGAAAGAAAGAAAAAAAGGAAAAGATAACCGATAATCAAACTAGCCATTTTCACATCATCCTGGAGCGCCAGACTTCCTTCCTGAGTACTTAGATAACTCGATGAGAAGTTTCAGCTTCACCAGTGGGTGTATCCAAGAGCTTGCAGAGGATGAGTGTGATCCAGAAGACTTCTGAAAGACCATCAAAATTCATAAACCCCATGAGTTGCTGCTGACTTCTCTGCTTTATTCTCAGCTGGAGTGGGTATTCTGAGATCTCTCCAGGCTCTTTTAAAAAAAGCTTTTCCCCCTCTTTTGAAAATAAAGTGGGTTTTGGTTTTCAGCCAGCCCTTCTCGCTGCCTCTGGAATAACCCGGTTGAGCTTGATGGGAGTCAACCACACCTCATTATCTCTGCTCAGAAAAATTCATCAAATTCCAGGACATTGTTTGTCTTGGCAGAGGGTGGATTTCATAGGAGTGGTACTGTGAGCAGGGCATGACAGCGCCAGTCCTGAGGACACCAAATCCCATGTACAGTTAGTCACATTTCACAAGGTGTCAAAGGAAATAATTATAACTTACTTGAAATGACTGGTAGGTAGCATGTAGATTTGCTTCCAAATACCTCTGCCTTTTGGCTGTTTCCCCGCAATAGACAGTATATCTGGGAAAACAATATGTAGGGTAAAAAACACAATAGCGATTTATTTAGTTTTGTTTGCACAAAACAGAAACCTGCCCACAGGAATACCCTGTGCACCTATTAATTGATAGAGAGGAGGTTTTTTTTTTTTTTTTGCAATTCATCACTGCTTCAGTGTATTCTGATAACTTAGAGTTACAGAGGATTTATAAGATATGTTTCTTAATATTCTTTACTTCTGACTTTTGATTTTCCCTTGAGCTTGCTGTTCATCTGCTCATGGTAACATGTAGCTGTATTTTAATATCTGCTCCTATTAAAGGTGATGACATTTTTTGATACAATGCATAATTAGTACATTTTACCAGTGAACGTTAAACCTGAACGTTAAAGTTAATGTGTATCTGCAGCTACACTAAATAACATGAAGTGTGTACATGAACTGTAAAACTCATCATTACATATTTGCAGTTAGTAATTCAGAAAAGGATGAAGGTCATATTTGCAATCAATAGCAATATCATACAGGGAAAAAAAATTCTGCAGCAATTTATACTGTTATGCTTTGAGGCATGAGGCAGTGACTGGCTGGCTCTTATAGGTATGGCTTGTACCTATCTTTGAATTAATTTTTGGTGAGGGGATTTAGTAGAGCATTTGGGATATAACTGAATCCTGCTCTCATTTGTGAAGGCTGCTTTTGCAGTATGTCCCTGCCAGAGAATGGCTTGGAAAAAAAGAGATTGCTAATGAGCTCTACACTGTAGTGTAAGTGATGGGAGAAGCTTTTTCTTCCAGACCAGAATTTAGATAGAGTGAAATGGATCCTTTCATTTATCATGATCCTTTAGTACTATGGATATTCTCCTTTTTACTTCCTGCATCCGTTTAAAATGTTCATTGGTCTCTGAATGAGTGCTTGTTTCGACATAGCCTAATAACAAAATTCTTAAATGAAAAAATTCCCAGATAATGAGCATATACACAATACAATGTATCCTTATTGATCTGAGGTTAAAAAAAAACCCACAAAGATAATTTGTTAACAAGAAACTGGATTAGTTGCGTGCAACATTCTGGTGTTTACCTTTTCAAAGTCTATACCTTTTGCATGAAAAACTGTCTGCTGTAGCAACGTACCACTTCCAGTGCTTAGGATCTGGAATGCTTCTTATATTATTTATTGACAGTTTTCATGTCACATATTGCATCAACCAAACAGGCTTGTTGCTTAAGTTTGATAATTTTGCCTTCCGATTTTTTTTTTTTACTAACAATACATTATTTTAGGAGAAAGTCCAGTTTAACAGTGGTCAAACCGTACATAGCCTTCCTGTTCCTTTTGCCCTGTTTTCTCCTGACACTTTAAAGAATTAATTTCCTAACTATATGTGGAGTCATCTGTCTGCTGAAGTTTTTCTTCCCTTCTAATTCTTGATGATGGCAGTCCCTTAAAATACTCTTTTATTCCTTTCTATGTGGAGACAGTTGGCTGTTGAACAACTGATAAAGCTGAAGTGAGAAAGACATGGTGAAATTAACCTAGCCTTAATGTTTTAACCAGAAAAAAAAAAGTATTAGTAAGGAAGGTGCCAGTGCGACAGTATTTACTACCTCTTTTTATTGTATTTTGAACACATGCTCTTAAAAATGCTGATAAATAGAACAGATTGTAGTAGTTTTTCATCTTGATCCTAAATATTTCAAATTAAAAATGTTGCAATTCCTGTTAGCTGCACATCACTAGTAAAATTTCCACATTCTGTGTCCAAACCCACCCCAACCGACTTCAGAATAAATTAAATAAGATGAAATAGAAATATTTAAAATTCCTGTTTATCACATTTTGATGATATTTTGACAACAGTGTTATCATTTTGAAGGTGTTAGCTATTTTCCTTTTTGATTATGTTCTTTTTTTTTCCTATCATATCTGGTTAACAATTGCTTATAGGCTTTTAAATTTGTGTGGGCTTTACTGAGATGAGGCTTTGTTAATACTATGTTCAACAGTTTCCAGTTTTTCTGCTGCTACTAGGATTTTAATTAAGGGAGCAATTCATACCAGTGGCGATAGTGTTATGTCATTTGTTTTCCTCACTGAATTTCTTGTTATGCATGTTTGGAACATTTATTTAAGGTATATTTTTCTGTTTGCCATTTCTGTGCTTATTCTTGAGCCCAGAATGAATTTGACAAATTGCCTTTGTTTCTCATAAAAAGCAATAGACTTATTTTTGATAATTTAGAGTCTATTTGGCACCTCTCGAAACTGAAATACCTGTTCAGCTCTAGCCTCATTCATGGCACAGCAGAAGTGTGAATTGGAGCTCACCCAAAAGTGGCACAGACTTCCGTCACCTTCTTGCTGCTTCACACCTTCCGAACACAAAGCTGGTTCTGCCATTTTAATCTCTCTGCTTCTTGGCGGGTCTCAGCTGGTGTAAGTTCTCTTAGTGCCATTAACTTCAGTAAAGCTTTGACAATTTTTGCTAATGGAGAACTTGTCTGTTCATAACAGGCAGAAGTTTCCAACCATTCACCTCTGGTTGTATGTATACTTGTTTGAGCCTTAACTTCATGTGATTTCTTGGCTCCTACTGTGGTTAAATAAGAATCTGCTCTCAAGCATTACATGTACTTGAATTAAGTAATTTTTTCAGCATCCAAAAAGGCAGATAATGGTAACACAAGTCTGGAAGTACAGAAAATAAGGCAGAAAGCTTGATTTACTGAGACTCATGCAGTGAGTCAGTTACCCATTGACTATTACCTTTGTTGACTCATTGTCACAACAGGGGAATGTCTCTGCTGTTCCTGAAAGGAAGGGCTAGCTGTTATGATGGTCTGGTTGTATAAAATCCTATAATACTTTCCCATATTCCTTTGATCATTCCAGACAAAGCACTTCTTGCTATGTATTTTGAGATTATTTTTAATTTTCTAAATGTTTTTCTAATATATTGACTATTGCATAGACACTGAAAAATTGTAGGATGGAAATTAGAAGTTTAAATATCCAGGGGAGACAGCCTGGAAAGCAGAAGACTCACCTTTTTTTTTTTTTTTTGAAGGGTTATTTTTAATCCACAGATGAAGTGGCAGACCCTTAAGCTATCTATTGCAATTTTAATCTTGCAATCCATTATATCTCGTATTATATTATACCTTTATATAGGCATTAGATCTTTTTTTTTTTTTTTAAGTACATTCTCCCCAAGATATTCAACATCTCATAGACTCTTAATTTTGAAACATAGATACAGCAGATAAATCTGCAGTTCTTTATAGCCCTATTGTTTGTGTGTTGATTTTAGCAGAGCTGTCAAGGAAGGCTCAGAATGAAAAGCTTTTAAAAAATCCTTTAAATTGGACCCTTGATTGGAATTAAAAGAGGAAATAAGCTTCAAGTTTGGTAACAGGGCAAACTAAGTTGGTTTTTGATACATTGTCATGAACTGAGCATTTTCTCCTTGCACCATTGGGTCTGGTTGTGGGTCATTTTGTGTAAGTAATGGTATGTTTCTGTTTTCTGCTGTACCAGTAATATGGTGTTATGTTGCAACATCTAATGAATTTACCGTACTTCTTTTTCTTCCTCTGGCATGGTGTGCCACACAAAGCCTCTACCTCCAGCTCTGAGGTGGTACTACCTGATTTAGCCTCTGCGTAGCAAGAGTAGTTTCACATGCCCTGATGACAGATGCATGTGGAATAAAAGCTTCAGTTCATATTCCTGTTCTAAAGCATTATGTCTGATACAGTAATATATTGTCTATATCAAGTAGCACTGAGGAGGAGGTTTAAGCACCCAGGATGTTTGCCCTGAATGAATAAGTGTTCCTGTTGGAGCATTTCAATACTTAAAAAATGGATTTTAGATGCTTGCTTTTTGATACCTACTGTATTATGCCTCTGAGCATTTTGAATACATGTATCCTACAAGTCTCAAGAGCTGTAAGCCTAGTACAGACCGTGCTTTAGGTAGGTATTATTTGAGTCAGATATTTGTGAGCTATTATTTCTGATAATTTGTTGAGGTGACTGTGTGTGGGGAGGGATGGCTGAAGAAAGCCAGTGAAGTGAAATAAAGCACGTGCTTAACCAGAGAGGACATATTTAACCACCAGTAAAGTTGCTTTGGATTTTACTGGCCACTGCACTGCAGCAACTGAACCTGGGTTGTTTGATTGCTTCTCCCATTGTGATGGTTAAAGATCTTGTTTAAAATGATTCATTCCCTTTTGTCGCTTGATTTAAAGGTTAACTTCGGCTTCAGAATTAATCCCATATGTTTTGAAATTTGAGATTGAAAGCTGGTTGGAAGCCCATGTAAATTTGGTACCATGTTGCTCACCTTTGACATGGAGAGGCCACAGAGTGCAGTAAACAGTGCTGAAATGTGGCTGCATGTGACATGAGTCACTGTACTGTAATTCTAAATTATGAGACCTGATGAAAAACAATGTGGCCTATATTGAGTGTGCCTAATCTAACTTTGTTCCCCTAACTGGGTCTTTAAACTTACAACTTCACTGTTCATAAATAACAACTCCATTCTTAATATAAACAGAGGCAAATGCATGATACACAGCGTATGTTATGTTACACAGCTCTATTACCACTGCTGTTAATGTTGCTCAATAAACATTTATAAGACAAATAATGTGAAAAATTTTTCATCAGTCTAAATGCTTGCATTTTAAACAATTAACGTTCCAGTCTTTAATGTTGTAGCCTTTCCTTTTCTCGTGTTACCCACCTAAATGGAACTGTGTCTGTTTACTTCACGCTAAGCTTGTGCTACACTGTTAGATGTTTCTCTTGTCCCTGAAACATGAACTCATTGATTTTCATCTGATATAATAGAGGTATCATTAATAGTAACTTTTAATTAGCAGCAGTTCTTATATTATTACATTTTTTCCCAATTTAGATTTCTATTCTATGCAAATTGAGAAGAAAATTAAATGAAGAAGAAAATTAAGAAGAACAACACTTTCCTGTGTTGTAGGGCTTGTGGCATCAGGCTTCCTCCTCCAGAAAAGAGTAAGAGGATGTTGCAGCAGCCTGAGTTCTCTCATTTAACTGAGGAGTTCAATGCTAGTGACAAAATTCCGAGAGTAACATGAAGATCCCTGGAGATTACTGAAGGTCAGATGAATATGCCTCATATTGTAAAACTCCACTATAAAGAGTCTTATTAGCTTTTTAGAGACAAACTCAAGACCTTGTTCTTCTTGGTTCGTCTTCTTACTAGGCAATGTATAATGTTTTTGGTTTGTATTCATTCAGGGAAAAAAGTAATCATTTGGCAAATAGTACAATACAGGGGCTTGAATGTTCATATGACAGAATTTGTAATTTCCTTCTCATCTGTGCAACATCTGAGCAGGGAAAAAATGGTCTTGTTACTCTTTCTAGAAAGAGCAATACTAAGACAAATATTTTTGGCTTTAAGACATGGACACAGCAAAGAGGAAATGCCTCTGCTGGGACAGGGGCCAGAGAAACACCATTCCCTGGACTAGAACTATTTAGTACTCACAGATATTTCTCACAATTGTGATAGACAACAAAAGTATGATAAATATGACACCAAAGAACAGTACTCTAAAGGTGTACTCGCAGCCCATCAGTCATGTAATCATGTTCTGAGTGCCAACAAATACAAATACTCTTCCCTTCAGTCGATGAATCTCCATTTTGCTTTTTTTTTTATAATAATTTTATAATTATGTTCATGTCTTGTCAGAGAGAGGTAATCTGGGGCCACCTGTGATTTGAAGACAGATTTGAAGAGAAAATCCAGATACACAATGAAGTAGATTAATTTTTTCCCAAGTGGCAGAAAAGAAAGTGGTTCCCTCTCTATAGCTCTTCAAACATGAAATCTACCCTGAACTGAAGTCCTAGGTAGGATTTAAGTTCTCTCTGAGCCTTGAACTGATATGTTAGAGAGAAGGGTTTTTTTTCCCTTTTCCCACCAAAAAAAACCCAACCCAAAAAACCAAAAAACCTAAACAAAGAAACAAAGTATTTTGATTATTCTGAATGCCCAGAGGATACCATGTCTTTGAAAAACAGAAAGGCCACAATGAAGGTGCCCTCTGCTGACATCTTTTACAACTACTGTAAAGTATCTCTATTAGTAAAAGTAATAGTTTAGTTAGAGAAATCTTCAAAGAAGAATTGGAATAAAATATTAACTAGTTGGGGATGGGGCAACCAAGATACTTGCTAGGAAATGTGTCTCTGTAATTGGCTATGAAATCAGTTGCTGAACTATTTCCAGAAGTAAGAAGAGTGAACTGCTTCCCTGAACTATGCTCTGAACAAATCTAACCACAGAGGTCTCAGCGTGTTTTAAAGACCATAAAGAAGTAAGGTGAACAAATGACTTGCCTAACTATCATTATATGAAATAGCTTTTCAAGTATCTGGAGTTTCTTTGATGTGAATGCAGAAGAACAAAGTGAATGTCAAAAAATAATGAACAGAACTTAACTTCAAAGTGAAAAACAAAGACTATCATTGACCAAAGCAGGAATATTAATAACATGCTAGAAGGAAATCTATTCTTAGCCATCATTTTAAAAAGGGACAGAAAAAGGTTCCAGTTCTAACCAGGATTGAAAATAAGATGAAAAATGTGAAATCTGTGGAAAGAAGCTATAAACCCAAGTTCTGGGTTTAAATTTAGTAGTGGTCTGTAGAACTCAAAACAATGAAGTGCAGTGTACTTTGTAGCCTCTGATTTTCACTAAGTTGTGTAGGTAAAAGTCTCTGATTTCTCCACACTTAATTTTCAAAGACCCCAGAGCCCCATATTTAATTTAGCAGGCTTACAGCTTTTGAATAATCTCTCATACAAAACATCTCCATGGGGCTTGTCAGGAGATGCAGAAAAATGTTCAAAAAACAGACGTTATTCTTTAGAAATCAATAGTTACACTCACTAAGTAATTACTTTGCTCAAGATAACCTGTTTCCTCAACATGGAGGAAATGAGAATCACGAGGATACTTTTTGTCAATCTATATTTAATCGAATGAGTCAATTGGCACCCCGAGGGTCTTCATAAATAGATGCTGATAAATAAATCAGGGGCTGATCCAAAGACTACTGAAAGTAACAGAAAGACTTTTATTTTGTTTAACTGCATTTAGATCAGTTTCTAAACCTCTTTCATAAGTGAGCTTTTTATTGTTGCATAATTCATGTAAAATGTTGATCTGTTTTTACGTAACCAACATTCTAGTGGATGTCTGTGTCTTTGATCCATGAAGCTATTTTTAATCTGTTGATTGGTATTTCAGAAGTTGTAAATGATGGATCGGATGCTGAGCTGTTAAAAAATGAAAGTTTGCTGAGTCTCATTTTTTTATTGGGTCAAGTTGGTAGTCATGTGGAAATATTTAGCGTGTAAGACAAAATTTTGGTGAGCATTGTCCTGACTTGTAATTTAGGTTCCAATTATATTCTGCCTTACGCAATGGTAGCATAAAATAATGGATAAATGTTTTAATTTGCTTTAACTGTTTCCCTTGAACCTTCTTTTCAGCATAAACTTCCTGCATGTAATTTCATGAATGAAATTACAAGAGAATGGACTTCATTATTACATCTGATACGCTGTTTTTGAGCCCAATTGATTTTGAGCCACCTGGAAAAAATTCTATGGATGATTGCAGAATAATGTTAACAGTAAGGTTAAGCAATTCTAGGAGAAATACAGGACCAATACCATCCCAAGTGCAACTCCTTTAGGTTCACCAGAATTGCTTGAAGGATGAACTTCATTCCTGTTTTTTAATAGATTCAGAAGAAGATTCATGTTCTTAAAATACACTTGCCCAATATACACATTAATTAAATATATTTACTTTTTTCCCTCATCCTTATTCAATGGGCTAAATTGGACACTATTTTGATTCTTCAGGCCGCTTAATGTAATTATACCTGTGATGCCTTTTGCTTTTCATTTTATTTTTAATTTTTTTTAATGTTGAGTTGAAATATTTAAAGAATAATGGAAATGTGGAAAACATAGATCCTTTTGAGAAAAATTAATAAGTTTTAAATACAAAGAAACCCAATATTGCAAACCTTCAGTTTGTCTCAACGTCCACCTGTCTGTCTGTACAATAAAGATTATTTGCAAAGGTACCTCAAGCACTGTGTAATGGAACATCAGAGAGTTCTGCTCATGGATTAATATTTTTGGCTTTGGGAGATATGATGCAACTACTCCCTTTATTGTCTATTAATCCCAGAAAGAGCTGGCAAACTATCTTCAAATGATAATGGAAAGATGTCTGGCATGATTGTGTTTCAAATTAGGTGATGCCTAACTATGAGGTAATCTTTCAAGAACTGGAATTCCAAATGGTCTGAGAGCATGTGGGAAGAGTTTCTTCTAATGAGGCACCTTTTCCAGCACTTGTCTATATGCAGGAAGTCCATCTAGCACACGTGCCAGGATCCAAAGGCTGCAAATACAGATGTATATTATAGCATCTGGTTTTAAGAACAAGTAATGATTGTATTTTAAATATTGTCCCAGACTGATTTCGTCATATGCATACATACCTCTGTGCTGCTAACTTTGCTGAAAGCACCTGGAGCAGCTACCCGTGCTAAATTGTTTGTCAAATATTCACATACCTGTCAATGTGATATGGCTAGCTGCACATTTGTTAGATGCCAAGGCAGGTAATATCATGAAACCTCTCCATTTGAGAAGCTCCTGTGGTCTTTGGAGTCAATATAGCTAGTTGACTAGAACCTGGTGCCGCCTGTGTGAAAATTTCCTTAAATATTTATTTTCAAGAAGTTTAATGTGGTTTCAGCTGTAAGTAGGGAGCTTTTCTTTCTGAATTATGGATAAGTGAAATGCTCTAAAAATGTCTTCAGCAAACTGATAAATAGGCAAAACAATATTAAAGACTTATCTTTTATGTGCTCAGGAAATGGGCTATCAAGCTGAATTCCTACTCTCTGCCCTTTGAAGATTCATGTTATAAAACTAAAGGGTGTAGAAATCACCCTTACACTCATACAAGTATAAATTACACTCATAAATGCAGATTAAATTTGCTACATCTTACTGTCCCATAGGTTAATTTGCTGCGTTCTGTTATCGTTAGTCAAAACAATTGTTTAAGTTTGAATATAATCAATCGTGATTTCAGGACAGATTTTTAGAGCCCAAAGAACACTATGTAACTGGTTGAGAAGCAGTGTGATTTGTGTCTTAAGAGATCCTGAACTCCTGAATGCTCTTTTTGTAGTCAAAATAAAGAAGCGTGGATTTGGCTTTTTTGACTATTAAAGGGATAAAAGGCTGCACATGCATATAAAAAATATTGGAATTCTAGCCACTTTCCAGCAATTGGCAGGCTGAGCACAGTGTGACAGCTGCTGCAGGTAATTTTTTCCTTTAGGAAATGGAGTGAGGTGTAGGAGTCGGTGAGTAGAATTTAGACAGAAGTCCTGTTCAGTGCCCATGGAAGGAAGGCACACTGTAATTTTGTAGAGTGCAGGTAGCTTCACTTACTTTTGTGAGCATGAAGCAAAATTTTGCAAAAAATGAGCAAATACTCCTAAAAGAAAAGAACTCCTTGAATAACATTTTTTATTAGGCAATTTTTATCACAGCCAGGCACCGAACCCTACACTTGGCCTATATTAGAGCAGTCTTATGCTTGCTCTAACTTGTACAAGTTGTTAAATACTCCTTGGAGATAAAATCATTGGGATTTTCTGGAATGGAGGAAACCTTGGCCATTTTTACTTTCCTTTGATTGTACACTACTCCACCCTATAACACTGATGAGCCTCTTGTGCCTGGTTATGCTGATTATAAGACCTTTTATGTCAGTTGTACAAAATTGTCATAGTGCAACCCCAAATCGGGGCTATTTCACTGAAATAATTTCTGATAATTGACACAACACCTGCTTGTTCTCACTAGAGTCAACAGTCGCATAAGGTTCCAATTACTTCAGAATTTGGCCCCAAGTTTCTGTGAAAATGGTGAGTATTTGCGTATAAACTGCTGCACATTTGTTCATGGGCTGTGTACCTGAAGTATATTGAAATGTGTTTTTCTTGAAAAACACATTGGAAAGTTTTGATGACTCCTTTTTTAGACCATTGCACGCTGAAGGGACCTGTGAGTGAGAGACAGTGGAGGAGGCCAGCAAAGAGAACTGTGATGAGGTTTGCTTGGAGAATGGATGATGCATCCGCTTTGGCTCTGCACTACTTGAGGGATCATGATTAAAAGTTGCTTAGGGAAGCTTGTTACTGTTTTAAAGTTGCCAGTTCTGTGGGTTTCCTGTGGAATTGGAATAGTTTTTAGCAACAGCTGCGGTTAATTTTCAGGAGCCAGGGATAGCCATTTTGGGGGCCTTTTCTAAATGCTAATGGAGATTTTTGGCTCTCTGGTTGGTGCGGTGCTTTCCATTGTAAATTTTGATTATGTCTCTGAGAGCTGATGAGAGGTTGTGAGCCAGGACCATGCCTCAGTGAGCCAATGCTTGACTCCTCTGTCATGGGCACTGGAAGCTCTTCAAGGACAGTGTTTCAAAACGCCAGAGACAGGCATAGATGATTGTCTGAAGTACTGAGGGATTTTATAAGGTCCTCTAGCCAGTTAATACACATTGAAGAAAAGTGGGACTTTAATTCTCAGCTTGCTTGCAAGCGTTACTAGCAAAAAGGGGGTAACTTTAGAACCCCAGGTTCTAAAGGCATAAAAGCATTTACTACTCCAGGTAAGAGGCCTTACCACTAACAGATGACAATTAACCATATTAAATATTTAGGTACTTTTAACAGTCTTGTTCAGAATTGTTAGTCATCTGGGCATAACTGCAAGAACTATTATGATACAACAGTGTGCGTATGGTGTATTTTTTGTCATTCTCATAATTTTATTTTTTTCTCAGCTAGGCTGAGGAGCTGGTTTCTGTTGGTTTCAGTCTGTAAATTGTTCTCTTTGTTTTGGGCAGCGGTGTTTGCAAGCGTAGGCTTAGTGAGAAGACAAGAGAAGGTGGAATAACAGCATTTCCTAAATATGACTGTTGTGTAGCTGCAACAGTAACCACAGCTGTAAATACCTATCTCCAAACTTGCCCTGTGCAGATAATTAAGACTCTGAGGAATATAAGAATATTTCTGTATGCTTTCTTTTCAGTCTTAAAAAAGAACACCTTGTTTTCAGTGACATTCCTGTTCCCACAGTGCTGCATTTCCCTCATTATTCAGCCAATTGTGTTCTACCTAAGGGTGCTCCTAGAAAACCTGCTTGAAAAAACAGTACAAGCCAGTCCTTGGGGTAAAGAATACTGCAAATCCATTGGTACCAGCATAGTCTATGTGGAGTAAACTTTATCAGTGATCACCGCAAAGACAGAAAACTACAAACCCAGAGATACTGGAGTGTTTCATAGGTGGTGAGATATTGGCTGCTTGTATGAAGAGATGAAATTGCTGAAGTCCCTTGACTCAAGTTAGTGCTCTTGCTACATGATTTAACAAAGTAAAAATAAATCTGTGTAAAACTTGATAGAAATAATAATGATTTGGTGCAAAATGACTTTCCAAAATACAATGGAAATAAATGTAAATTGACTTAAGAGGGAAAGGAAAGGAAAATGTTTCCTCATTAGAGATAAAGCACACAATTCTGGGGTTTATTTTCATGTATTTTTGGCTGTTAAATTCAATTTTCTTTGGCAGCTTTCTCTGGTCCCTTCTGTAAGGCCTGCTAGAAGAAGTTGCTGTGCAGCATGTACATTTGAATGCTAGTGAGGCATCTTGAGACAGTTTGGCTGCCTTGTGACAATTTTTCAGACTGGTCTCTGATGAATTCCAGAGTGTTACTTAAATATCTGGATTGCAAATAAAGGTGTGAAGACACTTGGGAGAGCTTTGAAAGTAAATCTGCGGGCAATTTGAGACATTTCCATCCATGATTTAATACCTAACAGAAGTTAGGTATTAAGTTATTTTTTTCTCTTATTCCAGTTTAAGTTTGTTTGTACTGCATAAGAAATACAGGGAAATACTTTGATCTTTCTATATATACCAGCCTTTCCTTGATTCCTTAGGATGTGGCCTGGGAAATAACTATTCAAGTACATCTTCTCTTTGTTTTTTAGTCTTTCACACTGCCTGTAGCCTCACCATTAGAAAAAAAAAAATCAATAAAGGGAACATTTTACTCACAGCAGAGAAGCTTCTTTCTCTTCCCGAGTTTCTCTGAATGTGAAATGTTTAATGAGAACACTGGTTCTGAAGGAAAGCTTTCTGAAAAGGATTGTGTAACACATTGAATTTGGTCTTTAGTCCAAAATGTCAGATGGAGCCTTATGGGTAAGAATCTCTCCAGCTACAGGCCTGCTGTCAGTTCTCCATTCCTTATATTGCATAGCCAAAAACCTGGGCTGGGCAGGTTGTGGACCACAGTGAGTGTATGCATGGGGAATGAGGCTTATCATCCAGAGATCTGAGGCAATTCTGTCATTGTCCAGCATGCTATTAGTCTGATGTTATATTTATCCCCATTTTCCCCTCAAAAGTTGTTTTTGTTTGCCAAGCTGTAGTGATAATAGGATGAGATGGTACCAACAATCACTTGGATGATTTTAATGGAACAGGAAGCTGATGTATTTAAAAAGGCCATAAAAATAGGAACTGGCAACTGAAAAAGAAGGTTTGGTATGCTTTTGGTGCACTTGAATCCAAACCACTGAATTTGGTGCATCCGTACCTCCACCACCCTTTTCACTGCATCTCCTTTAGTTGCTGTGAGAGTCTCACATGTAATCTTGGAGTGTGAGGAGTTACATGAGGCACAGATTTACTGTGTCCGTATCATGTGGAATTTGTGTAGATTAGATAAACGAAAATAGCCTCCAGCACTGATGCATCTGCATTTCAAATTAAAGCTCAGCTACTCCTTGTGCACCCACTTAATCTCTGTATGCTTCAGTTACTGTACAGGCCTGCTGACAGCTTTGAAACAGCTTCAGAGGAGGAAAATGACTGATAGAAACACCAAAGCAATACAAAACTCTATGAATTTCATTGCAAACTGTGTTGCCTGTGAGGTTTTTAAAAATATGACAATGATTGGAAATCAATTCTTAGGAGAGAGTGGCACTGATTACTCCCTGTGGAAGGATTAACTTTCACCAAAAGACTTTGTAGACCTTCATAGTATGCTTAGGGGTAGCTTGCTGCAAGTCCTGCTTAGATTCTGCTGTTTGGGGGGAGAGGATTTGTTCATGGATGAGGCAGATTCCTTCTATATATATAGGCATCCACTCTATGGATGGAGTCACAGTTTTGCAAGCCAATTTCCTCCTTCCCAACCCTGAATTGGGTTGGGACTGAGCTACTGCATTTTTCCTTCTGCTCTCCACATGATTTACCCAAGGGAAAACTGTATGGGCCCTGTATGCTGAGGAGTGGGGACAGGGCAGAT
Source organism: Nycticryphes semicollaris (assembly GCA_013400055.1). Lineage (NCBI taxonomy): Eukaryota > Metazoa > Chordata > Aves > Charadriiformes > Rostratulidae > Nycticryphes > Nycticryphes semicollaris. The sequence continues at coordinate 231,569 of VXBJ01001572.1, forward strand.
GGAAAGATGTAATTCAGTGGGAGGCTGCCCAGTTTCTTTCACATACCACCAAATCACCAAGAGCTTCTATCCTTCTGCCAAGCACTTCCCTCTCACCCATGCTTTCTTTCCTACATGTGTATTTTGTTTCAGTCTGTTGGCATTATTAGCAAAGAGTCATTCAGTCTCTGCATATTGGTCTGAATCCACATTAAATATATAAAAGGTATGTTCAGTTGAAGTTAAGCAGTGCTGTGCCTAGTGAAAATGAATAGAGTGAATCATCCTCTGAAAGATTTGAAGACACAGTATGGGAATCCTTTAACATGATTATTTTAACACATGTGGAAAAGGAAGGAAAATAACACCGCACTGGAGCCTGTAGCAAGGAATTTCTGTTAAATTGATAACATGCTTACATTTAAATCTCTTGCAGTAGTGCCTTTAAGATGCTCAAAATAATGTAAGTGCTAATTAGACAGTATAGTGGGGTGAGGGGGTGTGTGTTTTTAAAGCAGAATCACTTCCATTTTATATCATTATATCATTCTCCAATAAGCATTATTCCGGATTCTGCTATACGGACAGCCTGGTTTCCTCATTAGGAAAAAAACCACATTCAAACGGTAGTAACATCATATCTATCTCTATCTGTATATACATATATATACCCCTTATACATATACACACCTCTTGTTCCAGTTATTTATAATAATATTATTATTGTTCATTAAAGTGATTTGGTATACATAGTTCTTTACAGGCTTCTATCAGAGAAACAAAGCAGATGATTTTCAGCCTATAAATAAGTGCAAAACTTCCATGAGTTGCTTTTTGTGGAAGCTGCACAGTACCTTCTATGTGTGTTATGAATCAATTTCAGAATAGTTTTGGTATTTGTATGTGAATACAAAGGTACTAGATGCTAGTGGTTGTTGCTTCAGTCTCCTCAAAAGAGTGCAAAGCAGCCACTCATGCTGCTTAATCATCCCATCAAGCTCTGAGGAAAAGCTCACAAATCAATTTTCATTAGTGAAGTACGACTCATTAGAATGATTGTGCTATAGACCATAGTTGTGAAAGAATTTTAAAACTTCTATCACAGAAGGCATTTGCTGTTGCTTCTTTCTATATGAAGTCTGAATTCTCAAAAAGGAATTTGAGAAGCAGATTTATGGGACTACTGTAAAATTCCATCATCTTTTTAGACTGAACAAGAACTTCTTTCTTGTAACTGCTCCCTTAGTCTAGGGATTTAGAAAAATACCCTATACTTTTCTGTACAATCAGAAAGTTATATGTATATATATAAGCTGCTGAACCATACAATCAGAGAATGGTTAGAATTAGAAGGGACCTTAAAGATCATCAAATTCCAACCCTCCTGCAGGGACACCTCCTATTAGACCAGGTTGCTCAAAGCCCCATACAACCTGGCCTTGAACACTCCCAGAGAAGGGGCATCCACAACTTCCCTGGACAACCTGTTCCGACAGGTCTCACCACCCTCACAGTAAAGAATTCCCTTCTGGTATCTAATCTACGTCTCCCCTCTTTCAGTTTAAATCTGTTACCCCTTGTCCTATCGCTCCTCTCCCTGATAAAGAGTCCTTCCCCATCTCTCCTGTAGGCCCCCTTCAGATACTGGAAGGCCGTTATAAGGTCTCCCCAGAGCCTTCTCTTCTCCAGGCTGAACAACCCCAAGTCTCTCAGCCTGTTTCCATAGCAGAGGTGCTCCAGCCCTCTGATATCTTTGTGGCCCTCCTCGACCTGTTCCAACAGGTCCCTGTCCTTCTTATTTTGAGGACTCCAAAGCTGGACATAGTACTCCAGATAGGGTCTCATGAGAGCAGAGTAGAGGTGTAGAATCCTCTCCTGTGACTTACTGTTGATGTTTCTTTTGATGCAGCCCAGGATGTTGTTGGCTTTCTGGGCTGCCAGCATGCTTTACTGGTTCATGTTGAGCCTGTCATCCATCAACACCCCCAAGTCCTTCTCTCAGGACTGCTTTCTAGCCATTCTCTGCCCAACCTGTTTTACGCCTGGGATTGCCCTGTCACAGGTGCAGCACCTTGCACTTGGCTTGGTTGAACTTCATGAGGTTCACTTGGGCCCAGCTCTCAAGCCTGTCCAGATCCCTCTGGATGGCATCCCTTCTCTCCAGCATGTTGACCATGCCACACAGCTTGGTGTCACTGGTAAACTTCCTGAGGGTGCACTCTATCCCACTGTCCGTGCCTCCAACTAAGATGTTGGACAACACTGGTCCCAGTGCTGACCTCTGAGGAACACCACACCTTGGACATTGCGCTGCTGACCACAACCCCTTGAGCGTGGCCATCCAATCAGTTCCTTATCCACCAAGTGGTCCATCCATCAAATTCATGACTTTCCAATTTTGAGAGCAGGGTGTCATGTAGGACCATGCTATTAAGCAGGAGGTGGTTTTTCCTGTAATTCAGGCTTGCCAGATTTTCATATACTAATGACCATCTTACATCACCAAGAGTGTGGATTCATCATGTTTTTTCTCTTGGTTTTCATGTTTTTTCTTGGTATCTTACATTACGTTTGCTGGTGCAAAACTGAGTAAGGTACCCTGGGCTGCTGACTGAGTGATTGTTTTCTTTTGCGATGCTGTTAGTATTAAAATATTGTTAGGTTTTTTTTTTTTTTGAATGTTCAGACAGGAGATCTCCAGTAGATCTAGCTGCAGTACTTTAAAATAGAGCCATCTCCAGCCGTCTGCTGCATTTCTCTGATGAAGTATGTGCACCTGTGTGGAGCAAGAACAGTTAGCTGCTCCACCTCAGAAGCAGGTGAGAGTAATGTGCAATCGGCTTGTTGGCAGTTTGAAGCCAATGTTTCAGCTGTGAACTAAGTTTGGTGAGGAATAGTTTTGTGCTGCTTTGGGTAGGGTTATGTCTGGCAGAGGTGTAAGTCAGTGAGCTTGAGTCCTTAACGCCCTGAACCACCACAAGAAGGTTTGTAGAAGAGTTTCTTTTGGATTTCCATTTTCTTACTTTGGGCTAAGTTTTACAGAATAGTCAGCTGATGAGTTTGGCTATTTTAGAGTATTGCAACAGGAAGCGGGCAGTTCTGAATGTCTTTGGTAATGTGGAACTGCTGTTGAAATATGCTGTATCAGAAGGATAAAAAAGTTGTGTGATTATATTTTGATAAAGCTTCTATGCCCTACTTTTCTTTTTAACAGATAAAGATTCATGTAGCTGTAAACTTGATTTTAAGAGTGTGAAGGAAATTATATATTTTTGTTTATTATAAGGATTGTAAATCCTTTCTGTGCCTGTGATTAGAATAGACTAGTGTTTGCGTTTTATTTTGAATAACTTATCTCTTGTCATCACTTATTTCTACATAGTTACTTGTTTGGTAATAAATTCTTAATGATTTTAATCCATACACTTTCATTTGTTAATTGCTTATTGTTTAGTGATGTGGACTATCAGCTTTTGAAATTACTGTAATTAAAATTAATTCATTATGTATTTTTGCATAATGAATTCATTAAAGTAGTGACCTATTTTTCCCAGTATTTTCTCTGTTCCTGAACCAAATGTTTGAACAATTGCATCTCGACCTTCTTACCTCTAATGGCTGCACTTTTTTCTGTGATCAGAAACTAAAAGCAAAAAAGCCTTACTATATTCACATTGCGTTCCTTGCAAGGAAGTAGCAGAACGTGTACCCATTTAGAAGGGAAAAAGTTGTGTAGAGCTTGAAACACTACACCTCCTAAGTTGAGAAGATTTTCACTCAGTGTGCAGGTTTCACCACTCAGGCTTGTCTTTAGACAGCATAAAATTTTACCGTCTTTCACTTTTATGACGCAATTATGAATATAAAAGCAGGGATGTTAATGTCGGGTAAGGAAAGTGGTTTGCCAGACTCTGATATCAATGATAAAACACTTGGAGAAGGCAGTAAAAATGAAGATCCGGTAGGTGAAGTTGAGATGTAATGACATTTGGGAATCTGACCTAACAAAGGGAGATAGCAAGAAATGGTGTCTCTTCCCCTGTGCTGAAAGAGGGGGCTGAAGTCACTGACATGGTTTTCTTGGAAAGAATTAAATGTGTTCTGCAGTACTTTCTCTTTTTAAAGACAGACTCTCCATTTTATGGTAGATGATGTGCTCTCACAGTTTCCATTCCACCACAGGTGACAACAGGGGTCTTCTGAGTAGCAGGCTGTACTGAATACAACCTGAGGCACAGGAAAACAGAGGAGAAAAAAAAAATAGGAAGAAGTTGTTGAAAATAGACTCAATGTAGTGTTTTTTACAAAGTATTTATTATATTTATATCAGGATGTGTTTTATTAGCTCATAAAACTCAGTCATATGGATAATTTGAGCAATTAAACTGGCTAGGTCCAGTGTATTTGTTAGTATTGTAATCGTGCAAAACTTATTTCCACAGGTGTTTCAAAAGACCCACAGAGGTTGTATGACTGAAAAGTTAACATATTATTCTAATAATATGATGCTGCTCTGTCTGACTCAAGAGCTTTTAACTTTAATAATTTCCAGGATATTCAATAGCCACAATGTGTTTTCCATTCATACTTTCACACTAGTGCATTTTCTTTAATATAAAGTAGTGATATAATGAGTAAATTATATCCAGATGAAAGCCTGTCATTTGATATTTCATCCCAGGATCATGATGGCATATGGCAAAATAAACCTTTCCCAATAATGTGCTATCTATAGAAGGACAGGGACCTAGATGGCAGCCTGAAGTGACACTTGATACTAGGAGGAATGAAAAACCCTGGCTGGACAAGCAAATAAATTGCTACTGACATGGGAGCTGGAGATCAACCTTGTGTCTTCTGGGTGGGGATTGATCAGGGGTTACTTACAGATCTGTGGTTTGGATTGTTTCTTAAGAAAATGAGGACTTGGAATGAAGTATTTGCAGGAGCTCACCTAACTGAGTTATGCGGAAGATGATTCAGGTTGGTGGCAAGTCCCGTGACTTTAGTGGGTGTCCTAGCTCAAGATAACATGAAGGGATGGTTTTGTTGCTGGGCCTTTGCTGGTTGCGGGCACAGCTCCCAGCCCCCCCAAGCAGAGTTTTCAACAGACATGGTGGGAGTTCCCAAAGCCATATATCCGTCCTGTGCGTCGCATTTGGTTCAGATACTTCTGTAACACTTATTGTAACTGATGAATAATTATCCCCACTGCCAAGATAATTTCAGCCAGTGTGATGAGGGCTGATGAAGGAGGTGTGAGTTGGGAAATCTTACTCGAGTTGGAAATCTTGCAAAATTCTAATGACCGTGAGGTTGGGGTGCCTCACTTCTTTCACACCTGGTGCCAGATATTTGGTTTTGCATTTGCCAGCAAGCTAGCAGCAGCCAAGGTTTTCTTAATTTTTTATTTTTTTTTTTCTCAAAGACCACCCATAACTTCTACTAAGGGAGAAAAAGATTTTGCTAATAACACTTTTGTCAGCAGTACATTTTCCATATATTTTAAAGGCCAATCTGCTTGTCTCTTTCTTGATATTGTGTAATGCACTAAAGACTGACTGCCTGCTACTATGTTCTTTTTGAGCAGTAATTAATCCACTCTGCTATTTTGCCCCAAAAGAATGGTGGAAGTTTTCTATGGTAAGGAAAAAAAAAGGCATCATCAAGTGGGACTCACTGCTGTGTTCTTACATGTCATGGATATTTGCCTATTTTCAGAGCTTCTATGTATGAGCATGAAAAGGTTTTCAGTTGCCCAGATGAGACAGGTCCATGTGCAGGTGCCTAGAAATGTTATAAATGCAAAATTTAGGAATTGTAACTCTGTCAAATGTCAGCCTCCAACTATAGGCCTAGAAAACGATGAAGCAACAGATAACATTTGAATCTCTTCAAATCTACTGGACAGAAAACTTTTCAGAAATCTTTTGTTCCTCCTGGTAATAAGGTGGTACAGCCTTCTAGATGTTTGTCTGAAAGGATGAGAAGTGATATGTACGTTATGACTACTTTTAACTCTTTAGTGACATAGAGAGGAAGCAGAGTTAGTGCTTGAGTATTGTCACAGTCACTCCTCCTATCTAGAGAACAGTTGTTTGATCCCAGTTAGAGAAATAGACTATGAATCTTAAAAATAATTAAAAAAAAATTATACTGAGCACATCAGTGCAAACAATGTACTAGAATACCAGTTTAATGTCAAACATTAGTCTTGCATTTGTTGTTGATGGTTTATTCTGAAACCAGACAAATTTCACCTCTGAATATATAACAGGAGAAAAACTTTTCATGAACTACACCCAAAACATAAGAAAAACTTTAGGGATGTGACTTAGAATCCTAAAAAGTGGGTTGATATATCCAAAATATCCCCCTTGGTTATCATGATAACATAATTTGTGAAAGGTTTGCTTTTATTTCCTGGCAATTTTCAACGAAGAAAAGAAATCTACTGTTTTAAACAATTCCAGGAGTTGAAGTAACTACCATTTCAACCAAAATAAGCATGGTGAAAAATCAAATACTATAAAAGAATCCCTGTCAATAATGAAATATGGAATTAAAAATGTTTCCTCATTAGAGGAGAGAAAAATCTGTGCATATTACAGTGGCATGGTATTTAGTATATGAGTGGTGTATTTTGGATTCAGCTCATAGTGGAGTTGTTTCACCTTTTATTTGATATGAATTCTTAATTAAGTTTTTAAACAGACTGGGTGTTCTCTCTGAAATAGCACATTATGACCTAAAGGAAGTTTTATTACCTGTGATAAGTTTTATTCAAAGAAAAAATATTTTTGCTCTAGCAGATTAAATTGTTATCATCTCCTTATGGAGGAAGGATGCTCCTATACCCTGCAATTGCTTACTATCTTATCTGATAGGTTTTATGCTTAAAAGGCTATGAATTTGTAATATTATTTCCCAAATTATTGCCTCGTAGTTTTTCAAGAGGAAAAATCAGTCATTCTCCAAATGATCACTAATGGAAAATGTAACTTTTACATGTTTTCTGTGCTCAGCAAGTCCATTAAACGTAGACCTCTGGGCTAATTCAGACTAACTTTATGAAATAGATTTAATTTTCATGCACTTCCTGTTTGTCAAGAATGATCATTCCTAATTTTCTACTTGGGAAGTGAAAAGACAAAACCCAAACTTCTGTAACTGCCTGGACAATGAAATGTAGAGCTATTACTCAACATGTTGAGTAATAAACCCCAGCTTAAGCTTTATTGACCAACTGTATCATGAGATGCTTAGATAGTATATCATACAGGCAAAAAAGTATAATAAGTTCTTATAGTTTGGAGACAAATAGGTATTGTCAGGTGCTTTTGTTTTTCCTTAAAGTTGTCTTGGCTTTATGTAGGCTGGACGTGGCGGAGTATATTGTCAACTTATTGTGGAGACAGTAGGAGGGGATAAATGCATCTTTCAGACTTTCAGGAATAGAATTGTGTGGGGAAGAGATGCAGGGTTCGCTTAAAAATTCTGCGTCTACTCTTTCTTTGTGACACTGTAAGCACTCTGCCACATCACACTGCTCTTGCTGCTGCTTGTCAGTTTTTGCTACAGAAGATATAAACTAATTTGTTAGTGGTACTGATATGCACAACAAAAGGATTACCCACGGACTAGCTCAGTAAGTAAACAGACAAATGACAATACTTGCTTTTCACAGATGCTTGATTTGTTAAAGGAGAGGATATGAAACCCTTACAGCAGGGAAATGTATGCCAGTTTTACAGGCTCTGGATCAACTCTGCCAAACAGTTAGGCACATGTTAATGTGCTTGTGTTAATCTGATGTAACATTGATCCCCTATTACCCTCTCTCTCTTTCTTTGCCTCTCATAAGCCACTGTGTGCGTTGGCTTGACTGGGATAATTGTATGTCATGAAGATGCAATTTATGCCATTTGTAGAGGTTATGGCTCTTGCTGACTCCTTGTGGCTGCTCTTCAAAGTGCTATCAAAGCTGTCTTGGCTGGATGGCCCAGATAGTATGATCCTCTAAGACTAGTAAATGTCAATCTTTATTCTTTGTCCGAACATGTCCCAATAAATAGGGCTTCCTCAGTGAGGCTGCGACTCCACATTAAAAATTCACTGAGGGTAAGGCTGCTTTCAGAGTCCCTGCTGTTTATTTCTGTGTCTTGCTAGTAGTATGTTCCCCCTTAATTTCGCCAGTTGGACTACGGTCCTAAAGGTGCAAGATCAGTTTAAGCTAAGCTAAAAACATTCCATTGTCCAAAGCACTAATTTCACCATCTCTGAGGCCCTCTGTCCTCTTCCTCCCTGGTGGGTATAGAATGGATTAGGACTAGTAACTAGGGCTGCAGCCTGAGCTACTGGGGCACAGAAAACAATTTGTTGGTGCAGATTGATTATTATTTTTTGGGGGTGGAGTTACTGTTGGTAAGGAAAACGCAAGAACAAGAATGGGCATGTGGGAATGTGGTAGAAGTCCTGTGGGTGGACTACCCACTGGGAAAGCAGTCCTGTCTTGCGTTGGCTTCAGCTATTACAATTGCCCACCTAAATCCTTGTCTTTGAAATAATGTGGTTTAAAAGACAGGAAAATAATAAACCCAAAACCTGGCATCTTAGCCAGTCATAAACCCACTTGAATTGCCACAACTAAGGAAGTAGTAATCTCCTTGAGTGTCTTGGCATACCTGGAGGTCGAATTGTCTTAAAATGGCTTTGCCACTTGAAAGATGTGCACTGTAGAACCACATCCTGAGGTGTTTATGCCATCAATCTTCCTTCAAACTGCATAAGCAATAACACAGTTCTCTATAAGAAGGTCTTCCTATTGTTTCCCTTTTGTGTGACTGAATGGATATTTAACTCAGAATTGAAAACTAGCCCAAACTACAGCTCCTTGTACTTTTTTTTTTTTTTTGTTCTTAAAAGCAAGCCTGACTTTCAGAGACACTGAGGGTGCCACAGCTCATGTTTAAACTCAGATGCAGCAGTGCCTGTAATGAGCCACCTAGGAAGAAAAAAAAAAACATGATCAGAGCCCTGGGCTATTTAAAACTGTCTGCCTGGCTGAATGACAGTACTGCTGGACATGCCTAGGTCTGTTAATTGATATCTACTCTTTTCATCAGTTAAAGCAATAGGAATAACAGAAAGAGTTAGATTCCTCTAATTGCTAGTCATTAATTGTACACCCTGGCTGGATGTTAACCCTGCTATCAGCCACTTTACCCATTTCAAGAGCAATCCGAGTGCCCTGTTACCATCCGTTATCTGAGAAGATGACAATAACGCCCACCTATGCATGTACTGTCTGTTGCTCAGAGAGTTTATCTGTAATATGTAATCCCAGCTAGTGGATATGTTTGCATTAATAATAAAGCTTGGTCCTTCCCATCCCCACCATCCTTCCATCAGGTCTGTAAGCTTTCAGAAACTGAAAGGTTTCTTGCCAGAAGACAAGGTGAGGTAGAAAAGAAAAATGGAGTAAAATGAAGAGAATCTTGATATGTGTTTTTGTTTTTAATTTTATATGTTGGTACAGTTTATATCTCATCATGATTCAGGTTTATATTCTTACATCTCAACAGCACAGAAGTGTTAGCAAAATAAAAGCTTGTGTTCGATGTGGGTTTGTATATTCAAGGCTCTTGAAGAGAAAAGTTCTTTGTTACAAAGAGAACATTCTTCAGAGCTGAATAAACCTTTAAACCTATTCCTGTTTTCTGGGTCTTCCACTGGAAACATTTAGCCTAAATCTAAATATAAACACAGCCCCTTAATCATCATTTGTGCGACCATCTCTATGCAGCTCCTTAACTGGCACCGGGAGAGCTAGGAGTGCAGTTGTAAAGTGTGGCTCCATTGTGGTGGCCACATGAGACCAGAAAGCCCATAGGGTAGGAAGAACAGCATGAAATATTTTACAATAGAGATGGGCATAAAATTTTTAAATAGGTTTTGGTTTTGTTTTTCTTCCTTTCTTTCTATGAAACATTTAATGACTGCATTCATTGAAATTCTAATTACGTTAGGAACTTTTTCCATAATGACTTCTTGTGATGCATCAGTTGGAGAAGAATAAGTTCAGAGGTTGTCAGGACTCAAAAGAGTTAAAAAGTGTCCTGAACTGCTAGTTCACACTGTTTAGCTCTCTTCCCTGCCCTGTAAGATTATCTTTTTTACATCATAAAAACTATAACATCATAAAGATTACAACTTTTGAGCTTTAAATGTTAGGAAATGTTACAGATGAGGGAGATGGCAAAGCTTTAATTTGGTCCTTTTCTGAGCAGGCATTATAGTGCTGGTTTTAATTATACTGTCACATATGTTGGTCATCCCATTGTTTAATTTCAGATCCCTGTTCCAAAATGTGAGGTCCCGAGATTTCTCTTTTTTTTGAAGACAAATGCATAAGAGCAAGATTTCATTCAAAACACCCATTGCAAAAAATTATATGTAAGTTAAATGGATGTTTCTAACCAAATATCTGGAGAAATGTCATTTGAAAGCATTATCTGGCTTAGGGAAGGCCTGTAATGGCAAAAAATAGGAGTAGAGCACACCTGGGTTAAATTCTTTTTCTAGCAGGCTGGTGGTGCAGTCCTCCTCTTGCTAAATTCTATGCTGAAGTTGTACATTAGGTACAGATTTTCAGTGAGGTCTATTGACTTCTATTCTTTGTATCTCCACTATAAAGATCCAGTAGCTATTATTGAAAATGTCGTTGATGTCCTAAATCCATGAGGATAAAAAAAAATTCTCGAATCCACCAATGTAAAGGTTTTATTACAAAAACCCGGTGAGAGCAAGTATTTCTGAACAAATTCCTCAGTGATAGTGTAAGTGCAAGTAGGTGCAAACACTTCTGGAGGGCATGGTAAGTTTCACGAGCAGTTGTTAGTAAAAATGTGTGCAAAATACTTAAATTCAGTTTTAGGAGAGTAGTGTAAAGTCATTATTTATTTAATTTAGTAAACCTAATGGGAATGGAAAGACATAGATACTATTTTTTTCTTGCTTGCCTTTTTATCCTGTACCCTTTTTCTTGGCCCTTCCACCTTATGAAAAATACACAGTGTACGTGTACTGTATATAAATATGCCTTCATGACATCAAAGAGTCTGGGTCTGCTGCTTGGGTAATCTATAAGATTATACCGACCATAACATAGCAGGCACATGCCAGACACTTGACCCCTGAAAGGCAGCGGCAGGCCATGCTGTATTTAAACAGGGGTAGTAGTGTAGTTAGCAGCCAGCATGCAGTTGAACAAATGTGCATTGTTGTTACAATTGAAACCACATGCTGAATAATATAACATAGGTGCAACTTTCTTGAGAATGTGTGGACAGTTGGAAATGTGAATGTATTTTATTTTTTTTTTTTTATTTATGTTATGTCTGTGCGTCTCAGGGCTCCCTTACTTTGTTTTCTTAGTGAAACTCAGAGAGATCAGACATAGGATTGATGGAGCTGGGCACTGACAGACCAGCTCTGTTCCAGCTGCAGTGACTACGGAAGAATTGGATACGGACACTCTTAACCAGTCCTCCAAGAGTAAGATTTCAGTTACCATGACCGGTCACCAAGGACTATTTTATTTTAACCCGTGTCAAATCTGAGCTTACCTATGGGGCTAAACCGCAGCCTGCTGAGCCAAATGCATTTGAATACAAACTCATTTCACTGGCTGTTTTGTTACTTTTTGGAAAATTCAGCCACATGCAGTTGCAAGGAACAATCTGCACCAAACTAACCTTTTTAAGCTTTGTTGCATTTGAAACGCTGCATGCTCCTTCCTATCAACTTACAGTCAGTGCATCAGTTCCTTCTTAATTAGGAAATCAAATGAACAGAAGCTAGATGTATACTAAATTTTCTCTTTGGGGTAAACAAGATGAAAAGGCAGGTTTAGTGTTTTGACTGCCCTTTACTCTGGAAACCATCAGGGCTTGTGAGTAGTCTCAACTTACATTTACTTGGGGTACTTCCAGCTGGTGATGATTTTTAAGTCAATAAAGCTATCTTTTTATTGACTGTTGTACAATAATAACAAAATCACGGTGCTGCTGAGTTGAGATAATTTTTTGATCAAGAAAACCACTTTTTTTTTTAATTATTTTTTTTCCCTTGGGTTGATGTAATTGCAATAATGGTGATGATGATTGTGATGGGAAAGATACTGAGTGAGAAGGTTCTCCTTAAATCTGTTTATGTAAAAGCAAGTCAAGCAGAAAAGAAAGCAAGAAGGAAGCAGCATTTTTGCTAGAAATATTCTTGACATTGATTGCATGTGTGCGTCCAAACAGGAGGCAGAGTGAATAGCCCCTGAGATGTATTGTTTTCTCACTGGGGGAACCACAAGAACTATTGAAACAGTCAGCTTTCTGTATACTTTTGGCTTCATTGAATATTTTTGCTGTTACGTGGCTGTGAAGATCAGTACATTACAGTGATTAGATACCATCGTGGGCCATTGATTGAGAGGAAGACACCCAGGAACCCATAGATGAACACCACATTTTGTGTGACTGACTCTTCTTGCCCTTTCACAGCTGTGCCAGCCCCTTTCCTCTGCAGCTCTTGGGACCTGCTACCTCTGCTCTTCCTCGTTCATCAAATCCAGAGGGAGGGTAAAGAGAGCTTTTCAGGGGTAATGCTCTCAATTCTAGCCAGATTCAGGGCAACCTGATGTGTCAGTGTGTTGAAAAGTCTTGACATTTGGTTCATACTGCATGAACCATCAATATGCTCCTCTCTGGGTAAGAGACAGACAGCCTTTTGAGAAAACTGGTAATGATTCATGCACAGGAGCACTCCTCTCTTGCATAAAGCCTCAGTCTAAGCTCAGAAGAGAACTTTTTCAACTTGGAAGCCGAGAGTAAGTGTTCCTTTTTAAAAAAAAAAGTATTAAGGGGCCACAAAACAAAGAACACAGCACACCCTTCTTTCGTGCTACAAGGACAAATCTGTCTTCCACAAGAAGGGGAAAAAAATATAACAAATGTTTCTGCACTTTTACAAGTGTACTTACATGAAGTGATTAGCAATAATGGACTTCATTCCTTGATTTTCTCAAATCTCTTGTGTATGAGTCATACTTAGTTTATATTATTCTCTTAATTTTGGCTTTTTAAAAGTTTGTATGTGTCTGATCAGCCATTCATTTGCTGTTATGTTTGGTACTGTTAAGTGAAAAAATATTCTCATAAAAAAAAAAAAAAAAGAAAAGTTGAAGTGCCCCAATGGAAATGTGCTAAATAAACCATCACTACAGATTTGTAGCCTATGTGTTCCTTCACCCTTGAGGCCACAACCATGGGTTGGAAGAAAGGCCAAACTAATTGGAGGGGAGGTCAAGCTACTGTATTTCTTACTTCTCAAGACAGGGAGTGGAAAGAATGAGGATTTAGGCTGGTTGCAATTATTTTACTGTTAGCTTTTTTATTTTGTTTTTGTTTTTGCTTCTGGTTCCAGAAGCAGCTTTGAGAAGATGAACTTTCCTCAAAATGCTTATTTGCTTTTTTTGGACTTTTCTGGTTAGCTCCTGGGCTGAATTACCTGGGGCTATGTAGTTCTCAGTGATCCACTGTGAAGTAGGAAGAATAATTGAAAGGCTGAAGGAGCTGGGTCTCTTTAGCTTAGAGAAGAGGAGACTGAGGGGTGACCTCATGAATGTTTATAAATATGCAAAGGGTGAGTGTCAGGAGGATGGAGCCAGGCTCTTCTCAGTGATGGCCAATGATAGGACAAGGGGCAAAGCTGGAACATAGGAGGTTCCACTTAAATATGAGAAAAAACTTCACAATGAGGGTAACAGAACACTGGAACGGGTTGCCCAGAGAGGTTGTGGAGTCACCTTCCCTGGAGACATTCAAAACCCACCTGGATGCATTCCTGTGTGACCTGATCTAGGTGTTACTGTTCTGGCAGGGGGATTGGACTAGATGATCTTTCAAGGTCCCTTCCAATCCCTGATATTCTGTGATGCTGTGTGATATTCTAGGGAGGCAGCAATTACTTGTCAAGTACTTATGATGTACTTAGCATGCTACAAGGCATAGATAGGAAAACTTTACCTGTTCTGGAGAGCTGCACTTCAGTTTACGGACCAAAATAGAAAGACATTGCATAGGTAACTTTCATGCATTTTTTAAAATCCTTTAACTTGGTTTTCCAGAAAGATTTAAGGTTTGCATGAGGAGAGGGCAGGTATTTATGTACTGGGGCTGTGTGTTTGCTAGCTAGGCAGACCTACTCACAGAGCAAACAAGAAGAGAAGAACGGGAGAGAAACCTTGAGAGAACTGGAGACACTGACATTAACAGAGAAGAGTGGGAAAAGAATGAGATATTATAAAAGAGAATTCTAATATGCACAGAATAAAAAAATGTATTTACACTTGATGGGCAAGGGTAAAGCTGCTGAACATTCTGAAGATGAAGCAATAAAGCCTGTGAGATGAGAAGACAGCTGATGCCACAGCAGTTTAAGAAATGGCAGTTGAGAGAAAGTGAGATTATTGGAGAATTATGTTGTGGCTAAACAGCAGATATTAGAAAGCAAGGGTTATCTTTCAGAAGATCAAGGCAAAATGAATTGAGATGCTGAGGAGAAGAGGTGCAATGAGTGAGAAGATCTTGACAGGAGTTAGAAATAGGAGGAAGATGATGATTAGAATACTTAACTGGGTTTTTTTTTTTCTTAGTCGGGTTTGAATTAAAATTATAAAACCAAACCACATCATTTTATTTTTCTTCCATCTCCTCCTGCTCCTTTCCCTTTCACGTGCTAAATGACTGTAGTGGAACTGTGCTGTAGGTACAGTATATTGTGATTAAATGCTCCATAATGTGCTCTGGGATACAGTGGACCAAAAAGTGTAAATAGAATGCCAATTGCATAAAATAAATCTCTGAATTCTTGCTGCACCATGGTGAGGTAGCTCAGTTACAGCTTTGACCACCCATGAATGCTAAGAACACAGTAGGGGGACTTTTGGACTCGCATCTCACCTATTATCTTGGTAGTAGGGTATGAATCTCTTTGAATGTGAAAGCTTGGTTTTGTCTAAATAAAGAATGTAAGAAAAGGCTCTTTCCCTAAGTTTGTTTCTTTCTTTTTTTTTTTTTTTTTTCTTTTTTCCTTGAGCAGATGAAAGGTGGATAGAAGTGACTGTAAATTTTAGGAAGGAAAGAAGTGGAAAAAGCCTAATGCTTGCTGAGTAGGAACTGAATTTTTCCAGCCGTGCCCCTGAACTACCCAAATGTTAAGACTCTTGTACAAAAGTGTCACCACTTGGTCTTTATAAATTCACTCTCAGAACAAAGGACACTTTTTGGAAGGGAAAAAAGACTGCATTATACCATTCAGCAACTAACAGGAGAAAAAGAATAGCTACTTCCTGCCAACATTCATACTCTGAAGATGTATGCCTGAGGTAGTAGGTGAGCATTCAGTTCTTGCTATAGTTGGCTCTTAGTGGCGATTTATCCAGCTTGGGGATTAACTTTATTAAAGATTCAGAAACATGAAAGTGTTGGGCTGGCAGGTTAGCTTAAGGAGAGTGATATCTGATGATGACTGTAGGGGCCACCTGGAAACAATCAAGTTGCTTGCATGCAGTACTGGGCAAGCAGACCTGTGCTTTCCAAGTAGAGCCAAAGTAGCTGTTGCAAGAGAGGGTAGTACCATTGCTGGAAAAATGGGAATATACTTCAGGAATATACTTCATCCAGACCTCATCTAGGTCCAACTAAACTAGCTAAGCTAGGAACCACGTGCTGGTTCACACTGACTTTTGCCACTTCCTTGGGTGACAGTACGCGAGCCTAATTTCTGGAGGCTGCAGAGGACACAGCAGCAACACAAAAAACTGCTCAGATCCAGACTCTGCTCAAGTGAACAGTCCCTCCCTTTCCTACCTGCTGGTGCTGAAGTTTCTTTTATTCTGCTCCTGAGAGACTAGTTCTGAACATGTTATCATCCCCACATTTAAATCAACTGTTTCATGAGGATTTGGGATAACCTGGCCCAAACTAATTTAATGGGAACAATAACTGCCTCTTCTATCACTCTGTAAGATCAATCCCCTTCTTGGCATGGGTATGCCATGTAGCAAATATTTCTATAGAAAATTTAAACTGTTCTGCTCTTGAAGCTCTGGTATTGCTGGCTGTTCATTGTTGGAATAATTAAAATTTTCTTAGTAAACTATTAACCAGAGTGTAATTTGATATATTGTCTGGTCGACACTGTTGGAAATGGACAAAGTTTTTCCTTTCAGCTAGAAGAATAAAGCAGATATCTGTCTTTTGCTACACTGGGGATGCTGCACAAACTGTCAGAAGGATCCATGTTAACGTTGTGAATTACAGGCTGCTTGAGCTGGAAAGATGTTCCTGTTCTGCTGGTTATGTCCTTTCATCTCAGCCAACTGATTGTGGCTGTCAGTCCCATTCACCTCCTGTGCTCTGCTTCTTGCGTGCCTGTTTGGCTTCTTTAGCTGTGTCTTTAGCTGCCTCTAGTTTTCTCATTTATGGCCTTTAATTTCATCTGCTATAATGCAGAAAGGTTAGTCCTATTTCTTTGGGCTATTTCAGCTTGAGGCCAGCTTCTGGTCCTGTCAAGGACAGGGAGAATTTTTACATTCTACTGCAGCATATAGCATAACTCTCTCCCCTCCTCACTATGTTTTTCAGTTTTTATCACTGTTTCATGTCCCATGAGACCATTGAAATACAGTCATTGTCTTGCCACATGCCCAAGAGCTCTCCTGGCCACCAGTAGTCACCCACAGACACATTTTTCCTTATAAACTCCTTTTGTCAGCTCTCCGGCAGAGTTTGTCACGTGCAGAGACACAGAACCATGTGCATGTATGGGAGCATGTGGGTCTTGGTGGTCACCTCACAGATATCTAAGGTACAGTTTTCCAGGATGGCCATACCCAAGAAAAGGAATGGCTTAGTGCTCAGTCCTCCTTGGAATAACTCTTAACAAAAGTTAAACTTAAAGTAAGTTTTTATTTACAAATCTTGAACAGATGGCACATATGCAAACTCAAAGATACAGATGAACGGAAGTGGATGGGTAAAAAAAACAAACCCCACCATAGTCCCTAAGCAGCATTTAATTCAGATCCAATAGTTTCCATTACTCTGTATGACTCAACTGACAAGCTGGCAGCATTTATAACCAAGGTCTCTGTTTTTCACTAAGTCTTTATGTCTTCAGATTACATTCACAGAATGGAGCCTGACGCTGACATTCCTTTTCTGTGTTTGGTCCCCATGCACCTTTTGAATCATTTCAACTGAAAGATTTCCCCCAGAACCTGCTAATTTGTCATTCATTACTAGAGTAAGAAGGAATTTTGCTTTTCTTCCTACTAAGCCACTGCTTGCTGCCTTATGCTTTGGAGGTGCTAATTTCTCTTGTGCATCACTTGGATGCTTCACAATTGCCCATACAGACAGGTAATAAGCATTTATTAACTCTTTAGGATGTAACTCCACTTCATCCTGGAGCTTGGAATATCCAAATTCCAGATGGAAGCTATTTCACTTGGTTTGCTGACCATATTTTATAGAATTCCATGATTGTAATTGATTCTCACAGCTCGTTACTGCCTCTTTCTGAAATAAAGACTGAAGGTAATCAGTAATTCTAGGTATTAATAGATGTGAGGTGCCCTGTCTCCCTAGCCCTCTAAATTTAGGCTTTTGAGAAACACCCTAACAAATTCCTATCCCGCCTTTTTTTTTTTTTCTCTCCCTTTTTTCCCCGTCTTGGCATACTAATAACTCTTTCTTCTGTCTACTAATGCTCTTTCCTTTCCTGCCCTCACTTCTTTATTCTTTTTCTTCTCTATTTCCTGTCTTTATTCTTTTTTCTAATCTATTCCCCCCTGCTCCCAGACTCTGATTGATGATCCTTGTGAGATGTAGCTGTATTGGCTGAGGAGGCCACCTCTTCAGCCACTGCAGCTAACTCTAACAGCGATTGTGAATCGGAGCTTTCTGCTGCTGTACTTCAGCCTCGCATAGTAACGTAAACTGGAGCTGGTGGCAACTGCATTAATATGACAGCCTGAACTGCCTCAAGCTGAGGAGTAGATGTACCACCTGTTCTGTGGTGGGGATGGTAATCTCTGGCAGTCTAAAGGAATATGTATCCATGCATCATTCTTCCTGCTCTCCATGAATTGCTAGAGGTTCAGAGTCAAGGCCCTTGGACTTTCTGTTCTTTCTTGTCTTCAAACGCTTCTACGGCCTCTTAAAATTTCTTGCACAATCTGATAGTCCAAACCTGTTAACTTAAAAATTCCAGTTTCACCTTGAATCAATCTGAGTAAGAAAAAAATAAACTCATTGGTCTATTGCCTTGTATCTCCACGATGGAAAAGAAAAATGAGCAGATTCTCTATCTGCACCTAGGTAAGGGCTATTGCTACACCCTTCTCTTCCCTGCATATAAAAAAGAACCATAGATCTCAGGGATATTATTCTCATGTCAATGGAGCCCAAAAAACCTTGATTGGTGTGTCACTGCTCAGCTGTTCACGTGAAAAACTGTATTTTCTCCTTCCATTTAATCCCCAATTCATTCAAAAGGAAAAGTATAATGAGAAGTTGGCTTCTACGTGCCCAAAGAGGATGAAATCTCAGTGTATGTGTGCTCCCATTTGTGTGAGATAGGGCACGATGCAATGGGTGGGGGTGGAGCCATGGAAAGCGGGTGGTGCAGGCATGCTAATAAAGCATAATGGATTGGTTGTTGTTAAGTAATGTTAATATTAAGTCAAGCACTCTTTCACCTTCCCATAGAAGCTGGGAGGGAACACAGGATATATTGGCCAACAGAACGTTCCGTACCATAGATGTTATGTTCAGTATATAAATGGGCATTGGCTGGAGGGTTGGGATCCACAATTGCTGCTTGGGGTGGGCTGGGCAATTGATAAGCAGGTGGTGAGAGCAATTGTATTGCATCCTTTATTTTGTATATTCTCTTACTATATTATTATTTTCTCTTCTGTTACCGTTGTGTTAAAGTGTCTTTATCTCAGCCCATGAGGTTTTTCTGTTTTGCCTTTTTCTCCCTACCCTACTGGGGTGGTGGGGAGTGAGTGAATGGCTGCACAGTCCTAGTTGCTGACTAGGATTAAACCATGACAATGAGGTCTTCACATAGACCCTTCAGAGGAAACAGTCTCAACCCCCAAAGTGCACAGAAGGAGGGGCAGCTGGAGACTGAGGCCTCACGTGGTGTAAATGAGGGAGCCTGGAAACCCGTGACTTCTGGCAAGAGCAGGCAGGCTCCTCTCTGCCTGCAAATGTAACTTCAGAATGGTTATAATGCCCTGGCAGCAGACAAGGGGGGCTGAAGCAGTGTTAACCAGTTTTGAGCAGTATGAGAAAGCCATTAATAAGTGGGATCCCAGCAGAGGCTCACTGTGGTGACCAGTGGTAGCACTTGCTTTGTGAAGAGAGGTTGAGGAAACTACCTTCTTCAGCATGGAAAAAGAGACAGCTTTGGGGCAACCTTCTAATGTGTATGAGGAGATTATTGAGGAGATGAAATCAGACTTTTTACATTGGCATAAACAGCATGAATTGAAATAAGAGGTTCAGATTGGATATAGGGACAGCTTTTTCCTCCTGTGGACAGTTAGACAACAGAACAGACTGCCCAGTCTTCATCCTTAGGGATTTTCAGGACTTGGCTGGATCAACCTGGTCTGACCTCAGAGCTGGCCCTGCTTTGAACAGGAGGTTGGCTTATAGCCCTCCTGAGTACCTTCCAACCTGAATTTTCCTATGATTCTTGTGTCTCCTGTTGTTCTCGTAGACTGCTGCCTTTTCTTCACCATACTGAATTATAAGGGAATAATAAATTGAAGATTGAATGGCTAACTTTGAAGAAAGGATGTGGCAAAAACGGAGAATTGAATATGTCCCATTACTTAGGTTGCGTATTATTGGAATCTGCCATTTTTCTTTTGAATCTTTGATTGTATTTGAGAGCTGGGGAAAAATGTAAAAAGAAAATTCAAACAATTTGATTTTGTTCCTTAGCACATATTCAAACAGCTTCTTATATGTGTCCCTTCCTAGATATGATTTGTACAAGTAGGCTGACATCCTTGAATTCTTTTATGAATTAAGGCTTGTATGGATTAAACCATAAGTAAATGGTATCTTAGTTTATTTTGTGTTTTGTTATGTGTGGTGGCAGATAGAGGAAGCCTAGTTAGGGGAAATGGTCAGTGTTCATCGTGGTTTTTTTTATAGTCATTTTGTTTTTTAAGACTTCCCCCTTACTCTCAGCTATCATTACTTCTGCTACTTTGGCAGAAAAATGAGATGATTCAGCCCCCTCGCCCCTTTTATTTAGTCAGACACATCTGGGTATTTAATTTTCTGAAGAAGAATAAGAAAGAGAAAGTACCAAGAATTAAGTACAGATGACAGATGTTTATGTAGCTAAACTTTTGGTTTGGTTTAAATAACATAGCAAGGAGTAGGAAGGAATGTAACCTTTTAAGCTTTTCTTTGTTTACAGATACAAAGAGAGAGAACAGTAAATAAGTCCGAGTTATAGCATGCCTTTTAAAAAAAAATAAAAATCACATGATATATCACCACCATATGGAAGCTTGCATACCCTTTCCCAAAGGGAAATGCCACTGAGAAGGGATTTATAGGCTGCTAGCTCATAATACAGTAATATTTATGATGGGTTACCAACTTTGCCTGTAACTGTTCCTAAAGTTCCCTTTGGAATGACACCCATGGCAAACTAAGGAGGGCACCAGTCGTGCTGCTTGACACTTATTCAGCCTCTCAGTCTGTAAGAAGATACCCAGTTTGCTGAGCACTGGACTTCAGTTAGCATGGGAATAATTCAAATCCTGAAAGGGATTATAGTACCC
The DNA here is from genome assembly GCA_013400055.1 of Nycticryphes semicollaris. Classification (NCBI taxonomy): domain Eukaryota; kingdom Metazoa; phylum Chordata; class Aves; order Charadriiformes; family Rostratulidae; genus Nycticryphes; species Nycticryphes semicollaris. The sequence goes on from VXBJ01001572.1 coordinate 252,483, forward strand.
CCATGAAACACGACTTGTATATTTACATTAATGTCTGTTTCTGGGAAACATGAACTGTAAACAAATTCTCAGTAATTTAAGTGCTAGGCAAAAATAAGGTGAGGTGGGACTTGGGTGTTAGATAGTGAACAGCATATAATCTAATGGCAGGTGTTTGGAGTGTACTTTTGTAAGGAAAACAGGCTTTTTAGGTCTGCTGTAGTATTTGATTTAAGATTCAAAATGTCAGTGCCCATTGGCAGTGAGATAAAATATTTAGTGTCACTGCATTTGGGGAACAACTAATTTTGACAAATTGATCACTGCTTATTTGCCAGGAAAGTTATTAGGACTTGGTTGAGGAGCCAAGAGCAAATCTATTCCTTTCATGGCACAACGTCCAAATGATTTAGGTATTTCTACTTGTGTGTTAACGGTTAAGTCATGTCTTGGATTACAGGAAATTATGCTTTTGGTATCAAGCTTTCAAACTGCAATTCTATTTCTTAGCTAACCAAATTATCTGTGATAACATGTGATGGTTTAAAGAACAATCAGGGATGAGAATCTGAATTGCAACAGCCGAAATTTGAAATGAAAACAAAGTTATAACAGTTTAAATAAGTTGTTTGTACAATGCCCATACAGTAAATCAGTTCTATAAAATAAAGGGTAATAAATACTGTCCCCATTTTCCTTGTGATGTGGGCTTTATATAAGCTAGTGATGTAGGATGTTTCTTTCACTAGACATTATGTTATGGGATCCAAATTTTCTGGTTTTAAGATGCCTCATATTGTCGGTTTTAGGCTTATTTACTTGACTCTTCTAGGCTTCATTCTTCAACAATTTAACTTTCTGGCTGTGATTAGACTGATTCTGCAAAATATGTTACTTGAAGCGTGTGTCAGTATTTACAAGCAAGGTTCAAGTTTGAGATTAGTTAAAGGGATTAATAAAGGGACAAAAACATAAGTCTAAACTGCAGGCGCTGCTGTTTTTAGCTACTTCTGAGGTCGTTAGTGCTTAATGCAGTGAAGAAAAACTTGTTAGTGTGTAAGTCTTTCTGGCTCTAATGCTTTTTATATGCTATGCAGACTGCTACATAAAAAAAAATTTGATACAATCCGGGTTATTTATTAAGCAATTACTATTAGCTACTTTTTTATGCATAAGATAGATCAAGGCTAATTTTAGAAATTATGAAATTGGTGGCTAAATTACACGTTTGACCCAATTCTCCTTTTGTTATGTGAGTCTATGTTTGAAGTAAGCCTGTTGAATCTACATAGGTTTAAGTAAATAAGAGGCCAAAGTCTTCTCATTTGTGCCTGAAAAGTTTTCTGTCTCTCTGAGTTTGTCAAATCGTCTTGTAAAATACACATCTCTCTCTATAGTACATGATTCACAGCTTTCTAATGAGAACCAATTTCAACCTTAAAATAATCAGGCTAAATTTACATTAGACTTCTTTTTTGGAGGTGATGGTGAAAATCCTGCTTGAGTCAAGTTATGATCTTGTGGGCGTGGGAGCAATTCCCATGAGTGGAGAAACTTATACCTAACACCATTTGCCCTGCCTTTTTCATAGGATATTGGTTCTACTTTTTGGTTTGCAATTTAGCATTTATTTTCTCTCCTGTACTAAGAGTTACTACTGTTACTGTTTCCTTTATCACGCTTGCTCTACAAGCAAGTATAGATGGACAGGTAGTTAGCATTCTTGGCTTTTAATTCTATGTGCATTTTACATTTCATCATGATGTACTGTCTAAGTGATGATAATACTTGTAACTGCTGCAGAAATCTCTTACTCGTAGTTGTTGGGAGAGGAGAAGGGGGAGAGCTCCTTTTGAACTGCTTCAGAAAGAAAAAGGAGATAAAGATCACTTAACTCGTAAATGGGGGAACGGCAGGGAAGAAGATGCATAGCAGGAAAACTTTAAATGGTCATTTGAGGTGGATGCGTATACAAAAGAGATTGGAGAAAATCACTGTTGTATTTTATATAGAGTAAGGCATATTGATCGGCAACAAAATAAGCTAGATGGCTGCCATTTTGTATACACATGCTTCAAACTTACAACTCTTGATAAAGCCCTTCTGGCTTTATGAATAAACTTTACAACGTGCTCAGTGGCATCAAGACCGAAGTCTAAGTGTGATGGCAGTGCAGTGAGTTGCTTCATATGGCAGAAAATAAAACTTTAGTTGTAGAGAGCATTTTCAGAGAGCCATGCGAGAAGGAGCTACCTACTTTGTGGTCTGATCAAGAAAGGATGACTATGTAGCCATGTAGTATTTGATTTAAAAGAAAGCAAAAAACATTATTTGAGTTTTTTCCTTGAAAGACACTTCCATCACAAGCCTGTAACCTTGTGGTTTTTCTTCTCCTGTTTAAAACAGATCTGATCTTCATTATACACAGTTCATAAACAATTTTAGCATTACAACTTATTTCCTAGGCTTTTTATGAAGGCATTCATCCTCTGAAATACAAAACAACTGTGTACTCTAGTATTCCAAGACAAATTGTAAGTGCTGATGGCTGGCAGCCATTTTTCCCTTGCCTTTCGGTGTCTGTAAGGAGAAGCTTTCTGTGGTGCTACAAACAGCTCAATTTGAAATCGGCTTCTGAGGGCACCCTTGACCACTGTGCATTCTTCAGACCATCATGAAGAAAAGTTGGATATCTTGACATGGACTTACTGCAATTTATTTTTTTGTTATGTTTTTTTTTTTTTTTTAATGTTAAACAGTGATGTCCTTGGTATCACAGGGTGAGAAGTAGCAGTAATAATATGTAGATCTTGGAGCACCTGTCCTATGAAGACAGGCTGAGAGAGTTGGAGTTTTTCAGCCTAGATAAAAAAAGGCTCCAGGGAGACCTTATAGACCCTTCCAGTACCTGAAAGGGAATACGGGGAGGGATTCTTTATCGAGGAGTGTATGAGGGGTAATGTGTCAGGGAGGAATGAGGCGTAATGGTTTTAAACTAAAAAAGGGTAGATTTTGACTAGATATCAGGAAGAAATCCTTTACTGTGTGGATGGTGAGACACTAGAACATGTTGCCCAGAGTTGTGGATGCCCCTTCCCTGAAAGTGTTTAAGGCCAGGCTGGATGGGGCTTTGGGCAACCTGGTCCAGTAGGAGGCATCCCTGCCCCTAGAAGGGAGGTTGGAACTTGATCTTTAAGGTCCTTTCCAACCCAAACCATTCTATAATTCTATGTGACTTACACGCCCTCTCTGTAGTCTGACTTCAGAATTCTGACTGGAACTACTTGGTGGAGCAGTCATTAGCGAGTTGAGGTGCAAGCTCTGGTGCCAGCTGGTGAAATGGAGGAAAATCCTTCTACCTTCTGTACGAGCTGCATCTCTGCCGCTGTGATGGTGCGGAGGAGTGTTACAAAGGGCCTGGCAGGCATTCTCCTTCTTTGCATATAGTGCAGCAGGACATTAGTTCCACCTCTCAGCAGTGCTTGAAGGAAGTGTATGCTTAGCCAGATTTTAAATTTAATAAAGATGGGGTTGTGTGTTTTCTAGCTATTTGGTTACAGTGAGCCACTACAATGGTGAACTCCTTAGTTTACAGAAAACAAAGAGTAAAAAGATTATTAGATGGTTTGTAATACTTTAATTTCTTTTTAGACTTTTATGTTGATGATGTCCATAAAAAAAGAGCCAAACACAGAGTGTCAATTTTTCTTGTTTTTTAACCCTAAAACTTAACTAGTAGAGCCAGGGACTCTAATAGCGAAAAGGCTTCTGAGGTGTAAGATATTCTGATCTTTTGCAAATGAAATCCTCATGCTTCAAACTCCCTTGAACTGTAATGACCAGATCACTTTATTTTCCAGAGTTTTAGTCAAGTGTCAGATTGTGAGTTTGACAGGAAGTTCAGGGTGATTCTGAGGTACTCAGTCTATGGTGTTTTAATGTAGAAGCCTTGAAGCCACTGGAGGGAATGAAAAGGAGCCTCCCCCCCCAACCTCCCCTCCCCCAGCTTTCTGTTCTCCAGCTGCAATGGGGATTTGGAGCATTGGTCTATTTTTCTAGGGTCTAGTAGCACAAAATTTGGAAATTACATCTATTTGGAATGAGCCTATTTGTTTTATTATCAGTTTGTTTAATTTAACTGTGTTTTTCCAATGCTCTTGGGAAATCTCATTCTTACAGTGTATGGGAATGTTAGTCTCCTACTCAGTCTAGACAGCCAAAAGTGCATGTGCTGTCATCCTTCTTGCCAGTCCATAGCATTTATAATGCACTTGTCACAAAATGACATGAATAATACTTTCTTTCAGATTCTCAATCTGTCTTGGTCTTGAGCTGTAATGTTCTTGTTTTTATGCAGTATTTGTAGCCTCTGTTTCATTAAGACAGGCAAACATCTTGCATTACTGCATAGAGGTGTGTGTTTTCCCTAGAATTTCTAATTCAATTTACATGGTGGACCTTGGCTTGAATTTAGATGCTAAACTGATGTGGGTTTATAAATCTTTTTTGCCTTTTTTTTTTTTTTTTAATTTTAACTTCACAACTGTACTTGCAATCAGAGACTGTCGAATCTATCTGTTTTGATTTCTCTGAAAACAGACTTGTTTGAATTTGTCAGTGGATTCAGTGAAGTTGAGTTGGAAATCCTGGATTGGATTGGATTGGATTGGAAGGCTGAGCTTCCGCAGGATGGTAAATTTGTTTCTAGGACAGCCAGGTTTGTGTAGGTTTTCTTGTTTTGTTTTTTTTTTTTTTTT